>KZ112464.1:0-240929 GCA_002120305.1 Hypoxylon sp. CO27-5
CCCCCTTTTCCCATCTATCTAGCTCGATGGATAACTAACCGGACCAAAGCTCAGGTCCTTTATCTGAGATCTACGGCCGGGTACCCGTGCTCCAGCTCTCGAACCTAGGCTACTTCGGCTTCAACCTGGGGTGCGGCTTCGCGCGCACCAAACAGCAGATGATCGCATTCCGATTCCTATCGGGTCTAGGCGGATCCGCAGCCCTCGCCATAGGCGGCGGCGTTCTGGGAGACCTGTTCGTGGCAGAACAGCGCGGACGCGCCATGTCCATGTACAGTCTCGCGCCGCTGCTTGGCCCGGCTATCGGCCCCATCGCCGGTGCCTTCATCACCGAGAACACGACGTGGCGGTGGGCGTTCTGGGCGACGTCCATCGCCGACGCGGCCATCCAAGGCGCGGGTCTGGTGTTCCTGCGCGAGACCTACGCCCCGGTACTCCTGGACCGCAAGCGCGCGCGCCTAGCCCAGGAGACCGGTAACGACGCCCTGCGCATCCCGTACGACGACGACGCTAGACGCAGCGTCTGGACAACGCTCGGCACGGCCATGACGCGGCCGTTCCGGCTCCTCGCCACGCAGGTCATCGTGCAGTGCATCGCGCTCTTCATGCTCTACGTCTACGGCCTCATGTACCTAATGCTAACCTCCTTCCCGCCCCTCTTCACCGACCCGCCACCCGCTGGCTACGGCATGAGCGTCGGGATCGGCGGGCTCAACTACATCAGTCTGGGTTTAGGCTTCTTCCTGGGGGCGCAGATCTGCGCGCCCCTGCAGGACCGCGTGTACGCTTTTCTGAAACGGCGGTACGGCGTTGGAAAGCCTGAGTTCCGCGTGCCTATGATGGTACCCGGGGCGGTGCTTATACCGTTTGGGTTGCTGATTTATGGGTGGACGGCTGAGTTCAAGACCCATTGGATTGGGCCTAATATCGGCGCTATGCTGTTTGCCGCTGGGGCTATCATCTGTTTCCAGTGCCTGCAGGGCTTCCTCGTCGATTCGTATCAGCGGTACGCAGCTAGTGCTGTTGGGGCGGCGACTGTGCTGCGGTCCTTGGCGGGCTTTGGGTTCCCGCTGTTCGCTCCGTCTATGTATGGTCGCCTGGGTTACGGATGGGGTAATACGCTTATGGCTCTCTTGGGCGTTGCGATAGGCTGGCCTAGTCCTATACTCTTATGGAAATACGGAGAGGCGCTTAGGAAGAGGAGTCCGTTTGCTGCTGGAGGTTAAGAGGGGATACCAAGAGCTCGTCGGTATAGTAACGAAATAAGGAAGCACTAGGTTATCAATATTTAGATAGAAGCGCGTCGCGAAAAGCGTTCGTCAATTCATGGTACACATTTTGCTACGTACAAAAAGCCCCGGACGTACCAACGTCCCTAATGCTCGCGAGGGTAGTAAGCAGCCAAAACAGACCACGCGAAGGAACATGATTTTTTGTTTATTGTGAAGCACGCCTATCTGGTGTCATTTCCGAGACGCGTCTGTCTGTCTCGTGCCTAGCTAGAGTGACCGCAAACGCCTCGACCAAACCTTACCAACAAATACATTGCTGATGCGTCCTCAAAATGCGGTCAATGTGGGCAAAACTGCCCATGCACGTGGATACATGATTGATGGAGGTTGTGAAGAATATGTGTGAAGCAAAGATTTGAGTGAGTTAGGGTATTTTATCCACGTGTGGCAAGGTATCAAGCAGCCCTGTGTGCTTATGCAACAACTGCCTCCTTATTGTCGACCTTCTTCGCCGGAGGGGAATCTGCGCCACCATCATCGTCTCTAGCACGCTTTCCGTTCGCCTTCGCCTCCGCATTGCGCTTAGCGTCTTCGTCAATGATCTTCTGACCCTCCTTGCTGGTGTGAATCTGAGGCTTGCCGTTCTCGTGAGAGACAGGCTTCTGCTCTCCATTACCGTGTTGCGCGCGGTCTCCGCCTCGTCCGCGGTTGTTGCCTCGGCCACGACCTCGACCGCGATGATCATGGCGACCACGACGGTCATTGAAGCCGTTCTTCTGATCATCCTCGCGACGCTGCTTCCAATCACCAGCATCAGAGCCTCGGCGGTTATCACGGGACTGGTGAGATCCTCGACCAGATTTGCCACGCTGAGAGTGTCCGTAGTTGTTGTGTCCTCGGAAACTCTTCTCACGCTCTTCTTCCTTGCTCTGAAGATCATAGATAAATTTCGGCATGATTATCAACGGATGATCTTTCCATCGAGGCCGAGGCTCGAGAGTCTCGAACTTCCACGCGGTCGGCAGGTCGGCCCACTCAACAAGGACAGAGCCCTTGAATACTTTCTCCTCGCCCTGGTCATCACGTCGGAGGCGGACAGCGTTGACTTCTCCATATTGGAAGAGGAATTCCTCGATGTCGAATTGAGAAGTCTTGGTCTCCTCGCCAAAGCCCTTGATGTAAGTGGTGCGCTCCTCAATCTGGCGCTCTATATCCTTTGAGGGTTTGCACGGTTCCTTTCGGCGGACTGTCTCCTCGCCTTCGGCACCTTCGACAACAAGGAGCTTGCTCGTCTTGAGGGCTTCAACAACAGCGGAGTAGGGCTTGAATCGACGCATTCGTGAAAAGCTGCAGATCAGTGATAGGGGAACAGGCTTGTTCTTGGGACCTCCAGTCTTATCCCATAGGAATTTGTCCTTGGGCAAGTTGCTGTCGCTGAAGTAGAACTCGACCTAGAGCACAATGTCAAAAACAGTGGTTAGGGTAGAGGGAGAAACTAAATTCTTACCTGCCAGCGGATTGCCTTAGGATCGTCTGAATCAGGAAGAACAGAGGGATCTGACTTCTCTCGGTCGGGACAGCCCTTTCTGTTGACCCTCAACAGGTCCTTCGGGAGGTTTTTGACTGAAGGCCACTTCTTGTTGGTTCTCTCCTTTCGAATCTCCTCGAGCTCATCTTTGGGTGCTTCGGGAGCATCGGTGGTCTCCTTGCCATCGGCACTGGGAGCATCATGATCGCCGTTCTGAGCAGCATCCTGGGCAGCGTCTTGAGCAGCGTCTTGAGCACTGTCCTTGCTCTCTGTGTTCTGCTCAACCTCAGCCTCGACGGTTTCTTGTCGGGTCACTGCAACATCATCGGTGGTAGTATTGGATTCAATGGTGTTCGCCTCGGGGTTCTCGACCGCAACCTCGACACCCTCGACGGGTTTGGTGTCCTGGTCACTCATGTTGGCGACTAGGGGGGGAGCTCTTGATAGATAGTGGCTCCGAGACAAGGTGTTAAGGTAAAGGTTGAGACGAGGAATACGGTAAAGAAGTAGCTTTGATACTTTAATATATGTCAGCAACACAAACAGTATGTGTTGCAATAAGTGCGCAATGATTTATAAAGGGGTGAAAGATGTGAGTGTACGATGAGGTTTGCGATGGAAATGAATTGAGTGTCGCGGGGCAGAACGAATCGCGGCGGGGGAGTCACTGGGAAAAAAAAAAAAATGAAGCGCGCCTATCGATTAGGCAATTGCGCTAGGACGATAAGATGAGAACCAGCAACTTCGCCGATTCGTTTTTACTTGTGAAAGAAATTGAGTATTCGAGTGTCATAAGAACGTTCTCCGTGAAAGTTGTAGGAAGAACAGATTCTCACAATAAAGACGAAGCTTTGGAGATTTGTAGACGAAGGTGCAGGTGGGAAGCTCTAAAAGCAAGGGTCCACCAATCTTTTTTTTCCTTTTTTCCCTTTCTCGGTGGGGTACATACCTTAGAGCTGATCTAAACTTGAACCAAGCTGCCCGCGACGCGACGGGTCTAAGGTTCGCTAAGTACCTTACATAAAGCTAGAGGTTGGGAGGTACTTATACCTGCTGCCAGATGCACCTACCATACGTGCACCGCACACATGCATTATGTAAATTTTGAATTCCCAATGTACATGTATACATGTATACATGTACTTACATGTACTTAAGGAATCAGACCCGTAATCAGGTACATTATGTATATGTATGTACTATTTATGCATGTACATTATGTATTATCGTTCTCCTTTTATGTATGTCGTCGTTCTCTTATGCTTCACTTTCGCATTTATCCTCCCAATTTCGTAAGACGGATAGACAATCCGCATATCTATTTATCTATCTACGTTCAGGCCGCACGAATAAGAACTCGGCAGCCATGAACTAGACTATAAAGGTCTAACAGCGAGAGCCGTCAGAAGTAGGAATTATAAGATTCTTCACGCGCCCATCAATGAGCGATTGGGAGAGGTTCGAGGTTCATCGAATCTCAGCCTCTTAGTTGTAAGGGCATTGTGGGTTGCCGACATATTTCTTCGTTGAGAAGCCGACGATCTGCTCCGGCACATTTGTATGGTTCAGCCACAAGCACCTGAATTGAATACCCGAAGTACTGTAGCTAGGGAGAGCCGCATTGCTCTGTAGTGTGCCGTCGGTGGTCCACCTATAGCTATAACATCGCCCATCATCGGTCTGGACGTTGCTTGTGTTGATCTCCATCCATTGCGGGTTGTGGTAACCCTTGAACCAGATGCCGACAGAGACAGGGTGGCGCCCCTGCGTGTCCGTGTCAATGCTGTGGCAGGTACAGTACGGGTGCGTTTCTTGAGTGTAATATGTGGGTGTCCAGCCAGTGCCTGCGGACTGATCATGGCAGCCAATATTGCCCTCGGAGTAGTATCCTCGCATACACCAATTGTTGCCCTGGTTGTTCGTCTCGACGAAGTTGTCGACGTCGCTGAAGTTACATTCAGCCGGAGCTGAGCCGACAGGGTCTGATCTAACGACACTGGTAATAGTCGATTAGTCGGGTTGAGTTTCACTGTTAATCATGAGTTGCAGAACTTACATTGGGTTAGAGACTGGCGTTGCCAAACCGGTTCCGAAGATGCCGAGAATCGCGGCTACCGTGAAGAACTTCATTTTTATATGCTATATTCTAAGGAATGACTTGGTTAAGTTATAAAGGGTGCCAGGTAAGGAATGACAAGTTGGACGGGTTGATCCAACAGGGATACTGGAGGTGAACTTCTCGTCACGTCTTCATCCTGAGCGATGGACTATATTTATGTTACCACCCATATTGACTGCCAAGCTCAGAGTTGTCACGGACGGTAGGGCTTTTGATGAACGGTCCTCAAGAGTACGCAGCACTAAGCCCTACAAAGTGGTGGGAATACAGCTTTCCAAGTAAATGCGGGTTATGTGGAGCTGGAATTTGCCGCCAAGTGTAAGGGAGTTGAATCCTACTGCAGTTCTTCATCTTTGAACGCCGCCTAACTATAGAAATTTACCAGGAATAACAAATTACTAATGCTATTAATTGTGGACTGCCTACAATTATATCGGAATCCATCGAACCACTTCCGACCACCATAGCTAGAGGAAGCCGGAAAAGGAGCCCTAACAGATGTACGGAGAGTAATAGGTCCTCAATTGATTACTGAACATCACCCAGTGCTTCACGGCGGGACTTCGAGTTCGGGTCATAGTACGGTTTCTCGCCAATAGACACTACTCGGTTGCCTTGACGCTTCCCAGTATAATCGCTAATTTCAAGTTAGCTCCTCTCGCTGCATTGATACGTGTTCATATCTGGTGTAACTTACTTTGTGGCGGTATGGAAAACGGAGCGACTGGGCATTTCTTGTTAGTAATTACCACTAGATCCGAATCACGGGAGTTACGCACTTGTCCCAGATAGCGAGGTCGTTCTTATTCCATCTAAACCGAACCTGGAGATCGTGGTTCTCGACGATCAGTTGGAGGACTAAGTAACTATTAGTAACTCCATTGGTTAGGAAAAGCAGCAGCTGCGGGCGATGTACAGTATTGCTTGAGAATGTCGCTTTCGCGCTCTGTGACTCCGTTGATCCAGCCAGCCTCAACCTGGCCAGCTGCGCCGAAAAGACTCTTCCAGCCCGTCACGGGATTGGTACGAATAAGAGGGCTGCGTACCTAACGTTTAGCCTGCATCCTCCAGCGCCCTAGGTGGATACTACTTACTGCTCTGCCTTGAAGTCGAGGCCATTGTTTTCAGGGGAGCCTCGGTTTTGCTCAATAAGCTCCTCGCCGAAGTCATTCTGGACTTTCACAAAGCCCGGTTGGTAGTGAGTTGCTGTCAGGCTCTCAGCTAACTTCTGAATAGGCGGCGACAGACGGTCGTATGCCTCGTATCCCGATGCCCAAAGCGTGTCACCGCCCACATCCTCCGGGGGCTGTATAATCTTGAGAATGGCATAATCAGACGGAATATTCTCGAATGTGATACTACAGCACATATTAGCATACAACTTTTCTCGTGGTTAGGGTGATTTCGGCTCATACTCTGCGTGCCAACCATGGCTCGCGATCTTCTTCGAGAAGGCAGTGAAGCGGTCCTTGTAGAATTTGCGGTTCTGCTCGGAAGAGATGATAGAAACTTCGTCATCGAGACGGCCATTCTCATCGATAGGGATACCGCGTTTACTGTTTGAGAGGGCATGGCGGTGAAGCGTCGATGTCTCTGGTTTGCCGGTGAGTTTCCCAAGACGATCGCCCAGGAGCTTCTGGTCGTCGATGTTGAGATCCTGGTTGCGGAAGAACACAACTCCTCTCTCAGAGACTTCCAGTAGTTAGTATCCAGAGCCAACAAGGATTGACAAGTGTTACTTACCTAGAACCGCCAAGTCGCGGATTTTGGTGTCATCGTGTAAGATTTCGCTAAGTTGGAGATTGGGAAATTCCCGACCGATGACTTTGGTAACATCGAATTGCTCATACGAATCAAGACTTCCGGAGTACTTCAATGGTCCGTCAAGCCTGGAACTAGTTGATGTCTTAATGGGGACGGTGCCAACGGACTTCTTGACTGTCGGTTGGACTGCCGCATCGGATTGCACATCAACATCTGCAGCCGGAGGAGCCATGATGATTGGTAGATTGTGATAAATCAAAGTTAAGGGACCAGTCTACTGAAACGTATTGAATTTTGTGATTTCGTGGGAAGTATATATGTCAATTTAGTTTCGAGATATATCGAACATCCATCTCACTTTATACATAGAAATTCCGTGATCAGACTCCACTCCCACGCCAAGCACTATAGTTGTCTCAATCGTCTAGCAGAATCACGTCAATGGCCTCGCTATCTTGGGCGAATCGTCAGGTCGCGAGGAGGGTATCTCCAAATGAGATCAGATACCCCGCGAATAACGTCAAGTTGAATAGCGAGCTCGCTGAGGGGTCTACTATGGCATTTCAACGAATAGAATTGGCATGCTCGTATATGTTTCAACGCTATACGTCCTGCGAACCATAGCATTCGTTATCTATTGATGTAGCATTTAACTGATTGTACGGATATAGTTCTGGTAGAGAGATTAGCCGTGCAGTTCAACCTAGGTACCCTGAGTTTCATCGTTGATACGGCGTGAGGAGCTTAATTGTGTAGGTCTAGTATACTATTAGTCAGATCTCGTAGAACTATTCTTCTATGTGTCATATTAGTTTGTCATTCAACGAGTATAACAGGCATGACAGGCCAATGTCCTTGTTCCTTCTTCCTGGATCTGTTTGTAGGAATGTAGCTAGATATCTTTTGCCTAGGTAAGAATGAAAGCGGAAATAGACCGGGGGTAGATATAATAATTTATATCCTCAGTCCATAGGTAGGTAGTTACCTTGAGAACCACCTTTTGCGATGGTGAATATAAATCAAACCTTTAGTAGCTGCCGTATTACTCATCCGAGGTGGAATCTGGAGCCCAGCATTTACATACATGTGACTGGTTTTGATCATAGTCTTCTTGACTTATAGCGTAAAACTTACAAGTTCTAATATTTGTCTGAGCATGCTCGGTCATCCATTGATAAAAGTTGAAGTTAATGTAGTACGGCTATGGACAAATCTGATGGCATCTTAGTTTTCTATATTTATGGAGGTCGACCTGATTATATAATATCTGGCATTTAATAGGAAGAAGTTAAATAGAGTCTCTCTATTGTATCTCTCTATTGTATGGGAGCTATGATAGGAGTCTACCAGTTTTAATTCTTACCGTTACCAAGTTTATCTTAGTATCAAGTGTGAACGCATTACTATATTTCAAGATCAAAAGCAGAACTTAGGTTGCTTGATTTCACTATTGGTTATGTTCGCACTATCAGCATTTCCAATAGACTTATATTTGTCTATGGATATGACGAGGCTTTATCATAAGCGTTTGGCGTTTGGCTATTGGCCTATTTAATCAATGGCAGAATTGTTTCTGCCGATCGTGCTAACAAGCTGGTATAATAGCCTTCATTTATCACACCACTGGAATGGTCCTTTAAGAACCGCAGAGTGCCCTCATCCACATCCCAAGGCTCTGGTTCCATCTGTTTCGCACCGAAAGCATTCCGAGGAGATCGATCGATCGGCGGTACTGCTTCATGCGCCAAGCCACCTGTGTAACCGATCTCACGCAACGCCTGGATGATAAGGGGCCATTCCAAAATTCCATCTCCGGGGGCAAGACGGTTGTTGTCTCCAAGATGGAAGTCATAGAGTTTGTCCCCACACTTGCGCAATGCAGCGATGAGGTCAGGCTCTTCTATATTCATGTGAAATGGGTCGAACGCCACACCGAGATTGGGCGCCTTCACCTCTTCGATGAGCTGTAGTGCCTGAGAAACGTTGGTGATAAGGTACGTCTCAAACCTATTGAGGGGCTCTAATGCGACGCGAATCCCCTTTTCCGCGGCGAATAGGGCTACCTCTCGTACGCCCTGTACAACCCATTCCCATTCTTGATGCGGACTTGCGGTCGGGTGAAGCTTGCCCACTGTGCAAGGTACCAGAGTTACTATTTCCCCTCCTAGTCCTATAGTTAGGTCGACGACGCTTTTCATATAAGCGATGGTGGCTTTTCGCTGGGCTGGATCCGCGGCAGCCAGATCTCGAGGTGCGTACATCATCGTTACACAACCCCAACAAGATATGTTGTACTTTTTCAAGAGGGCCTTCGTCTCACAGATAGAGTATCGGGAGGGTTCACCGGCCAGCTCGATCGATGTAAAGCCAAGAGAGGATGCCCTTTTGAGAGTCAACTCGAGCGGCTCAGGGCGCATCCAGGTATGGGTTGAGAGATGCATATCGAAAAGCGTGTCCTCTGGATTTGAACGAAATAGTAGTGGCTGTTCAAGAGTATCAGGAAATCAATGTGTTTGAGATTTTATAGTCCATTCTTATATGCTCTTCGAGCACAGAGGGATTCTGTGATCTATTTCAGCTGCCACGAAGACCCGAGAACCCCGGGCGACAATACGTACCGACTCGCGTATCCTTTCCTTTCATATTTTGTGTCCCGGATACATGTAGCGTTACGCCATATCAGCCATTTGCGGTTGTGTCGCATCAAGCAGATCCACACACCGCCGGATTTAGTGGACTTGGCCTTAGAATCGAGCAGCAAACGAGCGATTTACTATCAAGATATGAAGATAATTCGAATTATCGGGGACAATTATATTGAAAATCGCCGAGACGTAAGCAAGTATCGGAGATTTGTGATCCATACAGGAAAAGGAAACGCTGATACCTCCATTATCGTGATGATGAAGTTCCGATTCAACCGGAGCGAAATTCGGGTCAAGTAGTGATAGCAGGCACGGACCTTCCGGATGTCGTGGCCACGTCCCCTCTGCGGATCATCGACCAAGAAGGAACCGGTGTGGCCCTGGAGGGCGTGATTTGACACACTCGCGATTTTCACCGGTTATATGGCGTCCCGGACTGACCATTCTCTTTGCCAATCTTTGGTCGCCGCACTCTCTTTTCATGCACTCAGGTGCTCATGTGCGGGCTTTAATATCACAGTTACTGAAATAAGCATGAATGTAGAACACCAGATACTCCATTATTATGTTTTATACCCTTCCTTTTCTACATGAGGGCTCCCGCAAATGTGCTGACCGGGCACCGATCTCGGTTATCTTCCTATGCCGGTGAGATTTTTATCCTATCGACAGAATGTTGGTTCCTTTACACAGATTTATAAGCGGAAGATCCACCAGATTCTATGCATTGTGGGTTGCAATGCTCCGGCATTTAGGGTGCCTTTGAATCGTGAGAATTGGTGGTGATCGTATTGAGACAGGCTAGGTATCTGTATGGGCTACATATAAGATTACGTCGGTTAGGCAGCGCCTCAGCTTCCTAGAATGTGAAGCCGGAGATACTCTCACCAATGGATTAAGGGAAGAAACATGCTCTTCCACAGGGAGCTGGAAACTATGTAGGCTAATGAAGAAGAATGCATCCTAGACGCAGTGTAATCGGAACATGAGAATATTCATCCAGGAATCGAGAGCTCCGAAGCTTGTCACACCTTCACAAGATTGTCTAGATCTCTTCTAGGATATTATACCTAAGGAAATAGGTACCTCGAAACGCTCGTGACAAAGGGCAGTCAACGAATTTAGGTTAGCCTAAACAATTCTATCTTTGAGTAATAAAATCACGAAGGATATGCATTTGCTTGACAAGTATACGCTCTGAGTTGCTTGCCTATGATTATCATCACTTGGGCATAGCCTTGTCGAGAACGTGCTAGGCAGGCTAGAAGAAATGCCGAGTAGAAGCAACAGCATGGAATCAATACCGCGTAGGTGTAGTATGACCTTTAGGCCTTAAGAAAAACAGAGAAAGTAAAATGATAATTCCTGTGATAACAGCTTATCACAAAGCCATGGACTCCGTATAATTGGTAACTATTCTGTAAGGCTTGAGTTGGCGTTCTGGTAACGGGTAGAATAGGACTCCTGGTTCTATATAGTGGCTTGTTAACGTCTACCAATGAATGCTGGGCGTGCTGTGGAGATGCCATCCTGCAGATTTCGGTGTGGAACGTCGTTGCTTGCCATCCCCGTTGATACTACGTTTTATTCATGCCAGTACACTCGACTTATTAAAATACTGTACTTTGACTCATAGAAGCTCGCTTTTGGCCTGATGTGGCTTTTGAATACCAAATCCCGTTCTCTTGAGGAATTCAACGAGGATCGAGCGCGAAAAACCCCATATGCTATTCTCTCTCACGTGTGGGGAACTGAGGAGGTCCTATTCCATGAGTTGCGAGAGCCTCAAGCATCCACACGGAAGAAGGCAGGATGGGTAAAGATGACACAATTCTGCGATGCTGCGGAGAAATGCGGGTTCCTGTTCGCGTGGATAGACACGTGCTGCATCGACAAGCGCAATAGTGCAGAATTGTCCGAAGCGATTAATTCTATGTACGGGTATTACCGCGATGCCGCAGAATGTTTTATATACCTCCAAGACGTCAGCAAAGCTACCAATGGAGGGAACAATCTCCCACTGGCAGCCGAGGCGACATCCCGACATCAACTACTCCGCGCAGTCCGTGCCTCGCGCTGGCTCACAAGAGGGTGGACATTGCAGGAGTTGCTCGCGCCAGCGAGGCGACGCTTTTTCGACGGTGATTGGTCTGATATCGAAGTTGGAACTGACCTTCTTGGTGCCCTTGCTGAGTCTACGGGGATTAGTAGAACTGTCCTTGAGAATAGGGACCTCTTGAGTGATATCTGCATTGCCGAGCGTATGAAATGGGCATCCAAGCGGCAGACGACACGAGGAGAGGATATTGCGTATAGTCTCATGGGTCTCTTTAAAGTCCACATGCCAGTCATGTATGGCGAGGGAGCCGAAAACGCGTTCAAGAGATTGCAGCGCGAAATCATGCAGTTATCTTTTGATATGACCATTTTTGCATGGCGTGGAGACTATGAAAACAGCGGTCTCCTAGCCCATTCTCCTGCCGATTTTGCGGATAACCCTCCTCTAGGGCTATGGATGCCATGGATGCTTGTGCCGTTTTCGACAACTAACGTCGGTCTTTCTATTCAACTGAACGTAATGAACGAGGAACAAATACCTGATCAGAAGCACCGGCAGCTCGGCGAAGGCGATAATAACTTTAAGAAACAACCCGGTGGCACGACCCTCCTCGGGGCACTGCAATGCGATGTCCAAATGCCAACAGGCGAATGGCAGGTCCTCATTATCTATCTAGAGCCAGTTGGCGCTGTGAGCTTTTTCGTCAATGGTAGAGACTGCAAAGCGTATCGTAGGATCCGATGCTCGGAGTGGATGACGTTGCCTCATGAACAAGTTGGAGGGTGGTCTGTCGAGAACGTCCTAGTTCTGGAGGACGAGCAGTATAATCTGGCCCGACAGGCATTAAGACAACATATTTCCCGGATGGAAAAGGATGTGGTGAAAAAAGAGAAAAAAGCAAAGGTCGGAATAGATATGATTATTTAGGCACACTTGCTATTATATTATATTCCTGTCATATCCCCTCTAATCGGATGTAGTGGACTTGAAATTGAGACGCTGGTGTCTCCTAGAATCATTCAATGCTAGCATGTGATTCCTTTTCTCGAGTTCTCACCAACGAAAACCTAACCTACCAAGCTATTCTTTACTGTGATGTCGTTGAAATGGGCGTCAGAACAAGTTTGAATTGGGTTTGCATGAACGTGGCTGGACGATGTGTTGAAGGAACCATTAGGCCAGAAACCCACTAGCAAGGGTTATTGATGCGTACATACTTACCTAATTCGGTAAGCTGAGCTGCCATTTTGAGAGACTTGATGGCGCGTGCATCAATATCGCTCCCCGGAAGGTTCAAATCTCCAGAACACGAGATGCACGATATAGTCGGTCTTGGCATTTTCTTGTCAATCGGCAATCGGCACCTGGTAACTTCGATGCTGCCAACAATGACATAGTATTATACGTACAATCAAAAAGTCTAACATCCGTTGAACTATTATGTACATGTATGTCCTTTGTAAAAATAGATTAATTTGTGTTGCTAACATAGGTAATCTTTTATGAAAATCTCTTAGGCTGCTAGATGGAACTTATGTCAAAGGAGTAACTAGTGCATGACGTGAGCGCATTCCATGGCTGGTTGTCAATAAATATTGTACCTGCTTCGATTCATGCAAGTAATCCCCTCCATCGCTAACTTATGCACTTTATTGCGCATCTATGTAAGCTTATGAGTAGATATACACTTGATACCTAGGAATAATGCCTTTCACTATTATCTTTTAAAAGCTATCATGATAATGTCTCCTGTAGGTTGACTTTGTCCTGCCTAATTTTTTTTCCTAATATAGGTAATATATGTAATTCATGTTGACTCGTATCAAATACAGAATACATAATGCTGCTCTCGGACATTCGAGTCAAGAAATAATAATGCAACGTGTGTTGTTGCACTGCCTAAGCGGGAACCTGCAGCTACCTAAGGTAAGCACAATTCGTTGCTCTCCCGCAAAGAAACATAAAGCAAATGTACCTTTAGGAAAGGATGATGTATGACATATACATTCATGTACGTATCCATATAGTTACATTTAGGGTAACCTTAACAGCTGACATGCTCTACTAGCTGGGCATGGTTTAGCGGGCAAAGCGAAACCAGTTAAGTCAACTGGACTCGCTTCATTGCGCCGAAGCGCCGTTTCTGGCCGTTGCTTTTTTAGTGGCGTTCCCACGAAATTCTTAGCACTCAATCTGGCACGATCCCAAGCCATTCCAAGCCCTTTCAAGCCTTTCCCGTTTTTCTTGGCTGGCCAGATTCAAGGTTTCCTTTTCCATCCTTCTTGTCCAGGCCTTCCCATTGGCATCGGTTCCTCGCCCTTTTACCTGATTCGATAGATCACACGGCCTAGATCTGGATTCGTTCACCAGACACACAGCACCACAGCAGCACCACACACTCCCTCTAATTCGATTCACTCATTACTTTCCTCTCGCTCAATTTTCTCTCCTTTTCCCCCAACGACAAGCTCTCGTCTAGTACCGCAACCCACCACACATTCGTTTTGATCCAATTTGGAGGAGGAAGAACACGGTCATGTTGCAGAACTGAACAAGAGGAGGACAAAGGCCAAGACACGGGTTCCCCTCGTTTTCTTCATTTTTCGCATTCCGCATTCCGTATTCCGCAACACGCTGCCAACATCACAAACACAACACGACAGACCTTCCCGATTTGCCGGTTCGAGTTTCCAACAATCTGTTTTATATTTGGTGCCTTGTATCTACGATAATAGTTTCCCGTCATCACCCCAGTAGTCTTCAAATTGACTGTATCGGAACGACGAAGCAATACTTCCAATCAACTTTCTGTTGGCAACTTTATTTGTTAATCAACGACGTTCTTGGTTGGGTCCGCTACCACAAACCATCGTATAATCATCGATTATTCTACTGTCGTGATACTACCCAACATTAAACGGCGGAGCGCTGCGTACTTCCAAGCCTGCGAGTCGGAATTCGTCGCAAAATCCTACAAACTTTGTTGAACTATCTACGTGGAAAGCCATCGATTTCCGTACGCCTGAGAAATTTCGTCATTTGACATTCGCGCCTCGTCATGGGTATGTTTCCTCGTCTTCCGGGCGAATCCAATCGGATAGCACGTCCAAGTTCCATTAGGGTTTTTGTGTGTTGTGATCAAAGCATGAAGTTCCTGGCAAACTAACAGTTTCTTCAGCCGCCCAACCTGTGACAACCGTAGTACCCTTCACGTCGTTGCCCTCGTGCGCGGTACGATGCGGTCCCTTATACGATGCCAACGGTGCTTGTGTGCCGCCCGCAGCTGCACAGGCCGATGAAGTTACATATGACAAATGCTTTTGCTCTTACTCTAAGCTAGCACCATTTAGCCAGGGCACTGCCGGAGTTTGCGATACTGCATGCACAGATAACGCCGCCGGACTGGGGAGTATACAAGGCTGGTTCACAAGCTTCTGTAACAGAGCTGCTGCCGCTACGGCATCAGCTTCCTCTTCAACGAGTTCAAGCACGAGCGGTGCAAGTACGAGCAATAATTCAGGTGGTGGAGACTGGTATGCTTTCTCCATATCATAATTTGCCTTCTGAAGCTAATATCTTGCAGGCTCTCGACGCATTGGAAATGGGTCATCATGATAGTGATTATCGTTGTAGGCATCGCAGGTATCTGGGTCGGTGCTTGCATATGGCGTCGTAAATATCTTAAGAAGAAAGATCGAATGTACGAGCTTGGAAAGGGTCTCCCAAGTAATGTTGCCATCAACACACAAGGTAACTTGGTCGGTCCCGGCGCGAGGGATAGCAGCTACTCCAATCCAGGCGCGTTTATGTCGGGCTCCGGAGGTGCTGGCTACAACGAAAAACCAAAGAAAGAGCGTAAGAAGTGGACTGTTACTCAACGAACATAGGGGATACGTGGTTAGAAAACGCAGTATTATCATTCGCGACACTCCTTTACATTTAAGGACTATATTCACGCCACTGAAGTCACCGTTTATTATATCCACTCTACCTACCATCGTAGGGCAATTCCTTAACATATCATTATTCGTTCCGAGTTCCACATAAAGGGCGTTATGGGTGGATGGAAATGTGGGCTTACTACGAGGTCGTACCGATGCAGGTACCCGTCGTTTGTTTTCTTGAATACCTTAGGCGCGGGGATTATTCTGGATAGACCAAGGAAACGGGCTAGGCAGCATTGGAAGGGTTTGATATCAGTTATAAGGCCGTGTTCTTAACAGGAGGAGATCTAAGGGAAAGGGGGGGAGGGGGGAAACGCCCGAGAATAGGCTGCGATAGTTGCGTCTCGCTGGATCGATGGACGGTTACGATGGAGACACGGACTCTTATCTTGTCTCCTAGATACACATCTAGCTTGCGAGCCAATCCTAATTCCGCACAAGAATTCTTGACGCATGCCTTGATATCTGTTTCCTCCGTTGGATTATTCCTACCAACTTGCTGCTCTAATCGAGAATCTTGATTTCAAGTATAGCATGACATTTCGCTGGGGCTTAGTGTACTAAAATGTCCAGCAACTGTATTGACAGGAGATATCCACCTACTAACTAGGTACATTTACAAGTTGGGATATACATGAAACTCCCTAATTAATATTCATAAAACCTGGGCGTGATCGGGGGTTTAGCAGTAATATCAATTGCAACGAAATCCATCGTCTGCCAACAGCCACACGGAACAAGTTGAAAAGGGGTATGGAAGGAAGCTCAGGGGCCGTTTTCCGAAGTGTGGGCACATGCACACACCTAGCCCCCAATTCCCCTTTTCAAAGGTTACACAGCTGTAACAATAGATCTCGTAGGGCGGACGAATCCTGCTAAAGCCCCGGCTGGTCTAAGCTAGATTGGTGCCTGAGGCGATCCTTCGTACGACATGCGCGCATTCTTGGACGGGGCGGAGGAATGTAATCTACTGCAGTGACCCTCCCTACCTAGTATTGAAGTCACGGAACAACGTCGATTACAAGAATCGCACACTACGCAAAAACCAAGCATCTAAGTGCAAAGGGACTTGAAAGTGACGGCAAGAGTAATAATATTATCGTAATTAGGGTGACTTCGTATGCACCGTACCTCGTATGTTTGTACGTATCCCTTCAGCGGTATGAACAGGAGCCTCTCTCTATCCTCGACATGTATGCGAATCTCAGTCATCTAGGTACTCTCTCTCTTTTCTCTCTTTCTCTCTCTTTATAGTAGAATGCCTATTCAATTCGTAACAACGGGATCGCACAAACAAACAAACCACCAATACTCGTACGGTACTTTTTTCCTCCTATGCCAACTAAGCCTCTGTTGCTTAGACATTCCGCCTTTCGCACTAACTAAACTCATTCATTCGTAATTACTCTGTGGCGTACTCGGACGCGTCCATGTATAAGTCAATGAGGCACCCGGCACTCCAAGCCTGCGTGGGGCACGAATCGGCGCAGAACTCTCCGTTCTTCTGTGTGAGCTCCGTGAGGCCCGCCCACTGGCTCTGCTTGATCATGTCTTTGCAGCCACCTAAACGTCTTGTGACCTGCTGGAAGGCTTCCACGCGCCCCTGCTCCGTGGTCCGTCTCATGAAGTCGAACTTGAGGAGTGCACGTAGGAAGAAGCCTGTAGGCCAGAGCCATTCGGGGCCTTGGTGGTAATTCCTGCCCTTAGATGTCGCGAAGTCGGTCGAGTCTTCGCTGTTTATGTAGTAAGGGCGATAGTTGAGGTCTATGGGATCCAGCGTCGCCATTCCGGTTGGGCCGCGCAGGACCTTGTCTGCGAGAACTAGGGCACCCATAGCGTGCTCTGGATCGAAGAGTTCAGGGGCGACGGTCATGGCGATGGCGAAGTTAGGTCGAAGCTGATAATCTTCGTATTCTTTCCCGGAGCGGTAGAGGTCCTTGTATATGCCCCGTCGATTGACAACATTTGAATTTATATCGTAGTGACTATCGTCTGCTTGGTTAACGGGTACGTAGTAACAGCGTTCGAAATTGGACTTCAGCAGATCCGCCCAGGCCGAGAAAGTAATCTCGGATCCATCAGACTTCGTAACGCCCTTGTATGGATACTTGCCCTCAGCACTGAGCTTGGCCAACCATCTGAGGGTGCTATAGAGCAAGCCAGTAATTTCAATGGCAGCACCGTCACGAGGAGTACCTGGGATGCCCTTGGAGCCCGCACGCTCACTTTCGCCCATCTTGTCCATCCACGTACCGCAGTTGAACTGGTTGCCACCAAAGATGATACCATTCGACCAGTCCACGTTGACTTCAATGTTAAAGCCCTCATCGCGCATCTGCGAATCAATACTTGGGCCTGCGTTGGCTTCGCGGAACTTTAATCCGGTCGCATGGCGTTGCAATGCTTCTTGGATGACATCCTGGATAAGACTCTCTTTCGAATACGCTCGTGGGTCTTCTGAGCTGAACCATGTATCGTCGTATGGCAAGAAGCGCCGTTTGACCTTTTTGTTGAATAGACTGAGCCCATCTGGGGCATATTGCGTATAATCCTGAATGCATTGTAAAAAGAACCATATGGAATCTCTACTGTTATAACGCGGAAGATTTCCGCTGCTTAGGAGGTTGGGGATCATCCCATGCTTGAGGACGCTGGCAAACGCGAATATGTGTTCCGCGGCCTCGTCGAATCGACCAGTTCCAAGATAGAGACCGCGGAGGGAGATGAAGACGTCACGACCCCAGCATCTTGCCCACTCCACAGCGAAATGTGGTAAGCCGGCTGCCAATGAGGGAACGAGCTTCTTTGGCCAGAGAGATGCCGACTTAACTAAGCCAGTCATTTGCACACTGACCATGGCCAGACTTTGAAGGAACCATTGGCCGCTTTGGATCTTGTTATTCATGAGCTCCAGACCTCTCTCCCATGCGGCCTTGTAGGCAGTCCGCACAACAAGTGCAAAGTAACGTGGTAAGAGAAAACTGGGAATGATACGGATTGCATCAAAACGTTCCTTGAGCCAAGCCGCGGGCCTGGCAAGACTAGCAAACTCCGGTTGCTGACTTATCCTTTGAAGACGCCCAACAGTATAGTCAAGAGCCCATTGTCCGTCGCGAAGATTTTGACAGAGAGGGTGTGCGAGATTATTGTCGTTGATGATGTCCTTCAGCAGACTCCACCAACCTTGAAGGCCCGCATACACAATTTTCCCATGGCCCGGAATATCATAGGTGCCATCTTTACCATCACTGCCATCACGCTCTTCAGCTTCGCAACGATACAACAAAAAGTTGAGGTCGACCAGATCGAGTTCAGCCATGGCCTCTTTGGCCCCAGACGTTACGTAGGTATCCAAGCCCGTTGAATGTTCCGCAGCCGGGATCCATGTTTCGAACAAGGCGATACTTCCAGGTGGGAACTTGTCGCGCACTGTAATAACTGTTTCGTCTGATTTAACTTCTAATCGAATACCGGGTACGTCAACCACACGGCTTGGGAGGCCTCGTAGATATTTCTTGTCACTTTCAACTTCACGTTTAGCTTCTTCGCTTGCGTCGACCTCAAGCATCCAACTCCCTAGATGTCGCGCTTTTGTACCACCGAGACGCACGGCACTAAATGCACCGTTGCCATTTCCGTAGCCCGGATAGGCAGTATGGGCAATGAGGAAATATCCTTTTCTCGATTCTGGATGTACTCTGTGGACCGTGATATACTGGTCTTCATGATGGATGTGTGTCTCGTCGTAGCCGTCCTTCCCCATTAATGTATGGATTTGATTGAGTAGCTTCTTGACACCGCCAATGCCGCCTTTGCCACCTCCAATTTTGACTTCCTTAGCCGAGGACGACTCAGATGTATATAATCTGGTTTCGTTCACGAGATCAACAAGCTTCGGATATATCTCGTCATATCCCATAACACTTCCTGTCGCGCTGGCACACATGGACACTAGAGCAGCGTTCGGTAGAGTATCTCGAGCATCCCTCTTCTGTGCAGGTACTTCGTTGTCGTGTGTGCAGTCCATGAATAGCGCCTGGACTGGGACAGGCTTAATCCTGCGGATAACTTCTCGGGTAGAATAACCGTTAAGCCCAGGGCTTGTGGGAGCGCTTCCAACGGCACCCTTGGATATGTCGTCAACTTCAAAGCTGCCAATGGGACGTCCACCATGTCGATGAACAAGTCGGCTAAGTTCAGCGGTGCTCCAAGCCTGCATAGCTTCTCTGATTAATGAGCTGAGGCCCAACCTCTTCACAAAGAGGTAGTCCATCTCTTCCGAACCTGTGAAGAGTTCTGCCACAACATACAAGTTGGGTCGAACGCGGCGAGCCTCATCGAGAATGTGTTCCGCAACATGGAGTGGGGTAGAATGGCAGTTATCTATTCGGAAACCTGCAAAGTACTTTGCTAACATGCGAGCATAATTCGTCATGTGTTCCCACAGCCACGGGCTGTCCTGAGGACTACTCCCGTAGCGGAGCTTGACGCAGTCGCCCCAAACGATGACTTCACGTCGAAGGTACACTCGTGATTGGGGCCCAGCATTGTCCACCAGAGCGTTCCCGGCCCAAACCCAACCGTTGTTGACGAGAACTAAATCTTTCGGACTGAGTTTATCGGATGCTTCCGCCTTGTTCAGACGAGTAAAGTACGTCTCGATTAAAGGATTCTTTTGGTCAATAGGACCAAGTTTTGGACCATGCTCATCAAGGCGAACATACTTGATCCTATTGAATAATTGCTGCAGGATTTCGCCGGTTTCCTTGTCATACTCTTCATAAAACGGGACATTAACCACGTCCAAAATCTGTACCAATTTCGAGCGGATAGCTGCTTCATCGGCCTCGCCCCTGTATTTGCCGAACAAGGTTGCAATTAAACCGGCCGATACCTTGGGATCAATACGCCGTCGGAAACGTTCACCAAGCCTATCATTTCCAACTATGCCATTCTGAACAAGATATGTTGCTTGATCTTCGGCATTTCCTGCTTTGAGTTTATCCAAGTCACCACTCGCGTATCCTTGGGGAATATGTAGTTGGCCAGCAGCCCATGATTCAATTGCAGCATCCACATCTCTGTCAACATCGAGCGTGTAATATTCCCACAGGCGGATCTGGGAGATAACATGTTGTTTGATACCATCCATCACCTTAATAAGGTCATCAGTAGACCGAAGGTCTTTGGGATATCCCAACTCCTCTAGTTTCGAGCCGAATACTAGGAGTTGGGTATCGAGAACATAGGCCGACTCTAGCCAAGGGGCCGTAGTCAGATTATATCCGGCCTCTGGATGGTCCAGAAGCCATTTGCTATTGTGTGCGGTGTGGTTGAGGACTATGTCAGTTAAACTGAGGAGAGAGTGATTTTGTTCTAAACTATCCACCATTTTCTGTACGTCTTGCTCCCCTTGAGGAAAGCAGTCTGGGTCCCATCCAAGTTGGTCGTACAGGCTGTAGGGAGAATTTGAAGCCCCACGAACTTGGAGTGGTGTGAAATGTATCATATTATAACCGCGGCCGCTGATACCTCGCAAGTGTTTCTCCCAATCGGAAGGGTATTTGCCCATGAACTTGCTAATAACGGAGAATATCGACAGTGCCGGCAGCGGCAGCGGGCGACCTTCCAACGATAGTCGAGGAGCGACATCGATATAGTAAAGCGGTGTCTTTTTAGATTCAGCAGAGGCTGATATGTTCAGGTTCGGGGAGGATGATAACTGAGGCAATTCAGCGTAGGTAGTATAGAATGCGAAAGCGCCAGCTTCATAAACTGGGATGGATATTTCTAGGGTGCGATTAAAATCGGGGTGCAACCTGGTAGAGCGGTTAGCAAGACAGATCCGAAGCATCGGTAGACGAGTGGATAACTTACTTGAACTCGCGAAAATGATCTCTCCTAAACTCAGATCCGCGTTCAGGAATGTTGACCCATAAGCTGCCTTGGCGACAGATAGACGAAGTGCCCTCGATGGTAAATCGTATCGTAATGGCATCGTTGGACTTAGGCGCCAAATAAACGTACTCGCCGGGGACATCGGGGGCGCCATTGTCCCTCAAAGGTAAGAGGTAGACCTCGTTCGAGGTCACCGTCCTAGGAATCATGATTGGGTCGGATAAAAGAATATAAGAACAAGACAGAAAAAAGAAGGAAAATGAAAGGATGCTACGAAGGTGGTGATGAGGATGAGGCCTGATAGTATGGTGGGGCATCTGGCCCACTATGGCTACTTTGCCAGTACATGCGAACGTGACTGTGATGACGTCACTCTTCATGTAGCCTCGAACTGCACCCATATGATGAGGGATCCCTGAGGCAGCAACTCATCTTCTTAGATGTAAAATATTCGGTTTCTTGTGTATACGGGTGTAGGATTTCAGACGTAACATATGTTTCTTCATGACCCGAGTGGTCTAGATACACAACGTTAGCCAATAGTCTCCAATTAGATCTTCTACAATTTCACTTACACTTAGGCCTTCCTAGGCAATTTCCCGGCACATCTGGATGGAATTCCTTGCCGCAATATTTACAGCGGCGGAATTTTGGCTTGCTGGTGGCCTGATTAGCTTGACCGCCACAAGGTCGAGCTTCAGAGGGACGCGGTTCGGGACCAGCGTCAGGCTGACAATGAGTGGAAGAAGTTGAGCGTGAAGGGGAAGCTCCGTACTGTTGAGGAGCATCGGGGTGAGAGCTAGACTCTTCCCCTATTTCCTGCCCTTTTCCTTCCCCTTGCACATTCCATTCTCTACCTTGAGGCTTCTCTGGGCGATGCCTTTTAGAGACTGGCTTCTCTTGATTGATTTGTTGTTTTCGCCATTCTCGCTTCCTCTCTGCGTCGTCCCGGCTCATACCACCTGCCAATGCTTTCTGTACGTTATCAGCTGGTGATTCCTGGGAATTATCTGCTGGTGTCTTTTGGGCGTTATTCGCTGGTGCTTTTTGCGTACTATTCGCTGATGCCTTTTGCACGCTAACCATTGATGCTTTTGATGGCTGAGCCTCTACCGGCACAGGGCGGGCGTAGGGATCAGGCGGCAGAGATCTATAATGCAGCTGGTCTGCATATATCGGATCTTTCAGGTAATCCTCCCTTGCCTGGCCCTTTAGATATGGCGGTGGTAAAACCATAGGCCGATGACGCTTTCTTCGAGCAGCTGCGGGCTTTGGGTGCGTAGGTTTAGAAGGTTCGTGACATCTAGAATCAGTACTTGAAGAGGGTGCTGTGGGAGGGTCGGGAACGGTGGGGTTAGGGATGTGAGCCTCATGGCCTGTCGAACTAGGCGGTGGTGAAGTAGAAATGTCAGAGACATGGATAAGAGTTGTAGAAACGGCGGGGTCAGGACTATGAGCCTTATGATCTATGGAACTAGTCGGTGGTGAGGCAGGAACGTCGGAGACGTGAGCGGCAGTCGTAGAAACAGCGTTTGTAGCAGCTCGTGTTTCAAGCTCAGAACTAGTGGACTCAATGCTCGTGGTAGACTCAATGTTCGTGGTAGGGGCTTCAGGTTCTGTAGTAACAACAGCTTCCGCCTGCTCTCTATCGCCTGATGGCGAACGGTTGCGGATGTCAGAATCCATATTGGAACACCTAAAATTATTTAAAGGTAGATGATCCTTTTGGGTAGATAGAATGTGTTGGTGGTCGTGGGGAAATAATAGAATACCAGAAGGATCTTCGCAGTAGAGACAGACTGTTTAGGAATGTGAAGGGCAGAGGTGAGCGAGGAAAGGTTTATCTCTCGTGTGCCTTGGAAAATACGATACATACCCAAGCGGTGCATGTAGGCAGGTACGCGTAGTTGCACGAAAGCTCTTGTATCATCAGGATGGTTGCTATGGTTGCTCCGCGCCTAATTGGGAGGGAGTGAAGCAGATGAGGCAAGACTAAAAGTTGTCCTAATAGGGTACGTAACTTTTAGGAATATTAGGTACGTAGCCGGCTGCAAGGTATTACATAGTTTGGCCGAATAATTACCTGATATCTACCATTGAATGGCATGTAGTCCTTATATAATATTTTGGCCCCTGAATTACACGAATAATTGTCTTCCGAGTGAAGTGTTTCGAAACCCATTTATATTGTCGGCCAGCATATCTAATGATCCCTCGTGTGAATCAGTCGTAAACAATTGTCACTTCTATGAGAGCACATTATGCATTGGCAAGCATATATTATGTTACATCTTACCGTCCCTAAGTTTGGAAATACGCTTGGAGTCAAGTCTACGCATCTACTGGCGCCCTTCCAGACCTCAGTATCGTAAAAAAGTCAAAATAGTTTGATCTTAGACAAGGATCATGATTATCTTTTCCATCGGAGGAATGGTTGACCGAGTGATTTGCCAACTGCCATATTCTTGCTCGGTACACACGTTTTTGAATCGTAGGTGATAGGCAATCAGTTACAACGATAGAAGCAGGTGACTGCAGGCGGGCAATGAATTCATTAGGCTTATATAGATAATTGAGGCTGTGCTTTTCAACAGGAGAATTGTTTGGCACCCATGGTGAGTTTGCGGGGGTTGGGGTGGGTTCTGGGTTAGAGTGCGATAGCTCTGAAAATGAGCTGGCCGTAAAGTCTCTAAACCCGTATTTCTCAACAGGCTGTCTAAACATTACTCCCAAGGTCTGGGATTCAAATTCAACACTAGATCATTTTTTTGAACTTATTTCCACAGGTAACACGATTACTACAAGCAGAAACAGAGTTATAAATGCATCCGTCCATAGAGAGAGAGAGACCGACATATATTGGGTAGAATCTACATATAACTAAGGCTACGTATAGTTTTCCGGAGGCTTGGAATGTGTTGGTCCTTGAAAATAGTAGTTAGCAGTGAAGTTTCTCCAGATGATTCTTATCAGGAAACTTGAAAAACGTCTTCCAAGTCAGCGATTCGAATCCATGACAATTTCTTTTTTCTCAAGTCTTCTCGAGTTGATTCAAGGGTTGCGGTTGCGATTGAGCAATTGCTAAATTCTTACACGCGCGGCTAGTGCGTTTATCGCAAATACTAACGCTGTCTTCGCGTAACGCGACGCGCCTGCCGTAGTGGGACCGCGCTTACCCGAACAACACCCAAGGAATGGACCAATTAGAAGGCAGTACATTCGTAGAGAGACTTAAAAGGATAATTAAACTTTGTTTTCGTAGCGAAGAATTGTTTGGTCAGATTGGCATGATGCGGTGGTAGGGTGGTTTGGTTCGGAGCGCGCATAGTCCTGAAATATGATCTGGCGGTTAGTCTCCGACCGTATTCAACCAAACTCTCCAAACACTTCTTCGAAGGTCTACCGTTCGAATCCATAGACAATCACAAGGCAGACGTAGGATGGTGACTCGGAGCGTGCACAAGGACATAATCCTGAAATATGATCCAGCGATAAGTCTCCGACCGTATCCTATCAACTCTTCCAACACTTCTTCAAAGGTCTATGGTCGAATACCAGACAATTTTTCCCCAGGTCTTTTATTAATTAGAGGCGTTCTCTTTACCCGGAAGTAGTCTATTCGCAAGAGACCTAAAAGAATAATTAAACCGTATTTCTTCAACGAAGGAATGCTTGGTCAGATTGGTAAGGTGCAGAGGCTGGGTGGGTGGATCGGAGCGCGCTAGTCCTGAAAGATGAGCTTACGGTAAGTCTCTGACTGTATCCTGATCAGACTCTCCAAACATTTCTTCAAAGGTCTACCGTTCGAACCCATAGACAATCACAAGGCGGAGGTAGGATGGTGGTTCGGAGCCCGCATATTTCATAGTCCTGAGATACATATGATCTAGCGATAAGTCTCTGACTACGCGTATCCGTACCAGACTCTCCAAACACTTCTTTAAAGGTCTACGGTCGAATACACAGACATTTTTTTTTTCAAGTCTTGCTTGTATTAATCAGACGCGTTCTCTTTACTCGAATAATACCCACGGAATGAACCAATTGGAAAATAGTCTATCTATTCGTGGGTGAGTGACTTAGAAGGATAATTAAGCCATGCTTTTTTCACGAAGAATGTTTGGTCAGATTGGGAAGGTGCAGAGGAAGGATGGTGGTTCAGAGCGCGCTCAGCTCTGAAAAGAGCTTACGGTAATGTCTCTGACTGTATCCTGATCAGACTTTCCAAACACTTCTTCGAACGTCTACCGTTCGGGTCCATATATAATCACAAGGCGGAGGTAGGATGATGGTCTGGAGCGCGCATAAGGGCACAATCTCAATCCTGAAATGTGATCCAGCGATAAATCTTCGACCACATCCTACCAGACTCTCCAAACACTTTAAAGGTCCACCGTTCGAATATACAGACAACTTTTTTAGGTCTTTTTTTTATTCATTTGAAGCTTTTTCTTTATTTATATGAGAACGCACATGGGACTGGAATAGGATAGGACGGGGTCACCATCAATGTATGTGTTCAGATTTATATGTCAACCTCCGATTCTATCTATCTCGTTTTTTTGAGGCTAATCAGGCATGAAAACTGCCTGGATTCTGAATAGCTACTCAATACCTGCATTGATGACAATTCCCTATGAAAATCATTGACTTCTATCTATCCTTCCTATTGGAGCCGATCCAGTTTGAGATATTAGATTTAGCCAAAATTTAACTCGATCTGATGATCACACTACAAGCGACTGAGTTCAAGGATCCTCGAGTCTGCGAATTAATTAACCCATCAGTGTTATTTCCGTTTCACCTTTTTCTTCAGTATTGTCATGTTTCACCATGGACAAAGAGTCACTATATATATCCTAGCCGTAGCCAGATAGTTTCCAGCTCTTCGTGGAACAACGCGTTATATTCTCATATACATGGTGCGCTATGTGATAAGTATGTCCCTGAACATTGATAGAAATTAGGCATGGCGAGCTTCGTAATTGGCAGTTGACTTCCTGAGATATGAGTAGCTGCACTTATCCGGCTGTGAGACATCATATGATTCACAATGTAAGTGTCTGAATTTAATTCATAACAGGCATCATCATTTCATTACAATATGTGGACGTAGGCCGTCAAAGCCCTTCCCTTCAGCCGCGTAGCCTATTTGGCCATGCGAGTCTATCTAATCGCCCCCTGGAAATCGCAACCACCTCGGGGCGTCTGATCTTCTAACCCGACTCTAAGATCTATCTACTTGAAACATCCATTCTCTCCATCATTCCCCCATATCTCCCCAAAGAACCCAACACCCCCTATTCCGTAGCCACAACCTTCCCTCCTCCTATTCAGCCGAAACGGCAAACTTGCTCAAGCTCCTCAGCCTCGCCCCGAAGAAGTACAAAACCCAGATCCCGACGATCCCAACGGTGCTCAGGCCGCCGAGCAGGCTAGTGCCGCGCGCGACGCCCAGGTCGGCGAACAGCGGGCGCGCGAACAGGATGCTCGCGAAGGCGAGCGCGGAGCGGAAGAAGTCGTTGCCGGCGAACAGGCTGGCGGCGTAGCGCGGGTAGCTCAGCGGCACGTAGACGAAGATGCACTGCATGACGACGAACACGGACGCCCCGTACACGGTGATGCCGATCGTCGGCGCGACCCAGTGTACCGAGGGCCGCGCCGTCCACGCGAATATGAATAGGCCTGCCGTGGGCCCGAAGGCGGCTGCTAGCGCGGGAACGAGTCGAGTCTCGTGGATGGGAAAGCCGCGGCGTAAGATGCGCGGGCTCATGTAGAAGTATAGGTAGCCCGTGTAGACGGCGACGCCGAGGAGGCAGGCTACGAGCACGCATAGGAATACTAGGCCTACGTGTCCTGAGTCCATGCCGTAGTACACTGGGTAGACGAGGGGGAAGACCTCGAAGAAAGAGTAGTAGATGCCGTAGATGATGGCCGTGTACAGTTGTACGAAGAGGATGGCAGGGTCTTTGAGCGTGATCTCGAGCGGCTTGATGAGTGCGTCGATGATGACGGCTCGCTTGTCTAGGTTGCGCTGGTCTATCTCCGACTGTGACATGAAGCGCTCGCTGCCGGTGAGTTTGCGCAGGCGCTGGGCTCGGCGGAGAAGTAGGTTGGGCGTTGAGGTCTCAGGGAGAAAGGCGAACATGACGAGGAAGATAGGGGATGCGGCCCAGATGATTTCGAGAAGCGACCATCGCCAGCCCATGATTGGGACAGAAAACCCGGAGAGTAGGGGGCCAAGGGCAGGTCCACAGTACGCCGCACTCACCCACGCGATTAGGGCATATGGAAGGGACATCTCACTGTACATATCACCGAGAGATGCAGCGCCGTTAGCTAGACAAGGAGAGCCGAAGAATCCTTGGAGGAAACGGAGGACCATCAACCCGGGATAATTCCTGACTAGAGCAGTGGGTATTGATATGATGACGAATAGAAACATCGTCGAAATATACACTGGATTCCGACCGATGCTGGGTAGTTCACTCAAGGGCGAGAATAACAACGGGCCAAGTCCATACCCCAAAACGAAGAGCGCCAATCCTAGAGAGGCTTCTGTGGCATTCACACCGAATTCTTCCATGACGCCCTCTGTTGACGTAGTGTAGATGGCGCTCGACGTGTAGACGACAAAGGTGTAGAGGCAGATAATGACGGCAACCATAGCCCGACGCAAGTTGGACCAATTTTGAGGATTGTCCGGGTCGTCGGTGTAGTACCAATCAACGAGGATTGCGCCATCTTTGGTTTTCCTAGGGACGATGGGTATCGATTTAGTCTTTTCGAGTTCGTGTCGTTGGTCAATCTCATATCGCTCCTCCGTGCTAGGGAAAGTTTCCGTCCGACTCTTCGTCCGGGTTAGAGTGGCACTGTACGGTACCGGACCTATCATGTCCGCCTTTTCGATCTGGCTCTCTTCATCTTTAGTACAAGAGAGTGTCGAGTTACAGGTTGATGAACCGGAGCTGAAAGGATCGGGTTTGTCTTCCGATGGAGTAGATTCGGTTGAATCTGATTTAAGCATTTGCGCCCAGGGTTCTGGAAGTTCAAAGTCGGACTTCTCTTCTGGATATTGTAGAATACGGTTGCCAGTAATGAACCGGATGAACTGCCCTACTGGGGCATCGCGAATAGTAGGCGACATTGTGTAAATGTCACTTGTATAATAATTATCGAAATATTTATCAAGATAGAGGTGGTTTAAGAATTAAGGAGAAATGATAGTAGATGATATGTCTAGCCTAATGCTAGATGAAGTGGTCCGTATATAATAACGACTTGAAGAGATAACCTTTACCTATGTTGACTCACCTCGGATTTATGTACTCTGGAACCGTGATAGTGATATCACGTAAACCGACATGTGGGAGTTGTCCCCATAGCAACTATTTCAAATATCCAAGGAGTAGAAGGGGAGGGAAAGAAATGTTGAGTAACTGCAGCTATTGTGTTGCTGGTTTCTAAGCTAGATGGCGCAATTTTGCACTTGAGGATTACCAATCTCAACTTGTGAAACAATATAAATCGACAGTTGAGGCTGGGAAATAAAGGTGCCAAGTGGGGGGTTTGACATGTCGATCATCTTTGGCGTCCTTGGCATAAGATTTGAATCTAGATAGAAGGGGTTTTGTTCTGATATGTACCGTATGGTATCGAGATAATACCTACATGTAGATAAAAGTGTCGGTAGTAAGACGTTAGGACATGAGTCGGCAGCGGATCTAAGATGTGGTTCCACGAGCTAGTTAATTGGTCCCAGGTTGCCGGACTTTAGCGATGGTTAGTGATCTGGACCTTTCATGGATTTATCAGCGATATTTCCGGATCTAGAAGAGCACTTTCAATTTGATTGGGAGAGGGGAGTGAAAAAAAGGTGCTTTAGTCTTGAAATAGTTGCGTCATCTTGAGCAGCGGTCGAATTGGACCGAGCTTTGTAATCCGAATGACCTTGAATGGACTCTAAAAGGGGACCGTACCTAGTTAAGAAGGTATTATTAATTATTTACCTTCATGTCCTTGATCCTCAAGGCATGTAACACAAGCGAAGAAAATTCTTTGTCTCATCTAGCTAGTGTCCTGATCAAGGAAATATCGATACTTGAATGGCCGTAAAGATTTTGGGTGAGCTGGTTACACATCTTGATGTAGGCAGGAGAGATGCATTAAGAGGGAAAAGTTTCGCATTCTGCATTGGCCTTTCTCTATTCGTAGCTTGACATCGCGTAAGGTTTCTGGCCCTGAATATCGTCTGAAGCCATCGTAGTAGCTGATTCTGTGGGCAATACTCCTTCTATAGGATCACTGACATTAGTTTCAGCGAGTTCTTTTCGCTTCTGCACGTCATCCAGCCACTCCTGCACTTCTGCATCAATAAACATATCCCGCTTGCGGCATTCTTCAATGAGTTCCTGCACTCTAATATCTTCTGCTTGGATGCACCTCCTGATGAGCGCCAGGGCCGAATTTCTGCTCATCCACCAATCATTAGGCAGGCCTGCCGTCTTGGCATTCTTCATCTTGTCGAGGAATTGAAAAGCCTGTTCATAGTTGTCCTGCATGCACGAAATTCGGATTAAATGATTGTATGTAGTCTGAGTAGGCTCGATCGAGAGGGCCTCCATCTCGGCGAATAGGAAGTTCATGGATTTCCTCATCGTACAATGACTGAGGAGAATATGGTAAGTTTCGAGATCAGGCCCACTGGCGCAGATTTGTCGCACGCTTCTATATAAGTCTAAGGCTGCTTTAATTCCGTAATGAACTTCGGTAGCCTCTAAGACTACGTTGAAGGCGGCGCTAGGAACTTGATGATGCGATTTCAGATCATTTAATATCTTCAGTGCACGATCTGTCTCAGAAGATGATTCGCGGAGTATCTGGAAAATGGATCGCGTGCTAGAGAGGTCAGGACGTAAATCTGCCTTGGCCATGATGCATAGGATAGTAAATGCTTTTCGGAGATCCTTCTGTTGGGTGTGGATATCTATAAGAGCTTCATAGTGATGCAGTTCGAGTTTTTTGCCGCGATTCGAAAGTATTCGAATTGCACTTACAGCTAAGGGCGCATCTGCATGTTTTGACGCCGTATTGAGTATGTTCATAACGACGCTATCAGGGGGAATTACATATCCAGGGGTGACTGAACGATCCCATATGTATTTAATTCCGTCATAGAATGCGTCCCTGCTGAAAACGTCTAGAAGAAATTGCCACGCATTAGGAGATAATGGCTCGTTAGTCATGTTTGCAACTCGTAATCGGTGTTTGAGGATCGAGAACGCCTCTTCGTGAAAACCCAATTCACCAAACGTGTAGAGGAAAATGTCGTATAGCCAAGACGGAACGCTGATGGGATTCTTGTGTAGTTCTTCTAGTTTTTCAAGTGCAAGCTCGTACTGATTATCCCTCAACAGTCCGATGGTGATGTTCACTAGATCATCAACGGTTGGGGAGTACCATCTGTTCTTCATCTCGAAGAGAACCGCATTTCGCAGTACATAATCGGGATGGACAGCCGTAACCTGTGTCTCGAGGTTAGCTTGCGAAATGTTAGGTTATAATATGAGCCGTCTCACTTCTAAGATGGCTTGATAAATCTGTGGTGTAGTTGGAATACGCAGCTTGTCCATCTCATTGAGGAGATGACCGACAACCACTGCGGATCCATGATCCTTATCGACATTCGCTCGTATAAGACTCTCGTAGAGCAAGGCGTTTGGCACCTCTCTCCTCTCTTTCACCAAGTATTCTACCATTTTAACAATCGCAAAATAGGTCCCTTCAGCCCTCGAAAGTTCTTTAAGGGCGGCATAGATAGTCTTAGTCGGGACCCTTTCGAGCTTCGTAGCAAAGGCATCGATACCCCGCAAGAGAGCGCCAGGAACCCATGGGCTTCGTTTCGCTAGTCGTTTAAGATACTGAACCCGTGATTCCTCGACTAAGTCATGTTCTTCGAGCGTCAGATCGTTGTGGGTTCCACCAACGACACGACGGAACCCTCGCCAGCTCTGTCCACAGGTGACTTGGGTGTTATAAATGGGGGATGGAATCGGTCGCTGTCGAGGATTACGAGGTGGGCCGATCAATTTTGAAAGAGTGGTAACGTCAACAGAGGGACATAAGCATCGCCAGAGCCCATCGAAGACAACGCGCTCCCCCGGCATTGCGTCGCGAAAGGACAATTGGCATTTGTACCTGGCAACCCCAATCGCGAGTTCTGGTGTTGGAGAAAGTTGATATGATAAAAAGAAGCAAGCTGGCATGGCCCCATTTTTGTGTATCCGCAGCTGACAGCAGCTGTCATTAAGAACATCTCAGGATTGTTACCTTCGAAACAAACATTGAAAGGTCTTCCTCACACATAGCTCTAAATCCCATTATGATTATTCTATTATTACCTTGGAAAGGCACGTAATATTTAAGTAATTTGTTAGAATTCTGTTATGGTGAGACTGCAACGTGAACCTCTCTGGATATGGATGCCCCCTCCAAGACCACTGCCTTGCGGCCGAGCTTTTACTGTTGAGTCGAGTTTTACTCAGCATTTGTCGGGTATTGATGAAGCGTAATGCTTTCTACGCTACTTATTCCTGGGAGGATCGGGTGGGTGGACAATATGTGATTGTTATTCTTGTATTGCTGCTTTTGCGTCCTCCCCTCTTGGGCTTTGTGTTTGCAGCGCAACAACGGTCTAATACGGTTTTTGCCAACACCGTCTTGGTGGGCTGGGTATCTTCCTCGCCTAGAATAGCAATATCCTAGCACCTTCTCCCAATCCGATAGCTTCTTGGGAGCCTATCTGTGCGTCCTTGTGCCGCCGTTCGGGTTCCTTATGATGATTTCTTCGCCTGTATAGGTATCTCTCATAACACCGACCTCTCTTCACGCACCACGACCCCTACCCCGACCTCTGCCCTGGCCCCGCCCACCTCGGCCACCTCGGTCGCCACCTCTACCACCATGATCCCCTCTTTGCTGGCCATGGCCACCTCGACCGCCTCTGAATCCACTTTGTTGACCGTGTTGCTGCTGCTCTTTGACGATGTCGATAATCTCGTCCGGAACGCGGAGATACTTGATCTGCCATGCACCATTAGCCACACATGCGCGTGTCATATTGTTGTGCAGGAGATTATGCTTACATTGTTCCCCTTCACATATACTTCGGGGAGACGGACGAATTTATCTGCTTCCTATTATCCGAATATTAGTCAAGGCATTCGCTTGGAGATCGAGACGCGGGCGCGTACCGGACTTGTCTGTATGACCTCCTTGAGAGTCAAATTCATCCATGTGTCGCATTGGATTAGATGGCCATTCAAGGTCTCGCCGTTCTTCAGCTCGACGAGCATAGGATGGCCTTGGGCGGCGTTCAAGAGCCCGAGAGGTAGCTACGACACAGTCAGATTAGCGTATGAACATCCTAAAGAAAGGAAATCCTTCTAGAAGTACCATCTTGAATGAAGAGGCGCGCCGCACTAGGGTATAGCGATCTAGACGAGGCGCAAGTTGATAATTGATTTCAAGTTATGCGACAAGGAATCTTGCTTTGGTGACGGTGATGGCCGAAGCTGGGAAAGCTTGAATGCAAATGGTTGGTGGGGCATCCTAGAACTTTCAAGCCACAAAGAATGTCACATCCCGATAAACTCAGCCCGCTCGTAAGTGGGACCTGTTTTTAGCCAAGCCACATTGTTACATAAGCTACTATGTGACCCAAAACCCACCATTATTCTACATGACAGGTAGAGACGCCAAGCCCTAAGCAGTCTGTAACGAGATTCTTCATCTTTTGACGAATCAATCCGAGGTCCATCACCACCAATTTTATATCTCGAACAAGGGAATATTATTCACTGCACCTGAATATACCATAATTGCTATGTTTCTCGCATCATCTAGATTTTGAGGATGAAGCAAATTTGATGACTACTGTTAACACGAATCCTCCAATTTTTGTTCTCAAATTCCCCATGTCAAAAGGCTGAAGAAGATCACTGGTCTGAAGATTCATATGGAAACTTCAGGGCGTCTTTTATCTCCCCTTTGGACGAACAAGAGATAATGATTGGCCCAAGATGTTTCTGTTTTTTCTCATTACTCCATACTTGCGTACGAATCTATCCTTCATCTTAGTCGGCATTGACCCAACCCAGTGCAAGCTGGGTTAGGGGGACTCGTCAGCTAGTTGAAGCTCATTGGTCGACATGCTCCACTATCACTATTAAGTGGTAGTTAGGCCTACATAGCCTCATATAAGCAGAGGGCGCTAATGGTTCGCGATCATTTCCCTGCCACAGACTCGATGGTAGTCAACGTAGGGTCAATGTGGGTTGGTTTTTGGCTGGTTTGTAGGTTTGTGACGCTTTTATTGTCTAAATAACTAACTTCCTGCGTCCCGCTTCGTTTTGCCCCCTTGAAATTTGACCGACCGAGTCGAACGTGCGAGTGTGGGTATATTTCCTGAAGTGAACCTGTCCGCGTGGCACCCCACTTATTCCGCAACCTTCGCGGAGAAGTCGGCCGTCTTACATATTCCTTCCAGCCCGCTTGAGTGTAGGCAACCATTTTATCTCTCTTTCTCTTGGGACTTCGTCGAGTGTGGGTAATTCATGGTCTTGCCATTGCCAAGGCAACCTCACTCTTTGTATAATTATCTTTAAGATTATATAGGTGCCTGATTCAATGATACGTGGCTACCTGAAGACTCAGTTGCTGCTAGCGCCGCTGCTGGCAGTGGCTCTTCCAACTAAACACGATGGTAAGATTCATTAGTATGCTAAGTATCTCAAATGCGACATGATTCTAACAAATAGTTACTAAAGTTAATAATCCCTACGCGTTGCTCAACCTCGATATAAACACTACTGAAGATGATATCCCCTTTCAGGGACCTGTAAGTCACAAGAGCTTTCCATCATGGCATCCGGCTGGGAGTCGCCCACTAACTAAAACAGCACACCCAGACTCTACGGCTCGACGTTCTTGAGTCAACATCTCCATGCGGCTACGGAAATGTGACCCTCAATGGCCAAGCCCTCGCACAGGATGAGAACGGTTTTGGGTCCGGATCGATCTCAACTGAGTCTGGCAACAGCATTCTCGCCAACTGGGGGTTCACTTGTATTCATCTTGAAGATGAGTTCCAAGGACAGATGATGACTTTTGAAGTCATCTCTATAGATGAGAAGGATGTTCACGATGTTGGTTTCACCGTTCAATTTCAACAGATGGCACCAATTTCAATTTCCCTCATCAATGCCACTGGCTCTATTATCGACAGCCCTATGTCCAATGAGGATATCGACGACAACCCGAGCAAAGAGACCTCGGCCACCTTGGACCAAGAGCTGGCAGAGTTGAAGTCGATGATGCGACAACTGGCAGCGCTTGAATATGCTATCTCTTCTAAGGTACATCATATATCCGCCACATACGATTTCAAGCTCAAGCGACCGGGTGAATTCCATTCACTTTCCGAGTGCGATAGTCTAAAGTGTATCGTTAAAACGATGTACCACCGTGCAAAGCATGTAGCCAGTAAACTGTATGGCTATAGGTTCGGGGACGAAGGTCACTTCGGCGGTAGACCGGGGAGACACCACTGGCCATTCCACCACAAAGGAGAGCATGGCCACGGACCTCATTGGTTTCCGCCGCATCATGGTAATGGTTCTCATGGAAATCACTCGCACCCTCACCCACACCCACCGCATCATCCGCCTCACGGGCCGCCTCATGGTGAACCACCTCATTTCCCTCCTCCGCCTCCCTTTTGTCATTGTGCTCCTCCACCACCGCCTCCACCTTTCGGAGAGCATCCACCACACGGTCATCCACCGCCGCCTCCGCCTCCTCCTCCACCAAGTCATCATTTCCCAGGGGGTGAGCCGCTACACGAGGATGGGTCGGTTTTAGGGTACGACAATGAAATGGTAAGCTTAGAGGGAATAGCATATGTGAAACTATGTGATGCTAACTTCTCTAGGGGCCACCCGAGGATTTTGATACTGACAAACCTGAGCGACCGCTCCATATGGACGATGATTTCCGACCGCCACCTCCCCCAATGCCGGATCACCATGACCGACCGCCACACCCTGGCCACGGGCCTCATGGTGGAATGCCACCACCGCCACCCCCGCCTCCGCCCCATCCGCATCATCCTCCAGTAAGTACTCATAACAGCCTCCGAATGATATACCTACTAACTTAGTAAAGCCTTTTGGCCCTCATGGCCCTCATGGCTTCTTCCGCACCATGTCAATTATTCATATTGTCGCCGTAGTCGTCCTACTTTCTCTCCTTATTAGCGCCTTGTCTACCCGTTGTTTCGCCGCGTCTCGAAAGCACCGCCGTTCTTGCTGTGCTAGACGTCATCAGACCCGGGCGGCCCGTTGCCAACAAGATCATGGTTTCTGGGCTACGCGACGTGCTGCCCTCAGTACCCGGTATGGCGAAATTGCCAGATGGCTGAAAGAGAGCATAAGACGCGAAGAGCTTGAAGACGAGGAGAAGGAGGCCATCATGAGACAAATACACGGGTCTGAAAGCGAAGAGGAAGATAATCTCTCGACGACTATGGAGCAGGAGATCGCGCAGTTCCGTGCTGTCGCGAGTGTCGTGGGCGATATGGTCGAAGCTGAAGAAGGGCGTTCTCGGGGTCTTGTTCGCGAGATGCAGCAACGCAGTAACCCAGTTCCTCCGAGCCCGACCTCTGCTTTTCCGGACTATGCCTCCACGGACGAGGAGCTTCCCGCATACGACGAGGGGATGAATGATCCCCGATTCGTCGCTGATGGATTTAGATATACTCCTGGGAGCTCTTATACACCGACCGATACTTCGACTACGGGGTCGTCTCTTGACGAGCATTTGGGAAGAAAGGATTAGGGGAATAAAGGACCATGGATCTTAGCAAGACGACTAAGATCTAAATGATTTTTTCTAATAAATGTGTATAATTATGCTAGCGGTCTGCGTGTGATATTGCGCTTTGGGGTCGTGTTGAGGCTCTAGATAGGTCGGCGCTGGTGTAGCAACATACAGGGCGTAATATTCAGAACTTCTTATTCACCAAGCCTAAGTATCAGTGGTATTTATGACTGCGTGTGCGGCCAATTCAACTAATTCAAGAGCAACAATTTCCTTTTTAGAATTGTAAGAATTATACAGTACTCCCTGACTACAGCCCCTTTCATATTTCGGTGAATAGTCGATGTTGGCTGGCCCTACAGTAACGCTATTGGGCTAGGGAGTAATGTTACCCTTTTATCCTGAGACCCTAATTCCGCACGCCTAGGATGGTACAGAAGTCCTAGTATAACATAAGACGCTGGTTGTGAGCTATTAGGGTACGTACTTAAGCTTGCAGTGTCGTCAATAATATTTGATGGTGCCTAACATCCGCCAAACTGTCAAATCCATTTGTAGAACTTTTGTAGACTCACTTCTACTTATAAGGGGGACGCTGTAGCTATACCTAGGGCGTATAGCGCTAAGACCTACTATGACTCTAGGGGCTTATAGTGTATAATCCTCCATAACTATAGCAGGCTTTAGCGCGATACGCCTTATGGTTACAGTGGGGAATTTTGACGATTCCATTTCGTTGATCTATTCAGTCACTGTAATTATAGGAGCTTATACGCTATGAATACGACAGTCTTTGGCGCCGTAAGCCATATAATTACAGCGTGCCCTTGCAATAAATATCGGGCTACAAAATGATTTGCCAGTTTGGCGGACGTTCGGATTTCGTTCATGGATAATAAATGCTAATGCTTTCAAGCAGTGAGCACAAGCATGGTCCATCATTGAATTAGGGCTCTTTGATCGAATTGCGCTTGGCCTTGTAAATACGATCAAAATGCAGCTTATTTTGATAGAGAGGGGGAATAAGTTGAGTTGATTAAAGACTATATGTAGGCAGCCAACATCCATGTCTACACCGTCGAAAATGCAAATAAATACGACCTTAACACTCCCTGCAATGTACTTGGTATCTCCTTGCTGTATCCTGAACGCCGAGTCTATATATCCCAGTTCATCCTGAGATCATGCAATTATATATCCATCTCAACCGCCCGCCTATCCTAGGCATGCATTATACCATGTGAACATGCTCATAACGTACCCCCGAAGTAATAGATTAAGGAAATAAAATCCGATTTATACCATAGCGGCTTCGACATTCTTACCCTTAACGCTCCTCCACTCGATCGTAGCACTGCCGAACACAGTGAAAGCGCACAGAGCCGTTCCAACGATGAATGCAGTCGTCAAAGCATTGCTATAAGAGAGAATAACGCCGGGAATGAACTCGGCCGGCAAGACGTGTTGGAGATTGGTGGCGCCAGAATTCAGGACAAGGGTAGGATCTAGATTTGGGACGTTGGTGGCTAACTCCTGTACAAGCTGGTTGCTGAAGACAGTTTGGCCGACGCTGACGAACAGGGCGCCGCCCACAGTCTGTACGAAGACGAGGATCGACGTGCCTGTTGGTACGTCCTTGATGTCGAGCACTGTTTGTACGGCCATCAACGGTTGTTGCATGCTCAAACCAACGCCCGCGCCGAAGAGAATCTGGAATCCGATCCAAGTACCCGTTGTCGTGTCCGGCTTCCATGTCGATAGTAGCCCGCCACCAATTGACATCAAGACCGTACCAATGACCATGAATGGGGCGTAGTAACCGAATACCGTGACGGCAACACCCGCGGCCATGGAGAAAATGACGACACTGATCAACATTGGTAGATTGCGAATACCCGAATCGACGGCGCTAACCCCCTGAACCGACTGGAACCAAATCGGGATGTAGTAGACCATGATGAAGAAGCCGGATCCGACGCCGAACGCGAAGAGACTGCTGGACCAAATCGTTCGCTTCCTCATGATTCGAGGCGGGACTGTAGCGTTGTCCTGCTGGATGTGCTGGACGTATATGAAAGCCAGCATGAGGACGCCGAACACCACGAACAAGGCGATAACGCGACCGCTCTTCCACGGGTACTCGCGGCCGCCCCACTGAAGGGCTAGGAGCAGGCAGATGATGGAGGGCATGAAGACGATGGTACCGATGGGGTCGAAGCGCTTGATACGCTCCATTAGCGTTTCGTCCTTTGGCTTACTCTGCGCCGGTGCGGGGAAGAAGAGGAGGATGACGAGGACAGTCACAGCGCCAATTGGCAGGTTGATGTAGAAGCACCATCTCCACGTCTATATCACATTCAGTATTAACTTCTGGCTCGGAGAGGTATTCTAGTAACTCCTTGAAGAGAGGGTAAGAACATACCACTTTGTCAGTGAAAACGCCACCCAGAAGGGGACCCGCTACCGATGCGATACCGTACATGGCGCTAATGAGACCACTGCATTGATGTTAGTACTGGAGTAATAGGAGAGTCAAAACGGGAAACTCACGTGTACATGGGTCGCTTTGCGAGGGGAACGCTATGGGCAAGGATAAGCAACGCGCCGGACATGATACCGGCGGAGCCAAGACCGGCGACGGCACGGCCGATGATCAGCGTCACCGAGTTCTGGGCAACTCCGCATATCAAGCTTCCGAGCTCGAAGATACCGATTGCGGTCAGGTAGACCCATTTTATGCTCAGGAAAGTGTAGAGCTTGCCGAACAGGAGCTGTAGGGCTGCCGTAGTTAGGAGGTATGCTGTTTATTGGGCAGGTTAGTCAGCTATATAGGCTATTCGTACAGTGGATTCCTTGACCGAGTCTACTTACCACTTCCGTACCACCCTACGTCGGGTAAACTGTGAAACGTGTCTGTTATTTTGGGGATGGCGGTTGCGATGATAGAGTTGCTGTGATTAGGTACGTATTAGCTTCTGGAAGCTCACACACTCTGCCAAGGGACAGAGAAAGAGCAGGAAGCACTTACTCGAGAGCCATCAAGAAGACGCTCAAGCACAATGCTAGAGTGATTAAACCTAATTTTAAGCCTGTGGGGTACTCGGTTCCATCTTCTCGGGTCTGGATCTGACGTATAGAATCGCCATGGCGGGACTGGACTGTAGTATGTCTGTCGAGCGTTTGTGGCTTCTCTTGGTTAGAGCTGGTTATAGCGATAGGCTCTGAGTTCTCGACCTTGGCAATTGAGCTGCTCGAGTCGGATGATTCATCTAGGGACGATAGGGCTTTTTCACCCTTCGCTCTGTCCGATATGCTGCTAATGCTTGCCGTCATGGTGAAGAGTTGCGACGTCTTGAAAGGGGTCAACCGTTGTGCCTGAGCGTTTATACACAAGGTGGTAAATTATAAGAGACGTGATTATGCTGATGCTAGCACAGTGAATATGATACCTCAAGTAGAAAGGTGTAGACGATGCTGTTCCTACTCTATGTAGGTGATATTAGGGGTGAAGCAAATGGCGAGATAGATGATGCTTATATTAAAATCTCTGTAGGCCTGTGACTGTGGGAGTTGTCCTATATACATATGCGTACTAGGTACCTTGGTATCCATGTAAGAAGCTAAGCTAAGTCTGATCGATTAATAATAATAGGTCTATTCCATGTCAAAATGGATGCCTGATTCGACGGTGGAGATAATGGAGAAGAGAAAGGAACCATGAAACTGATCTGATTGTCATCATGCAAACTTTTACGGGCACATTTGTTCTCCGTCTTGCAGTTCTAGATCTTGTTAGGGTGAAAAAGGAGATAAGCAAATTGAACGGGAAAAAGCGGGGCCTCGGGGTTCTTGTTGAGTCCGTCTAAGATCTATGATCCCGGTTCAGACCAAAAAAAAAAGGTTAGAAAAATACCCGGTATGGGATCTTATTGGTCCTACTAGGTATTCTATGTATTCTCACCGGCAACATTGTATGATTTCATCATTGCTAAATCTAGCTCTGACGGACTCGGGTAGTTATTAGGTAATACCCCTTAGTGCGTAGCTAACGGGGCTACGACAGATCTCGGGTTTTCCGCATGACTCGATGAAGCAACTGATTATCTCCGAAGCTTAACCAATCTGAATCTGAATACTACATAATAGATCTGGCCATGGTTCGAAATCAAGGGTAGCCTTGAAGAAAGAATGCGTTCGCGTGTACTGATCCTAGATGACGGCTTTGTCTTAGGAAGATAATTGAGTTAAAAATGTTAATGATATTATTTGCGAAAAACGCAATGGATGTGTCAGCCTGTCTCATCGACCCCAAGCATGACAAAAAGTCCTAGCAGGTACTCGGACCCTACCTAATCAGTACCTAGGGAATCCACTGCGGCTGCTTACCGAGATTGTGGTTCACTAAACCAAGGTTCTTTAGCAACTCATTATGAGTCAGTTCGTAATGGATGGATCAATTTTATTCACCCTTGCCGTACGGACTTCGGTCCCCTTAACTACCCGCTTCCAAAGTCCATACCATACGTTTGCGATAGGCACCTAACTTATCTCCGTGTTTACACGGTAACAGTGAAAACCCCTTAAGAATTGAAACAGGTACCTATTCGTCGTAAAATCGCTTTTCGTGAATGCGCTTAGGCCCATCCATAAATCTTCCTCTTTACATGTAGCCATACACAAATTGAGCCACTATGCTTATTGATTGGGTCCGATTAAATTTCACACTGCCATGCCTTTACTATAGTACGTCAGCTCCGCATCTTCTCGCCAATTCAGGTGTTACCTGTGCTTTCGCTTTTTTATACGCTTGTGACATTGGGATACTTGACTTGGTATATTCCCGTCTCATCATTTTCAGCACGTAATTTTTCGATTCGATCACCTGCCTGTCATTAACTTTCAGCGCCAGTATGTGGCACGACACTGTTTGCTGACTCATTGTGGCCGTGCGTGAGGTCCCTTCCCCAGTTCTGTCTCCCCCGACCGCTCTTCATCCCATTCGAGATCCCTACGGTAAGCTTCTTATATAGGCGCGATCTAACTTCTATGACAACAAATAATCTACTATATATATGCTGATGCATGAGATCGGGCGCAATGTAATATCTGGCCTTGGTGCCCCACTTATGTTTTTGAAGCACAATCGAGACGAACAATCGACCGTACCTTCAAAATTCATATAATGCCCATTACTTTGCACGCCGGATCTTTGGAAGACCACCATTACCTCAGCATTGGCGACCCCAATCCTTGTTAAATAAGACCATCGGCCAAATGTGGCACAATCCGAGCTCCTGTGAGGGATGGATCGATCCGTGGATCATATTTATCTATGCCGTCTATCGGAGCATATTTCTCACAGAGATAGCACATGTTATTGTAAGCCCTGTATGCAGTTTCTTTTTCTTAGTGGATGACGCAAACGAGGAAGCTAAGACCTACGTTTTTCTCAAAATGCTGCCCGGGTGGCCCGCAGAGTAGTTGATAGCTCCCTTGAGGCTATATAGTCGATTTCGATCATCAAATTCATCAGCTGGTTCCGCTGCGGGATAGTGACGTAGGTAGTGTTTCTTATACGAAGCAGATCGGAAGACAGAGCTGAATTCGCACCTCCAGTGGCCCAGTTCCATTTCGTTGTGAGCATAGTAGGAACCAGCATCGAAGAGTAGGGTATCGCCAGTTTCCATGTTGATTCCCATGTTGCCCTCCCAGAGATCTCCATGGATGATGCAAGGTTTGATCTGGCGACCCTCGCTCTGGAGAGGTTCTAGAAGACGTGGTATCACTTTCCATGCTACTTGTTGGACTGCGCGTTCATATTCTGGCCAAGGTCCGTTTCTTTTGATATCGAGTTCACACACCCCAAGAAATAGGTTTCTGAAGAAAACGGCCCAGCTTTCCTGCCAGTCAACCACATGTGCACGGTCGCCGTCGCATGTTTGGACGTGGAAACCAAACTTGCCGGTTGGCGACTTGCTAATTTTATGTAGATGTGCGAGTCTGCTTGTGAACTCGGCTGGGTCTGGAGCCGTAGTCACGTCCATATCGACAAATTCAGAGAGGTAGAAATAAGTAGCTGGGCTCGGGACTTTATACTTTCCAAACCCAAATGGCTCAGGAATGAAATCAGACATGGCATCGTGGATTACCTTGGACGATTCAAACTCGCCCCCAAGCATGATTCGACCGGTTTCTCCGTAAGCAATCTAAGCGGAAGCATTATAATTAGGTCCACAGTACGACCCAAGATACCTGAAATATTAGTGGCTTACCTTGATGAAGTAAATCTTCTCTAAACCATCCGAATCAAGAGCAACCAGTCTGCCTGTGATCGTCCAAGCACTGGTTCCGAAATGCTCGACCGAAACGAAAGAACTGCCCACCGGCAGTGCTGCAGAAGAGTGAGTGCGACACGGAAGAATTGTCGGCGGAATCCTCACCATCAATAACGGCCTCGTCCATTGGAAAGACCCCATCAAGCTGTGCTAAAATTTGCTTAATGGTCATTGTATCTGTCTTATCCAGCTTAATCGGCTCTGGAGCAGGAGCGTCCGAGAGACCAGGCAATACCTCAACTTCTCTCATCGTGACGAGTAAATTCTCTAAAGTAGGATTGTATGAGTGGTTTGGATTGTGCAGTATTCGGTTATGTTGTATAGAGCTAGGGCAAAGAAGGCACGCCATGATTTGGGTGGTCAGAATTAAATATACCTACCTTCTTCCCAGCCTATCCTATATTTCGTTGTTGGTTACACAAATGACCGTCTCACCGATTGGGCGGTTAGAATGCTACCGTTGTAGCGAATTAACATCCGGCGATGCCAATTTTGACAGGGCCTCTGTTTCAGCTGATGAATTCTCAGTTGGGGGCCGTTGTGAACCGTACTTCGGGGTCGAAAGGGGTCCCCCGTCCGAAGCATCTTTACGATTCACTACATACCTAAGTAGCTTCTTAATTAAAAGGGACCAATGACTCTGTCGTGCCACTCCGCATTTTAAAGTCTCGTTGGACACAAGACACCGCTTCCCGAACTTATGCTGCACTAACACTATGGTTTGTCTTAGCATTTCTTATTAGTTAACATCTACTAACTCTTTATCGTGTAACTGCGTAGTTCAAAAAGTCATTTCCATTCCGCAAGAAAAAGGCAGATGGTCGAGACGATCCTCCAGATTATCATGGGATTCAAGATGCCCAGTATACGGATGCAGCACGAGAGAAACTCTCGCCGTCAAGCACGTCCACTACTACCGACGCTCAACCTCGAGATCAGTCGCCGGGCGCTAACTCCGCTCTTAACCATACGAAATCCATAGAAAGCCAGTTTGCAGCCTCCATAGACACATCAGCCTCCTATCGCGGGTTCGAAGCGTCTAGCAAGGATCCCCTTGGTTTAAAAGTCGTGCATCGACCCGCCGGGCAGCGCCGAGTGGATATCATCTTCGTTCATGGACTCGGCGGTAGCAGTCGCATGACGTGGTCGCACGACCGCAATATAGACTACTTTTGGCCGTCAAGATTCTTGCCACTCGAGCCAGATATTAGTGAGGCCCGGATCCTTACCTTCGGATACAATGCGAATTTTCGTCCAGGGGCTAGCAAGAATAAGATGTCTGTTCTCGATTTTGCAAAAGATCTCTTGTTTGACTTGAAGCATGCTCAAGATGAATCCGTGCCAGAGCTGGAAGATCTACGTATGGGAGAGGTAAGACTGATAGTAAGACAAGCATCGTTCAGGTCAGGTTAACAATGAATATAGCGGCCCATCATATTCATTGTACACTCTATGGGTGGACTTATCGTGAAAGAGGTGCGACTAAGTATGCGATAACCATATATAGCTCTTTGGCTGACGGGGTTTCGTATCGCTCTAGGCTTATATGCAAGGACAAAATGACCCAACCTACGAGTCCATTATCAAGGCTATTTCGTCCATCATCTTTCTTTCGACTCCGCACCGCGGTACTAACTTAGCCGAGACTCTGAATCGCATTTTACAAGTGTCCTTCGTCACTAGTCCCATGCAGTTCATCGCTGAACTTGCAGCAGGTTCGCAGACTCTACAGAAGCTTAACGAACAATTTAGACACGCAGCTCCAAAGATGCAGATTGTGTCATTTTACGAGACCCGTCCCACGACCATGTTTAAAAAGGCACAAGTGGTATGGACACCACTCAATAGGACCAATAGGCGGTGCATCTAATCATTTATCCCTAGATGGTCCTAGAGAAGGACTCATCCGTTCTAGGCTATCCCGGAGAGATATCCAAACCTCTTGACGCGGATCATCATGGAGTTTGTAAATATACAAGTCCGGAAGATCCGCGCTACATCACCGTGAGAAATGTCCTCAAGACGTTGATCATGAGAGCCAAAACAAAGCGTAAGTTAGCAAATTCAGACTGATTTACTTTTACATATCCACATACATGATCAGAGTTCTAGAGGCACAAAAGAACTAACATCAAACCCTCTTAGAGCAACCCTCCGAAACGGACACCTCATCTGTTTCTAGTTTCGAGGAGTATCTTTCCGTTTTCGAATCACCTGACGCGGACTATAATTTCTTCCGCGACCGCTGGACACCTGGTACCTGCACATGGATCGAACGGAATGATGCGTTCAGCGCATGGATAGGCGACACTGGTTTTACGCCTCGAGTGCTGTGGATCAATGGTAGCCCTGCGAGTGGGAAGTCGATTCTATCATCTTTCATTATCAACCATCTCGTTCAACTTGGCCTACCTTGCCAGTACTTTTTCATTCGGTTCATGTCTCAGGAGAAGCGGGCACTGAGTACGCTACTGCGATCACTGGCTTGCCAACTTGCAAACTCAACGCCAGGTTACGGAGATAAACTTCGCCAGCTCGAGGCGGCTACTGCGGACCTGAAGACTGCTGACTATCGAACTATCTGGCAGTGGTTGTTCAGACAGACCTTGTTCCACTTGGATTGTAATTACCCCCTCTATTGGGTCATCGATGGCTTAGACGAGGCAGATCGACCGGCCGCCTTGATTCGACTTCTGTCGGAGCTAGACCAGACCACTATCCCTCTTCGTGTCTTGGTTGTCAGCCGCAAAACTCATGAAATCACGTCGGCGTTCCAGAAACTAGCTAAACAGGTGCAGATAGATACTGTGCGAGCTGAAGGTAGCCTTATTGACTTTCAATCTTACATTGACCACGAAATGGATCTAGCAGGCGACACGGCATATCGAGAGGAAGTAGCCGCTAAGCTTCTCGCCCGCGCGAAGGGCAATTTTTTGTGGTTACATTTAGCAGTACAGAAGGTCAACACTTGTCACACGAGACCAGACGTCAAGAGAGCTTTAGAGGAACTTCCCTCTGGGATGGAAGCATTATATGAACGGATGGCTGCATCAGTTCAGTCGCAACCCAATGATAGCGATCGGAAACTCGGTCTTAATATCTTGGGCTGGACAACTTGTGCTCGACGGCTACTAACAGTCAAAGAGCTCGGTGACGCCTTGGAGAATGATGGCGTCCTCGAAATCCATAGGACAATAGGAGACCTTTGTGGCGGCTTTGTCACCGTTGATCATGAAGGGAAGGTCACTATGACTCATGAGACAGCCCGAGAATATTTGGTACGTGGAGCCAAAGATCGTGGGCTACTAGCTGTTAGCCGTAGCACTACCAACGACATGCTATTCAAGCGCTGCATAGCACGACTGATGGATACGAGTCTACGGAGCCAAATCAACCGTAACCGACCTCCTGCGCTACTTAGCTATGCCATGACTTCATGGTCACACCATCTCGTCCTCGGGTCGGTCACCGATCCACTTATACTAGAAACCGTGATGAACTTTCTCGGGGGTCCACATGTGCTCACTTGGATTCACATTGCTGCTAGAGAAAGGGAGCTCAGAGCTTTGGTGACTGCCTCTCGTCACTTGGTAGAAGTTGCCTTTAAGTTGCGGAAGATGGAGGACGAAGAATATCCAATACACCACCAAGCTGTCGCAGTTATTGAAGGCTGGGCGACAGACTTCATCAAAATCGTGGGTAAATTCGGCAACAACTTAAGACAGCACCCCGATTCGATTTATAAGCTTATACCCCCGTTCTGTCCGGAAGACTCCATGATCTATCAACAATTTGGTCGCAAAGAGAGTCGGTCACTTCATATCACTGGGCCCACAGGTACTGGCTGGGATGACTGTCTCGCTCGTTTCTCTCTGGCTCAGGGTGTTGTAGCTTCGTCGGTAATTGCTGCCGGCAGTAGAATTGCGCTTCTTACCGTCATCCGAAAACTAAGCCAGATTATAATCTATAACGCGGCTACGTTTGAAGAGCAACGCCGAATAACTCATCTCGAGCGCGTTCTGATGATTCAAAGCAACAGGCTTGGTGATCTTCTTGTGAGCTACGGCTATATCACCACAAGATTATGGAACACAACAACAGGGGAGTGCCTCAAGATAATTAAGAATCCTCCGAAGCGCCCACGGCCGCATAGCATTCTTTTCGACGAGAAGCGCCGGTTAGCTTTAGTGTGTTTCGAGGATAGGTCTATTAGAAGCTTTTCTCTCGAAGAAGACGGGCCAGAACAGTGGGATATGCATGTACAAATTGATGAACAGAGTTTGGATGATACCACAGTCAGTTTTCCTACGGTCGCTTCCATTAGCCCTGATGGAAATATGGTCGCATTCGGTTATCGTAATCATCCGGCCACGGTTTGGGAATTGGAACCACCAATGCTGATCGGGCAGTGCAACATCCCTCTGAGCGCAAATGACATGACTACCGAAGTTAATACATGGGGCGAAGTGTTCCGGCTGGCCTGGCATCCACACTCTGGTGAGGTTATTGGTCTAAATATGGTCGGACTCCTTTTCATTTGGGATCCCTATGAGGAAGAGGCTAGTGCGACAGTCCACACTGGCGCAGACAATTTCACTATCAACGCCGACGGCTCCCTTGTCGCTACGGGGGATGCAGTTGGAGCAATAAAAGTCTATTCAACCGCCGACTTCTCTATGTTGTATCAGTTGGCATCGCAGGATCCTGTTCTCTATATTTGCTTCAGCACAGACTCTAGGAGGCTCTACGACATCCGAGGGTCGTATGGCAATGTGTGGGAACCTAATACCTTGATCCGTCTTGCCGACTGTTGGGATCATACTAGCAACAGTGACTCTCACAGCGAAACCTCAAGCCTCGCCAAAATGTCTCTTTATGCCGAGCATCACTTTGCCAGGGTTGACAATGTTATTGCCTTGTCAGGCCAGTCGGTGGGGCCTCTGTACTGTTTCGGAACAGAAGATGGCGTTGCTCTCCTATGTGAAGTAGGAAAAGGCAAAGTCGGCGAGGTGGAGAGACTGACAAGCTACATATCCATCGAACATGTGGCCTGGAGTGAAGATGGTCGCCTAATTGCCCTTGTTGATCTTAACGGGCGTCTTGCGGTCAAAAGAGTAACTCGGTCACCCGAGCACCCGGGTTCCTGGCAGGTGTCCGCCGACTTCGACCTTGTTATTCCACAAGAACAGGGCCATATTAATCAGCTTACGTTCAATCCTACGGGTCTCAAATTACTCGTATGTACACCCGCGGTCCTGTTCTCAATAGATCTCGGATCCCGATCCTTGCTGGAATCTAGGCTAGAGTCATCAATGTCTAAGGTGAAGTGGACAAATCATCCAACGGTGACGGATACTCTTTTGGGATTTGGCAATACCAAAGTACACGTCTTTAGTTGGACTGATCTTAGAGAACGCGAAGTGTATAGCTACTTCCCCCCTAGAATGGGGAGATCGTCGACAATTTCGGCTCCATCACTTGCGTATGGGCGCACGGGCAGTTTTCAAAAGGACACTGAGACACTCGGACGCTTAATCTCTAGTACCGATTCTCCGTATATTCTGTTGGAGATATCGTTGTCGACTGACTCGGGCCATCTTGAGAGTCAATATCTGCTAATTGACATAGATAATATGCAAAGGGGCCATTTGGAGGAGGAGCCAAACCAAGATCCCCTACTTCTTCCATATATGCTCTTACCACAGGAGGTTGCTGATCGAATACGCGAGCCACTCGCGTTCCTATCACGTAGAAGGCTTGCATTTCTCGACATCGACCGGTGGATCTGCACTTGGCGCTTACCAATTTCAGTTCCTTCTAGAGCCCAAGCTAGGAAAGCTTCTGAATCGGGAGCTGCCGCCATCGAGCAGTATTATTTTCTTCCCGCGGACTGGGTTACTAGCAATGAAACACGGTTATGCACAATCACCCCTGATGGAACGTTACTCTGCCCGAGAAATGGAGATGTAGCCACGGTCCAGGCAGCAAAGTTACGGAAGTAAGAGGCATTACACAAACACCTCATAATGTGTGTGAACCTACTCCATATGGGTTAGGCTAAAATCATCTTTAAAGATTCGTATTATACTTGCACTTTGATTGATATGATTACCTAAACTTGGGTGGTCTGAACTTAAGGCGTTTTCGGTTTGGAGGCACGCATATATTTGATAGGTTGCGTCGTTGATTCCGTTTACACTACTTGCATCTTGGGAGGTATGACCTGGCCGGCATACCTCTACTTCTCAAACTGAGTACTATCATAGGTTAGGTATACTGTATATAAAAGAATTAGTTTAATATTGACCACCTAATAAGTTGAAATATATTCGTCTTAATATGCGCTTTTACGGTTATTCAACTTGTACGTTCGTCAGGTAGGCTTGAATTATGCAGGAACCCCCTTCCATACCCCTTTTGTCCAATGCACAGACCACTTATGTAGAGAGGTTACATTGGCATCTTCCGATCAACGCTTCGTTGATAACCTCGAAGTTCCGAGATGCGGAACCTATCTAGGCACTTCTAATATTTGATGAGAAGTTCTTCATTCAGCCTGTGCCAATGGTGGTTCTCGAGAAACGCGCTTCAGCGCAACTTGAAAATGCTGATACATCTACGACGAACGATGGGTGCCAGGTATTATATTCGGTGTTTTCGCCTGCAAGACAGACCTACCTGACCTACCTTTTGGGATTCACCATGATTCTGTCAACTTTGACAGCAACAATATACTTCCCCCTCATTCCTATTCTCAGCAAACAATTCCACGTTTCCATCCAAGCTATAAACCTTACTATCACAGTCTACGCCATCGTCCAGGCATTGTCGCCGGGAATATTCGCCTCTGTTGCTGATTCTTTTGGACGTCGGCCTGTGCTATTAGTTCTTGTCGCTTTATACGCTTTGGGTAGCTTGGGTCTCGCGCTCAATAAGAATAACTACGCCGCCCTAATTGCACTGCGCGCATTGCAGAGCGTTGGCGGTTCTGCCATACCGACTCTTGCTTATGGAATCGCGGCCGATGTGGTGCCTACTGCCGAGCGGGGACGCATGCTCGGGCCTATGTTATCAACCTGCAATGCGATCTCCGCGGTGGGCCCTGTAATTGGGGGCGCTGTGGCGCTGAGTACCAGCGGTGTGCAATGGATTTTCTGGGCTCTACTCTTCATCTCTACCTTCTGCTTTGTAGTAGCTGGCTTCACCTTGCCCGAGACAGCCCGCTGCGTCGTTGGAAATGGTAGCAAGCCTGCTACAGGTATCTGGAGGACATGGTGGTCCCTAATGCACGGCGTGAAAATTCAGAAAACAGACACCGTCCCGGGAGCTACCTGTCCTGAAGCTTCTCTGAAGGGAAGATGGCAGCCCCAAACAGCCTTCGCCTCCATTCGCATCATTCTCTACAAGGATGCCTTTGCCGTGCTGTGGATGGTTGCCCTGACGTATTCAGTCTATTACACGTTCCAGGTTGCCATTCCCGTCATCTTCGCCGAGATCTACTTCTACAATGAGCTTGAAATCGGCCTCATCTTTCTGCCAGGCTTAGCAGGAATGACAATCGGCGGGATAATTGCTGGAAGGCTTGTAGATCTAAATTATGCTGTAGTCGCGAAAAAGCACAACTTTCACACCGAGAACAATCAACACGCACCTGGAGACTTTCCGATCGAATCGGCTAGGTACCGCAACTGTCTAGCTTTTGTTGTCTGCGAGACTATCCTTGTAATTGGCTATGGCTGGGCGATATATTATCATATACACCCCTCAGTTCCAATTATTTTACAGTTCTTCATTTGCGCGGTGTCAACACTGCTAAGCCACACAGCGAGCGCCTTATTGGTTGATATTTTCCCAGAGAAATCAAGCACCGCTTACGCCTCCGGCCAGATCATGAGATGTGGAGTCAGTGCTGCTTCAGCTGCCGTGCTTCAACCTTTAGTTAACGCGCTCGGATACGGGTGGTATTTCACAGTATTCGCTGCCTTTGTTGGAATCTGCGGAGCGATATCCGTCTTCATTAGCCGAGTGAAAGGGATGCAGTGGCGCCAGGCAAGATGCTCCTGGTAGAATTGCTGTTTCGATTATTCATCACCCTACCATGTCCGCTGTACTGCACTATAACGAGAAAAGGGGGTCTATGCATAACGCATCGAGTTGAATAGTCGTTCAATATGTCGGTAGTAAGTACGTGACTTGGTACAAGTACGTCCCTTCAAGGTTTAGGTACGTACTATAGGAAGAACTCTTGCAACTATCTTGCGCAATTAAACTTCGCAAACGATAGCTGAGAATGGCTTATGCGGTTTACAGCCTAGAGATCTAGTCAAGCTATTTTATCGTCATTGAGCTTCCCACATCACAGTCGGTACGTGAGATAGACACAGAACACCCTTACGTAATACGCCATGACAGGAACTTGACTGATCATAACTTCCCTGGCAGAATAGGCACCAACTGATACATATCAATTGTCCTCGAAGCATCTACGAGTGCTGGGAAATGGTAGATGATTGCTGACATAGCTACGGCTTCTCCGAGCACCGAGCTATATAACATGTAAGACGATCATCACTAGTCATACCGATTGTGCTGTGGCATGCATCGCCCAATAAGGCAGTTCGCCGATCTGCCAACCCCCGCACGAGAATGAGAGCCTCCAGTGAATTTGGAGACCTAAGACCTATGTGCGGACTATCTCGCGTGTTGTAATATTGGACCGGCATGCATATACGGGTCATGCGAAGGCGGTGAGATTGCCCGCGGGGTTCAACATTAGGCGCATACTACAGTAGGAATTTCCAAGATACCCTTTATAAATCGATGGTGGCGTCAAGATTGAGGGGCTTGGTGGTCAGCATCAAATATTCTCTTAACATTGTCACGATGTGGTACCGCACTAGTAACGGCTTGAGATTATGCACACTCTTTTTCGCATATACTAGCGGGTGTATGCATGAGAGGCTCTCTCATTCGTCGCTAGCGAAGAAGCAGGATACTCCCTTATCGCCTCTGAACCCCGAGGAAACTATCCTCGTAGACTCTATCTCTAACACCACCATAGCCCAGTGGTCCTACTACTATACCCATGGAGCGCACCTTGCTGGGAAGAACCTGTCAATGGCAGAATGGACAGCCGAGCGCTGGAGGGAAAGCGGCTGGAACTCGAGTATCGTCTCCTACGACGTCTATCTGAACTACCCTGTGAACAAGTCTCTCAGTTTGACGTATTCCAATGGCAGTATTTTTCAGCCGCCCCTGGAAGAAGCTGTGCTGAGCGAGGATGAGACGACCGGTTACCCTAATAGGATCCCTACTTTTCATGGATATTCAGCCAGCGGAAGCGCTGATGCTGAATTCGTTTACATCGGGAGAGGGCAGCAGGTTGATTTTGATAGATTGGTCGAACTTGGTGTGCCTTTGGAAGGAAAGATCGCTATCTCGAAATACGGAGGCCCCTTTCGCGGATTGAAGGTGAAAAACGCGCAAGACAACGGGATGGTGGGTGTAATTATTTTCACGGACACGGCCGATGACGGGGACATTACCGAAGCCAACGGGTACGCCCCTTATCCTGAGGGACCAGCACGAAATCCATCCTCTGTGCAGCGAGGAAGTGTCGAATTCTTGTCAACGGTATGTATGGGAATACGCCGTCTCTTATTCCTAGACTCCTATTCCTGGACCCCGTTTTAAATCTGAAGACCATTAGCGTACTTTTGATAGGGAGGAAAGCTATCATATTTGCTTCCTTAGAGTACGGATTTGGCGAAAAGAAAATTGATTAAATGGCGAGTCTTCGATTATAAGAGGTGCGGAGTTACTAACATACATGTGCCAATCCATAGTATCCAGGTGACCCGACGACCCCTGGATATCCGTCGAAAGAAGGCTCACCACGCGCGGATTACTCGCAAGTAGTACCTTATATCCCTTCAATCCCAATATCATACGTGAATGCAATTCCAATTCTTGCTGCTCTTGACGGACATGGAACCACTGGCGTTGAGGTAAATCGCACGGGCTGGGTGGGCGCGTTAAATGTGTCTTATAGCACCGGACCTGCACCCGATACAACAATCAGCATGTCAAATCTCATGGAGGATACAATTACCCCAATCTGGAATTCTATTGGAATTATTAATGGCACAATCGGAGACGAAACAATTGTGATCGGCAATCATCGGGACGCGTGGATAATCGGAGGCGCTGCCGATCCAAACAGTGGAACAGCCATTGTTGTCGAACTTGCTAAAGCCTTTGGCAAGCTATTGTCTCAAGGATGGAAGCCGAAACGAAATATAGTTCTCGGATCTTGGGATGGTGAAGAGTATGGCATGATCGGGTCAACCGAATGGGTTGAGGAATACGTACCCTGGCTCACCGAAACGGCAGTATCCTATTTGAACATTGTGAGTATCACCTGAGGTATATGGATGTTATTTGCTTCACCTCCTAGCGTAAATACGCAAAATATTTCTGACTAAGGTTACCTTTGCTTGAAAAGACAGGATAAAGTAACATTGATTGAGTGGCCCCTATTACCGATGAGAGATTTGAAGAGATACTTTACTGACTCCGTAATTACAGGATATTGGCGCGTCTGGGGCTTGGCCCTATTTCTCAGCCAGTCCCGAGCTGCACACAATTGCCAGTGAGGTGATGAAGAAAATATCGTGGATGGAAACAAACCGTACTATGTATGACATTTGGTTCGAATACACTCAAGGCTCCATTGGCGTATTGGGTAGTGGTAGCGACTTCACTGCATTTCTCCATAAGGGAATTGGCTGCGTATGTGTGTCTTTAGAGCACGCACTAAGGGATATAATCACTAACAATGATTGGCAGCTCGATGTAGGTGCTGGTGGGAGTTCGACAGATCCTATTTATCATTATCACAGCAACTTTGACTCCTACCATTGGGTGAGTAATCTATATTTTGGAGTCGATCTGGAAATCAATTTCGAAACGAATCTAGGAGTTTAACTATTGTCTTATGCTCCTGGAACTGACTAAATATTGCAGATGTCGACATTCGGCGACCCCGGCTTTCTGGCCCATAAGTCTATGTCTCAAGTAAGATCACTTGCCTATTAGAATGTCAATAGGAGCGGAAATTGGAATGCTAACTATCCTCCTAGTACCTGACACTTTTAGTCTACAACCTCTCAGATGGAGACGTAATACAATTCGACCTACCTAACTACGGTACGCAGCTGGATAAATATTATGAGGATTTACTTGCAACAATAGATTCAACCTCGCAGACTCTGGATACCTCACCCCTGCGCAATGCGATTGACGAATTCAAGGCTGGTGCAGCTGACGTCCAATCCCTCGAAGACGAGGCTGTCGCAACGAATAATTCCGAGCTTTTCACCTTAGTAAATCATAAATACAGGGACTTCCAGCGCGGCTTCGTATCCCAAGGTGGCCTTCCTAACCGCGAGTTTTACCGACACCTCATCTTCGCTCCTGGACTTGACACTGGTTTGTTTCTCCATCCCTTTCTCGCCGCCGTCCTGAAAAGACGCCTTTAGACTGATACTTTACTATAGGCTACGAAGCAGTCACGTTTCCTGGGATAACTGAGGCCGTGGAAGCTGGTAATGAGTCACTCGCAGCTGAATTTGTGCAGAAGACTGCAGATGCCATCCTGGTGGCTACGAATATAATCAAGACCTAAGTAGGGCTAAAATAGCATTCTTTATGACAACTTATGTCCGAGGAAATAATTTCTATCCACCGAATGAAGGGAAATGTTCTTACATGAAAATAAACAAGATGAACTTTTAAATCGATTACTTTGAATAAATACTACACCTAATTCATGGTTTGAGGATTATTGATAATCTGAGGTCTTGTTTCTTGTCGAACAAAGATAAACACAGTGCACTGCTTAGGCGAATAAAGATATTGTCCCAAGCAACCACTACAAGATTTAAGCACGGAGTTTACACTAATTGTTACCGGATCAACATATATTCGCTTAACCCGCGTCTTGGCTAGCAACTATTCCATCGCTTTCTGCACCTTGATCTACACTAACATACCTACCTCTCAACTAAAATCTTTAGTAAGAGTGATTGTTATCAAACACGTTGATATAATGGATCCGAACCCAAACCCAGATGCTCCGAACAATGGTGATCCTGCCGCTGATGAAGAGGATCAAGCCCTCTTCTTTGCAAACATACGCGGGGGGCCGAATGGGTTCCCGGAGAGCTGGAGCGGGGAAGAGATTGAAGAGTATCAGAAATCAATGTTCAGTCTATTCAGAGGTTGGTATAGTGTGCCAAAAATACAACCTGACTATTCATATGAGATGTATGAACCGCAAGGGAGGTATATTCCTGTGCTCTTCCAACCTGAAAAATTTGAAAGAGATTGGTATCACGCAAACGGCATTCCCCACGAAATTTTAACGCCCAAACCCGGTGAGTATGATGAAGAGGGTAGGCAAAAAACGAAATGGCTTCCCTTCAAATTGTGGATGAGGAAAGTGGCTAGGGCGTGGTGGAAATCGCCGCCGCAGAATTCCCTAAATCCGGAGTTATTCGACGGCTTATACGATAGGGGCAGCATAAACTTTTTCCGAGTAATGAAGTCCCGTATCGCCCGGCAAAGGCAATACGCTTTCTATACGCGTTTATTAAATGAACGTCTGACTACGGTTTTTGATCCACCGCCTCCTGGAGATGCAGCAGCACACTTATCTTATCGGAGAGAGCACATAATATTCGTACTAATGGGATTGGATGATGACAATATACTCTATGAAAACATCAAGATGGATGAACTCCTGCGATTCATCAGGTCGCCGGCGGTCAAAGGGCCTTTCCTAGAATACTATCAAAATTGGCTGCAACATAACCCAGCAACACAGAACCCGCGATGGGGTTTTATACAATCAGCCTTTGCCGATAGATCTCGTGATGCCCAGCGTAGGATAACATACGGAACTGGGAGGCTTGTCGAGACGCACCCTATTAACAAAGCTGGTTGGATCCACGAAGACCACGCGATGAGATTCTTAATAGTGCTCTACTCCTTAGGCCGGGCGCATATGAGCTTAAACAATGTAGACGCTGGAGATGCCCGTGCCGGATGGCGTAGATACATGTTTAGCGATTATTCATATGTGGATTTTGAAGACAAATATTGGTTCGGCTTTGCTTTGCTCAATCTCCTCATAAGAAGTTGGCAGTATAACATCGTTTACCCACACCCCGATCATGATATCCTAATGGTACCCGCTTTGTACATGAACTTTGACTTAGGTCCGCTTAGCATTGAATTCCCCAAGCCTAACGTAGGGTTTATCGACATGTCCCCAAGCAGTCCGTGGACAACTTCCGACGTTAATTACGAACCATCGATAGACTTTACCCTCTCCAATTCGCTTGGATTAACTCATCCGGTGGATGTAGAAGACTTATGGCAGTCAGAAAGCGAAACAGAACTTGATGAAGATGGAGGTGAACTTGCAATTCCTCTTGGGATACAACAGAAAAAGATGTCAAAGAAGGGACAACAGGGGGTAAAGAAGGGGCAAAAGGGGAACCGCACGGGCCAGACACAGGGGGTAAAGAAGGGCTAAATATAATTAAGAAATCTTTTTTGAATGTCCTCAGTTTGCAAAGAGTTATGTTACCCCTTCTCCCCCCTTATGTAAGATTCCTTTTAAATTTGGGAGAAACATCACTTGGGTACCTCGTTCATAGATTAAATAAGTAATTCTATTTATGTGCCGTGTCCTTCTAAGAGTGTACAAATTGATGTAAATAGTCTTGCTGGCGGAGTATCACGTGATCCTGGGTAGGCACCTGATTGTTACATGATGTATGGCCGTAGAACATATAATAATTACTTCATACAAATATCAAAGGAAAACATAATTATTCTACATATTTTAAAATTACGTATCTAACTTAGGCATCTAGTAAAAGCCTGCATCTAAGGGGTCATATACGTTGCCTTGGATACCTGAATGGAGTGATATATTTATTGAAGTTACCTACCTGGTGTGAGATATATCGGAAGCCCAGAGATGCGCATCTCCACTCTCTTCTACCATAGGGCCTCTCCTCTACTCCCTTAGGTAGCAAGACTTCTAGTATGTATACATCATTATTACGTCCTCGTCCACCTTCATGAGAAAAAAAATGTAAACCATTTAACGGCAGAGCGAAGTTCCTTATGTTTCATTATGCATTTACTCTAGCCCAGAATCCCAATAAAGTCTGTGTTGCATTTAGTAAATCGCGATCGCGTGCCTTTTCGAAATAAACCCTATTCTGCATGTACCGATCTCGGTCGTTGAAGAACGGCCTGACCTGATGCCTCCAGTTCCGATATTGAGCCGCCTCCTCAGCGGTCGGTAAATGTTCTTCTTCCTCGGCGGCCTCTTCTCGTGGAAAGCGTACAGGTAGCATAATTCCATGGATTCTGGCTTCCTGGGCTATAGGATCTTCATCGACGTCAATGTCCATAAGTAATTCATAGCTCGTGGGCTTTCTTACTAGTTCCATTGATGGAACTTCCACCAGGGGCAGTCTTTGCTGTATTAAGGAAAACCAATTTGTCGCCTGAGCATACAGGTGGGCACGATCATGAACTTTGGAATCGTAGAGCTTGACGAACTTCGGTGGCCTCCTTGTCCGTTTCTTTGCTTTGACCTTCACAATTCGCTTTCTCTTCCCGGATCGGCGGCCGGGCCTTTCTGGACCATCTGAGTCATCGTCTGCTTCTTGTACCTCATTCGTAGATAGAAGACCTTCGTCTGATGACTCGTCTTCTGGACGCGGAATAAGACTCCGTTTACCTGAGGCTTGTAGTGCTACAAAGGCTGCAAACTCGGCACTCTTAGCCACCAATCTCTTCCTCTCCATCTTAAAGTGGGGTTTTGGAACATATTCAGGAGAAAGAGCCTTATGAAGCAGTCGTCTATCTAGGATGCCCTCCTCCCCCACGCGAACGCGACCATGTGGTAAAGTAGGGGATACACATTGCTCAAATAATAAACATTCGGAGAGTAGTGGGGGTCGCCATTCAGATATTCCAGTTTGTTGAATTGCCAATTGTACGGCCTGGGCATTTTTTGCTGGAACTATTTCCTCCCATGCCCGAAGAAGGTCGATAATATGCGGTGATATGACTTCTTCTGACCGGAGACTGTCCCCCTTCGTTATCCTTTGGAAAAAGTCATTCTCGGACTTCTTCTTATTGGATTCTCGCGTCTTTCTGTTTTCGTGAGCTTTACGAAGATCAGTCCATCGACTGTCATCAAAATTATCCTTTTCTGTGGGTTGCTGTAGGCTGACACTGAGGTCCTCGAGGGCCAGTTCATAATTTACTAACGCTATGCTCTTTTTATCAAGCTTTAAACGTGTCGAGGTCCGGAGAAGTGGCGAGTGTGCCATGTTGAAAACCCGGAAATTCGCTGCAAATCCAACAATTAGAGGTGAATCTCCAGTTTACGAGTAACCTATTCCGGAAGAACTAGGATACTCGAGTCTTTATAATTCGTAAAATTGCAAATGGATTTGAGTTGAAGGTTCTCGCACACAATAGGTGATGTGGGTTTGTTATTCCTCGAATGACAATAAAAGCCGTTTATAGTCTCTTTGTTTGGCATAATCCCTTTGTTAAAACTAGACGAAAAGTAATCTTGAATTGCCCGTTGCCCATAGCATTTATTATCTTCATGCTGACATTTCCATCATTTTATCTCTTATCTTATTTCCCCGTACTCTATCTAATTTCTCTTACTTTAATTTTGCTGTGGGCGTGTTTCACTTGCATTTGATTGTCTTCAACTACCTAGGGTAGTGTTTCCTCTCTCCTATTCTTGTTCTCTGCTTCTGTCTAAATCATGTATCTGAATGTGACGGCTCTGTCACCTTGTGCAGATAATTCCTCAGCAGTATAGTGCGTTTCTCTACCCTCTTGTATAATCTTATCTCTCTTCTTGTTAATGGTAACGTATGCGGCGACCAGGATGAACGCGGCAACAATACCAGCACTAATGAACCCCAGTTCTAAGCCGTGGCCAAGTATATATCGCGGAGAATCTCTCTGTCGGTAGAAATTGGACGCCATTGCTCCTCCAAGATTTCCAACGCCAATCTGGATGGCCATTCCTGCACTACGCTTGTAACTGCCTGCCAGATTATTTGACAGCCAGGTGACTACACCAGGGAATGCTGGATAGATAGCGCAGGCTGCTACAAAGACGCCACCATAGACTACTCGAGGATTGGTACTGGATATACACCTAATAGATTTTAGTAACTTGACTAAAGGTAATTCCACTTCTTTTGGGTTCCGACTTACATTGAGAAACCAACAATCATCATAAATAGGAATGCGATGACAAACGGGCTCCGCTTCCCGACCCGATCTGATATGAAAGCGAATAAGACGGCTAGAATTGCTGCTGTGATGTATATTGGTACGGTCATAAGTTGAGCCGTACTTGAAGAGTATCCGAGGTTTCTGATAATTGTCGGAAGGAAGAGGCTGATGCCATATAGGGGACATACGATCTACGGGTGAGTCAGGTCAGCCACGGGTCAACACTTCTCAGAGGTATAGAGAAACTTACTCCCCAATATACAAATATATTTACCCATATTTGCCAATCTTTGAATGCCGAAACGACATATCTCCAGTCGAACTCTTCGGCCTGGGCTACTTGCGTCTGCCCAGATTCTTTCCCTCCAAATTGTCCCTGATACTTCAAACGGAATACTACAAATTCCCGTTCCTTTTCGGTAAGAAAGGAGGCCGTCTCGGGGAAGTCATGCAGCACGAAGAATGCAAGTACAGCAATGACGACCTTAATGAATTAATCCCCTTCTATGGAGTCGATTGGCGTGGCTTTACTTACAGTCGCGAGCCCTTCAAGAATGAAGATCCAACGCCATCCTTCGAGGTTGCCAATGCCATCCATCTTCGCGATTGCAAAAGCCAGGAGCCCACTGAAGGCGCCAGCTATTGATGCAGCTGAGAAGAACATAGCCTATCACTCTGTAAGTTTGAATTGGTTTCACTGTTTTGTGGTTTGTTGTACCTGGCGGAGTTGTATCTCATGACGACAATACCACATAGTGAGGTAGTACTTAAAAGAGATTAGTATCGGATTAGACGGTTAGATTGCAATGATTGGAACCTACAGCGCATCCAGGATATAAACCAGCTTCTGTGACACCAAGAAACAATCTCGAAATGAGGAGGCCATGAAAGCTCCTTACTATGCCCATCAAAGTCATTACGGTCCCCCACTGTAGTAGTTGGATTAATTAGTTAGTCGTTCCTCCAAGGTTATTCTAGACTTGGAAACTTGTGCTGGCAATTGTAGGCTTAGATGTTAAGTGTCCACTTACTGCGATCATAATGAGAGGAAGCCATCTGGAAGGGCGCAACTTCTTCAGCAGTAGATTGCTTGGTACTTCGAATGCAGCGTAGGTAAAGAAGAACACCGTCAGACACCAGTTATATTCGTCACTACTCATCCTCAAGTCTTCCTGAAGGCCCTCGATCTTGGCATTGCCTATGTTGCCGCGATCCAAAAACGACAACAAGTACAAGATTGCCAGCATTGGTATCAAACGGATGTCCATCTAATTGAGAAATTAGAGTTAGTCTATGGTTTCCATGGGCCATAAAAACTTGCCAGACACGAAGAAGGGCTTCAACCTTTCTTAGTATCTTCTTCTCGTCCAGATCAGCAAAGGACTCGAGAGTTGTCTCTGGAGCCGTAATGACCGCATCGATATGGTCGACCTCATTGTGAGATGCCTTTTCCTCATAGTATTCATGATGCTCGACATCAGTCTTAGCAAAATTCGATATCTCATCACTAGATGCCATGGTTGATAAATAGACGGTGTTTCAAGTTATATGAGCATTGGTGATTGAGCGAACGAAGGGGCTTGGGAACTTTCTGACCTGCTGACTGGGAGGACCAGATAGTGGGAATGAACACTTATAGGAAGGTCTCGTTCGTCCGGAGCATTCTACCAAGAGGCACTAAGAAAGGGTGGCGCGTGCGGGGACATTGGACAAAGACTCCCTCCCTAATCAAAGGGGACCCTTAAAGCGAATTGCATCACCCAATAGGCAATGAGACATAATTAGGAGCGTGGAAGGAGGTTGGAGCAATGAAACTCCGATCAAGTTTGAATCACGACCTATAGGAGCGTCGTAAAGTAGGCGTTAAGATAACGCGTTGGAGTTAGTTTCGCAACTAGAGAACACAGGTGGGAATCGGATTGAAGGACGAGATTATCGGCAGAGCTATCGGCACTCACTGCTACGTTGTTCGGTAAGGGGTAAGCTGGGGTATCTTTCAGCTGGGTGCTGACTATCGCGGAGATCCATATGGGTGGGTATCTTTCCCCGCGAGCATCCTAGAATGGCGTGGCATTACTTTGCGGGGGAGGGGGGACTAAGATTGTGCCAAGTCGAGATACCTATATTGAAATGTTCATGATACTGCTAGTATGGGTGTCTAGGTACCTAATATAGCTGCTCCGTCTAGCGTGTTCATCGATGAATAACTAGGTATCTAGGCACCTACAATATTATTATATAATGTAAAATAAGTAGACTAAAATGAGAGTCGTTGGTTTCAAATAATGAAAACGTGGCGCTTAACTCCGAAGTACCTCTTTAGAAATTAGAAGCAGTCTGACCACCCAATTTCGTGATTGAGATTGAAATTATTATGCCCTCTGAATTCCAAAGCGACAAATGGTAAATGAATGTATCTAATTATTATTACTACAAGTACCTAGGTAGCTTTTGATAAAACTCTTCAATCCCTCCTCCATTTACCATGCCTCTCGAGTTCTCATAAGTCACTATACCTAATGCGCGCGCACATCTGGATTCGCTCTCATTCGGGCCTCGAGAATTTAGACTACCGCGCTTGTATTCCGTCCGTGTTGCCTTCATAAATTCGATATAGTGTCATAGCCGAGATGACTGCCGCACCGATTCCACTACCATCTTCTGCGCTCGTGATAATAGTAGGATCCTCTTTTCTATCTCTGGGCCAGTCGAGAACCTCACCTAATGCCTTCTTCGAGACGAATGCGACAGGTTTCTAAAGGATCGTCTTCTAGCGCCGATAACACCCCGGTATCTAAACTGTAGGGCTCCTTTAGTTTTGACGCGTCCTGACCTGGGAAAATGAGACCCTTCCCATGGAGGTCGAGGACAACAAGTCGAAAAATCTCCGCAAGATATAAACCTGCACTCATCTTTTCGAAGGGTAGCTCTCCTGGTCGCGGAGATTCATCGCCAATAGTTATGTCGTATTTTGTACGAGGTAACACACGGTGAGCATTATCAAACGCACCGTATTCGCAATTAATTGCCATGGGAGTATCGGGTGGTAAGCTGGTTTTCCACATACGCAGCATTACAACCCGTACCAAAAATTGCACCGATAATCGTATCTGGATCTTTGTATGCTGAAGCTACCATAGCTTCGGTTGTGTCATTTACAAGAGCGACGAGTTCCAGAGGCAAATTCTACATATGCATCAGCCACCATCTAGTAGGTACTTCATTAAGAATGACGGATAATGTCTTACCCTCTTCGCTAGGGCGTCTCTTAATTGACTCGCAGCATCCTCACCTTCCACACCATCAATATCGAATCCTTTCGTCCATGTTTTCAATTTACCGTGGTGGATGTAGTCCTGCGATGCTGGAAAGGAGAAGCAAAGTCGGCCGTCGCGCAATGAACTGACAGTATAAAACTGTAGGAGCACGTATCGATCTTCGCGATTCGCTATTAGCCGATGTGTTTTGAGGAACTCATCAAGAGACCCCACAACGAAGTTCCATAATGTCTCGGCATCTCCCGTCTTTATGGTTGGGGGTAGGCGAGCGACACGTTGCTTAATGTCGATTTCTTCGTGCTGTCCTTTAAGGGTACATAACTATGTAAACACACACGCAGATTCGTACCACCTAGATCAATTGTCACATATTCACCGGTTTCATGGCCCGAGGGAAGTCCAAGGACCAGGTGACATTCATAGACGTACATGTACCCGCTGTCAATACATGTACATGGCTACATGTACCTCTTTCGCAACGAACCTCGGAGACGTATCGTGTGTCGGACGTACAATATTGGACCCTTCCTTTTCAAGACCTTCTCATGAAGCTACGGCAAATACGCATGATTATTTCACACAAAATTCGTACAATGCTTTGTTCGAGCCGCACACTTCTCTTTGGTCCTCTTTTATTTGCACGTGGTTCTTGACACATGTATCATTTGTATAAATGGATCCACTCCCACTGGCAGCCAAGCATTAACGTACATAGTTTTTCTACGTACTACACCTCGGGTACAGTAGGGAAACTTCGCACACATGTATCTATACCCATCTACGTCCGTCTCAATTTAAGCAACCGGGAATGTATAAAGGGAGTGACGTAGGTATTTTTCATAGCGTCAGTACGTACCATTGACATATGACGCAGTTGTAACATCTCGCCAAGACTACATGTATCTTCCTCACATCACTTTAAGTTATACAATTTACATATTATTACTATCTAAACAATGTTACAAAAAACGGCCTTACAGGTTCCTACCTACAGGTAGAGATAACCAATCTAATACTCCAAACTACTTCTTCGTATCATACGGGCTCCTCATTGAGCGCTGTTTGTTTCGATGATACGAAATATGAGTCTTAGAAATGGGCGCACTTTATCTAGGTCCTCGACGCCTGCGCCAAAAGTTGCTTGATCGTTTTCGAAGGGTCTATTTAGGAGATTTCGCTGATAAAATTCCAACTCATTCATCTCCTCAGTCTGCCTTTGAACGATCTCTCCGAGCTGTTCCCATTCTCGCGGGGAGATAGTTTTAGGGTCTGCGCCTGCGTTGAGCAATATCACGACGCCCACTAACAGCACAGTTCTAGCGCAATAACGTAACGCAGACTCTTGAACATCTGCAGGCGACCGCACAGGTAAAACCACCTCGAGCGAATCTCCCCGTCTTTTCCATGCAGAGACGATTACATCTATGACTGAGATATCTCTTCGTCGGATAGCTTCTCGTAGATCAATTGGCCTATCGTAACCATACTCCTGAACAAGGTGAACGGCTGGTCGTCTGTTCCCCTGACTGGTTTGCGCCCTATGTATCGTCAACTCGAGAATTTGTCTATATTGCTCCTTCTCCGTTTCAGGTATACTAGAGGATAGTGCTTCTCGGAGAAATTTCATGTGTTCTAAGAAGTAGAGGAAATTACCGTCACGGGTGGCTTCTATTATCACCCGATCGGAACCCATCATACCCGCGACATAGTCGTGTGGTCTGTATGCTATGTGATTATTTGCTTGATCCTTGATATATTGTAAGATAAGAATGGCACTTTGGTCACAGCTATTGCTTAGAGCCGTGTAGATAAGGTTCGTCGCTGGATTTGTATCTTGAACCATCGGAAATATGTCAAATTTACGGCATTCCTTGAGAATAAGTTGAACAACATTCGTGTTAGTTGATAATTTAACAGCGCCTAACAACAGGCCGCTAACATTATACCAAGCCATACCACTGTCGGCACCGGGCTCGGCTACCGAAAACATTCGAGTAAGGACGGTAGTCACATAGTCACTCATCCCTAGCCTTAACCCCTCGGTTATGCTAAAGTCCATATTGTGGGTAGTAATAGACTGCGGAACCCAGTTAGCGAGAGCGAGAGCTATGGCACACTGATGAATTCTATGGCGTAGATCGGCATCCTCAATATCAGAGTAGGCCTCTACAGCATATATGGGTGCTGATAGGCAGCGGCTAAGTACTACCTCGGGGTTGCAGGGTGGTAGATGCGGAAAGCCTTGATGCGCGCAAAATGGATTTAGCGTATGTCTTCCGTGCCAGTATCGTACATTGGGGTTGATCCCTGGATATTGAAGAAGGAACTTAACAGCCTCAAGTCGACCTATTCTAACGGCAGTATGGATTGGAGGTTCTACTAATTGCGGAATTTTGTATAACCCGTTGATTGCACCTGGTTCTAATCTCACCAAACTGTCCATGCAACGGCGAATGAGCCAAACTGGAGCATATTCATTTGCGATAACGCTGCTGAGTACCGACTTGCGGTCGTTGGTCCCACCGGGCGATTGCATATACCTCACGTACCTGTCAGCCGCGAAGTCGGCTATGTTGAATGCTTCGTTGAAGAAACGACCGGGATGGGCTATGATCAAATTAACTAATGATTCTGCGTCATCGTCGATCATAGGGCTAACTATCATTATGATAACCTCTACGGGTAATGCGTCAAAGGAGGGACGTGGATTCATGGTTAATAGATTGATACAGAGAGGGACTAATTGGATAATAATAAAACGAACTATCAGAATAGATCTAGAATTAAATATCGAGGTGTGTGTTGTTGTGTGTATTTGGAAAAGAGAAGCCATAAGCTACTGGTGAGCTTCTAATTATATTTTTTATTTTGCAGATAATTGATTCTAACGATAGTGTCGTTTCGCATCAACCTTCTAATCCTCAAGTTGTAGGACTTTGTTTACGTCCATACTTCTTCATTGTTTTGAGACAATATGGTTATAAACTCAAGGATCCAATACCTTCAAGGTAGTTGCAGTCAGGCTGTGTTACTTCTACCCCCTTGATACTTCACAACTAATATAAAAGAGCAGACTCTGCCTTCGTTGGTTAACAGGATACTACAGCCAAAGAACTTTACATAGGTTAACACACATATTTCTAAGAAAACTACATAGGTATGTAGGTAGGTTATAGGTACCGTACCATCAGATACCTACCTAATATAAGAAATTTTGGTTATCCATAATCCTCTGACGAGAACTAAATCGCTCATAAAGAAGAATACTCGATTCTAAGCACACCTGAGCAAAAAGACGCCTAATTCATCGATTTGAGATAAATTCTGCAAGTAACTCCATCAATGTTAGAAACACGTAGTACTTGTAGATGCCGGAAAACTAGGAAGGCCGATGAGACCTGGAGACCTAGTAGGGGGATATCCTCGAGGTGCTCGCATGCAACGAGATGCTGCCCTTGTCTGCCTCCATTCAGACAACCCGGCCAGAGCGGCCAAGGGAATATACTACTTGTTGATGACGTCTATTACCATTGGGTAGACCACCTGCAACGCATAGGAACCGGGCCTCTTTACTTGTGCAGAGTCTGTAACACGCGGCCCACATATAATATATCATCCCGGAACACGAAAACGGCCAAACACTTTCCCTACTCCAAATATTCCCCGACCGGAGAACTCGATTCCTGTCATGTGAGACAATTTTGTCTGATGTTTTGACCAAACGGATCAAGGTTGTGTGTTGGGCAATGCCGGTACCCTAATGGTGAATCCTAGCTTGCACCACGCAGCTTTACCACACTCCAATCAAACGGCCGCAGCAAATAACATTTACGCTGTCAATCTTGTCCGCGCAGAATTAGTGTTGTTCAACCACGGCACGGCCTAGGTCACGAAGATCTAGACAGCGGACATTTCGGCTGTGTAATTTTTTTGATGGCGCCAACTTGTCTAATGGGGTATTTGAGTAGAGTGGAGTCTGAAGGGCTGAAAAATAATCAAATATTTTTAAGCCTCGATGACATTCCGCAAAAGTTCAGCCCCGGCTAAGACTTCCATCTGCAATCGAATCCTAGGCCAATAGCGAGATGATCCTTCGCGGCTTGACGTTAACCTCGTGAAAAAACACTCCCTTGCCTTCATTGGCAAAGTGGGTAATGGACCGGCAGCATTTACGGCGTACACGGGCATAAGGCGTGGCGTGGCATGGCACGTCGGGATTTAGGCAGACTAGCGTTGCCGGCTAGACGCTGGCCGCATATAGCTACCCATCTCCTTTCTTTTTGTCAGGCCGAATACGAGTAACAAGTGCAGATGGTGTTATCTCGACGCATATTTGTGCCACTTCGAGTAAAAAAGCGTAGTAAGCCCTACAAGTCTCTAATCAGGCTATATCTGCACGCACAAGCCTGCCTACGGACATCCCCAAGGCGCAACCTGCCTGGCTCAAAAAAGGTACTACCGTTAGCGCTTGCGCTCAATCCACATGGCGGAGACATCTAGTAACACCTACTGTGCCAGAGCCGCAATTGTTTACACTGGCCTGTTATAGCTTGTGGGCGCGGAGTTTCTAGTAGGCAGGTAATATAGGAGGTAGGTATACAAAGCGTAGTAATTGGTAAAATCGGAAACATATTATCGTTTTCTAGCATATTAAGTTCTAGGTTATCATTCAGCTCATATAGTGCGCGAGTTTTGTCGTTGATCAGATGTTGAATAATCGGTGTGAAGTTGCAACCCTGGGTGGGTGTAGAAAGGACAAGGGTAATTCTCGTGTGGCTCTAGTTTAAAAAGAAACTATCGATATATCAGCCTATGAGAAGCAACAGTCGGTTTTCTGCTGGCAGAGATGAGCTCACATGGACGTATGATCTGGGAGTTGTTAGCACACTCCTGCCATCATCGGTTTTCAAGATGAGTAAGATCCAGACTCTTCTCTTTCTTCGCCCTTCATTTTTTGGATCTAAGCCCGGACAGTAACAATCCAACCTTGGAGTCCGGAATGGATGTAAGCGCGGGAATTCCGCGGCCTGTGGCAGGCAACACTATCCGATGAAATATGTCCAGTTTCGGTGGCCAGTTTTCGTGAAGCGCTACTTCACCCTCACTCGAGGTGCAGGACTGAGGCATATGATTCTAACAGGCAGCAGGGCCTAGCCTGAGCCAAGACGGGGCCCGAGTGAATATAAATACTAGAAGCTGCCAAGGTGACTGTGGTATATTTCCTCTTTTCGGCAAAATCTTTCTCTATTCCATTTACCGTCACTACTTAGACTAAAGCCCAAGATGGATAGCATTCGAATTTTTATCTTCTATTTGGCGGTTCCTAGTGTCTTGTTTTCCATACTACGCCAGATACTATCATTAGGGAAGAATACCCCACGGCCAGGCAAGAAGATTCCTGGCCCTCGACAATTTCCTGTTGTTGGCAGAGTTCATGACCTAGACAGGTTCTGCATGTGGAAGAAGTTCAAAGAATGGGCTGATATCCATGGACCTATATACCGAACCAGCATGCTGGGTCAGCAATTCATAATAATCTCGGATCAAAAGATTGCCGAAGAACTTCTCGTCAAAAGGGGGCATATCTACTCGGGACGGCCTCAGATCAGGGCCCTTTTTGACCACAAGACCGGCCCCGGCTATGTTGCATTGATGGACCGGCATGGTACGAGAGCCTGAGTATTCAACAACTCCATTGGTTTGCTAACTTGTCTGCGTTAAGACATTTGGACACGCCAACGGAAATGGGTTCATGCCGCAATGGCTGAATTTCATCGTCAGCACTTTTATGGGGTCATTGAGAGCGAAGTTAAACGATATCTTGCAGTGCTCTTACTTGACCCTGCGAAGTTTCATGCCAACACCCGAGAACACTGCGGGCGGATCATGAGCCGACTGGCCTGGGGAGATGGTTCCCTAGGCAAGCAGAACGCCGATAGCGCTGACTGTACATTGACGCAGATGTCCGTGTCAGGGCCAATCGTCAACACCATGACACCTCTGTGGGCAATTCCTTGGGCCTTAAACCCGTGGAAGAAGTTTGAGAGGGCGCGTGAAGACGAGCAAAGGGCTTGGTGGCTTGGTTCTTTCCAACTCGCGAAACAAAAGTTTCTTCGAGGCGAGCTGCCAGCAGACACGTGGTCGAACCGGTACTTCGCGGGCCTTCAAAAACAAGGTAATTTTGACTTACAACAGACTCCAGAGGAAGAGGAATTCGCCAGCTGTATGTTGGGGTTCCAAAATCTGGTTGGTGTTGTGACTATTAGTGGCCCATTACAATTCTTCCTGATGGCTATGTTGCTACACCCTGAGTGGCAGAGAAAAGCCCAGGAAGAGATCGACAGAGTTTGTGGCGATCGCATGCCCACAACCAACGACATGGCAGACTTGCCTACAGTTCGGGCATGCTTGAAGGAGACAGTTAGATGGCGCTCTGGTGTTCCTCTAGGTGTGTACCCCCACTCCCTACCAACAAAGGACGAACTTGTAGCTTACCAACACCTCGCGTAGGAGTACCCCATCAAGCCGAGCAAGATGATGAATTCTGGGGGGAGAAAATTACGAAGGGCACCGTAATTCTGGCATGCGAATGGTAGGTTGGATTCATATTTACTAGGATCTTTATCCTGTGACTGTGGATTAGTCTAACTTTACGGTTAAGGAGCATGAACCGTGTCCCAGAACGGTATCCGGATCCCGAGAATTTCCATCCTGAGCGCTATTTGGAGAAAGGATGGCCAACTTACCAGGAGCCACTCTCAAGATACCCCAACTTCCGTGAAGGAGCGGGGATGCATACGTTTGGCTGGGGCCGTAGAACGTGTCTCGGACAACATATCGTGGACGACGAGATGTTTGTCTCTGGCGCGGGCGTGTTATGGGCGTTCAATTTGAACAGAAAGATATGCCCAAAGACGGGTGAGGTGATCGAATTCGATAGTGAAGCCACCAACGCTCACGTCATCTTGGAGCCATTACCATTTCCATGCGATTTTCAGCCACGGAGTGTGGAGAGAGCCGGTCATATCCTATCTGGATACTCTGATGTCAGAAATCAGCTCAGGGCTTAAGAGAAAATATCGTATTCGAGAACCCTACCTTCGGTCCATCGTTACTATTCCCAACTAGAGGATATCTTGCGAGGCATAGCTGTAGCTAGTTGGTAGTGACTACATAGTATCTATAAAACCGTTCGCTCTTCTAATAGAGTACGTCACACCTAGGTTGCTTGGGATGCCTTCTGACCCACAATGCTGTCATCTAACCGGCTCATAAAAGTTTGACCCGTTGGAAGTCTACCTTAGCATAGACTAAGTGAAGAAGATCCGTCAGCCATCATACTAGATCTATTAGGAGGCCAGGTACCGAAATACGAGGACGAAGAGTTGATGTATATATGCCTACCTATATACCGCGATTTCTACCAGATAGTGTAAGTGTCCGTGGGCAGGCATGATGTCATTATACTCTACTTTCCTCTCCTTTCAAGGTTCTTATCATAAAGGTTTGTATGTAACTTAGTACATAAATGTAACCGTATTAATCTTAATGTAGAAGCAAGCTATATATACGTTGCTTTACTGAGTCATAATCTATAATTTGACTATACGTTGATATTAGGCTTACATAGCCGAGCCTATACCATTTTCCTAAGGAGCGGTTTGCTGGCCATAAAGGCACAAATCAGACCAGGTCGGAATTAGTTTCGTAGTTTACGTAAGGCTCTGCGAAGTATCGAGAGATCCCGATAATCTAAATGGATTATTTAAGTGGAGTATCGGCAGATTATAAAATAATTTATGCCGTTATTTCGGCAGTCCTCTAGTAAATATCTCATATAGAAAGTAGTCACGTGACACCTACGAAGCAAATATAGGGGATAAATCACGACAACGCGAGCACCGGGACGAGAAATTGAAATTGTTCTGTAGCGAATCAATTGCTACGGTGTATTTCATAGGTTGCGATAGATTACACCAATGGGCTGATGGTGTGCTCCGCTGGGGTCATGGCGTGCTCGCAGCTTCAGCCCACTAAGGCTTCTTGCAGACCTTGGAGAATACCATCTCAGATTTCATGGATTAGACGCTGCCTAGAACGGACGACTATACGCGCCAAATTGCCTGTCTGAGTCAATGCGTTTGCTGCGGGTTGCCGTTTTCCTACACTCTTTTCAGCGCTGACTTAAATTGACGAGAGTTTGTAGTTCTGGCCATCTGTGAGAGCGTCATATAGCATTGTCCTACCAATCAAGTCGTACTTATGACAAACCGCGTTGGACGAGTCGTCGATGAGACGGCGAGGCTATTGGATCGGGATACATCTAGTACCGGTCCTGATGATGAGGTCTCCAGTCAATTCTCAAGCAGTAGTTCCATCGACGGTTCCTCTCGTGTAACCATTTATGGCACTCAAGTAAAATCAGATGAGGAAGAACAGTGTGAGCCAGAGGCGGTCACTAGCGAACCAACGCATCCAGTTTATAGCAATAGTTTTATCGCGAGAGTTGTGGCTGCTTTACTTGTTGGTATGTTAAGAAATGCACGGCTTTGAGGATCCTCATTTGTCGCTAACAGTGTGCTATTATAGGAGTCTTCACAGCTAGCGCAGATGGCTCACTGGTAATCGCGACGCATGCTATCATAGCGTCCGAATTCAACGATCTTGAAAACTCTAGCTGGTTGTTCATTAGCTTCCTCCTTGCAGGAGCCGCGACTCAATCGCTCGTAAATAACACCCCTGATTGTCACTGATATGGGCGAATACCTGATATGGGATTATAGTATGGCAAACTCAGCGATATATATGGCCGGAAATCTGTCTTGCTGGTTTCCTACGCACTTTTCGCTATAGGGTCGTAAGTGGTCTTGCCGATGTCTACGAGCATCCAGTCGGCTAGCTAATTCTGTCTAGTGCTTTGATGTAAGATCGATGTTATGAATATCCCCAATTGGACAGAAACTCACAACATTCTTCTGCATAGCGGTGCCGGCCAATCGATGTGGCAGATTATAATTGGTCGCGTGATCTCAGGTTCTGGAGGGGCTGGCTTGATGTCTTTAGCAGCAGTAATCATAACCGGTAAGTCTATTAAAAGAGGTACCTATGCATAGAGTCTCATAATTGTTTAGATTTGGCTCCTCTGAGAGACGTGGCTTCATGGCAGAGTTACCTCAACGTTGTCGCAACAGTCGGTCGAAGCCTAGGCGGCCCTGTAGGAGGCTTCCTTGCTGACACGATCGGATGGAGATGGTGCGTTATAATACCCCTAGATCGAAATACAGGAGTGAAAGCTCACGGTAATACCAAGGTCTTTTTTTGGACAAGCACCCATATTCCTGCTCGCCATGATCGTGTGTGGAATGGTACTTCCCAACCTAACGACAGGACAAGATCGAAACGATGCTGGAGTTAAGAAGAGTCGACTGGCTAGGATAGACTTTTTAGGGGCCGCATTTCTTGGTAGCGGGATTCTGTCCATTCTTTTACCACTGAGGATTGCTGGAGAAAAGGTGCCGTGGACGAGCCCAATTGTCCCTTCGCTGTTTGTGTTAGGGGCTGTCTTGCTAACGCTATTCGTCATAACGGAGGTGCGATGGGCGAAGGAGCCCATCTTTCCAATGAGATTGCTAAGAAATCGAGAAGTAGTTTTCAGCTATCTCATTATGGTTTGCCAAACGGCTGCTCAACTTGGAGTAGGTCTCTTACTCTCAGACACATACCCATTCGCATAGAATTACTCACATATTTAGATGATGGTCTCAGTACCACTTTACTTTCAAGTTACCCAAAGATCATCTAGCACCATCGCCGGTGCTCATCTCATGCCAGCTGTTATCGGGAACACAATCGGAGGTCTGATGACCGGGGCGTGGATAAGGAGGTTGGCAGCCTTCCCGAGACGTTTTTAGTTTTGCTCTCATTTTTGGGCGGGTATTGATTCAATGTAAATGTGATATAGGACCGGCTATTTCAAGGTTCCATTGGTGTTTGCGGGAACCATCTCTTTCGTTTGCTACGGGCTTTTAATCCTAAGATGGAAGGGAGAAACGAACTGGGTCGAATCCCTATATATTTTTCCCGGGTGAGTAATAACTGGGAGGAGTTATGGAAGTAATGAGATCTTACTGACCGTCCGTACAATAGCGGCTTTGGTACTGGTATTTCGTTAAATGCAGTTTTCGTCGCTCTCCAGGCGGCGATCAATCCCATGGACAAAGCAGTGGCGGCATCGGGCTTGTATCTGTCTATACCAATTGGGTCAATCCTAGGCATGGCCGCCTCCAACGCGGTAATACAAGGAGTAATGCCTGTGTATTTGGCGTCGAGGTTACGAGACCTCGGTATCGAGGCGACTGAGGCCGAACGGGTAATTGATTTCAACACCCCATCGAGCCCCTATATTCTTAGTGCCCTTAACGCTGACAACGCGTAAAAGATCATCAAGCAAGCTGCCGCGCGGCTCGACTATCTCGACGAGGTACCAGAGCAAATATCCACAGCAGTTGTGCAGGCATACATCCGTAGCCTTGAATACAGTCACGGTAAGAAAGCCATTCAAGGTCGCTTCAATAGACTTGCCAGTATTAACGTCAACAAGGAGTTTCATTGTTCTGCGCAGTGCTTGCGACAGCTGCCGCTCTGCTCATGAGGAATCGAAAATTGACCCGTTAAGTAGATGCTTGGGCTGGTAGGACGGGGTCGCCTGATTGGTACTGTAAACGGAGGATTCGATGTGTACGACATCTTGGAAAAGCAAAAGATTTAATTGGAGCGGGAGGTACATTTGAATAACAAAATTATGTTCGCCGAAAAAGGTTCTTGTGGGATGCTCTCCTAAAGATCCAGTATCCTGGGGTTATCTATTGATACCTACTGTACATGCCATATACTGTATGTAGATCAGGAGAAGAGCAACATTGAATGCTGAATCTCGTTGGACTTACCCTTAGTCGCGTTTATTTGTGTCGCTCAGGGTATTATGTAGTCCATATATGACGTCACTGTGAGGGCCACTCTGCCACTTAAGCAACCTAACCTGAGTTAGTGGACGTACCTACCTGTAACACAGCCACATTTAGATATACAGCCACTCTAAATTACCGCCACAAGCAGGTCAAGTGCTCCACAGATCTTCCGAGTTCAGGGACCAAAACGTAAAAGTATCCACGAAGTATACATGACATTTCATGCATGAGCTTCCAGCTAGATGGGAGATCATTGGTATACACCACTAGGTAACATTTAGTCGGTAACATTAACCATGATTCCACAGTTTACTAGGGCGAATATTCCAAACCGTCGACTCCTTCGCTCCCAAGAAAGAGCCCAACATGTGTAAGCCAAGACTTAGATTTCTCCTGTCTCGCGACTGCAAGGCGATCTCTTAGTGTGGCAGTGTCTAGGCTTTTCTGCATCGTAAATTGATTAACCCATTGTAGGAGTGAAGAAAGAGAGTATATATACGATGGCGGGTCTCCGAACACCACTTTCTTAATGTTATCCAGTTCAAGATAAGAAAAAGGAATAAATCACATCCTCTGCTAACCATCACTAATCATGACTTCAATCACCAACAAGATCAAAGAGGCAGCCCCCCGCAATCGCGAGCTGTTAACCATACTCTCCGAAACCGATCATGCGCCGCCGGCATTGGAACAACAGAAGCGTTTCATCGATGACCTCAATAAGGAGCTCTCGAATATACAAAGGCGCATCGCCATATTGGACAGGCAGAGAATCCAAGAGTTCAAAGAACACAAGAAATATCGCGACTCGGTCATGAAGCGCTTTGCCTATCGCGTAAGCGGAAAGACGGACAAGTTTCAAGCCAAAGCCGAGAAAGAGGAGCAAGAGTACTTCGCTGTCCTACAACAGGAACGCCAGGCTAAAGAGCAGGAGGAGAATATCAGAGAAATGCGCTCCAAGGCCATAGAGGTACAAGCCGATCTTGAGGTTGAAGCAAATCGCCATGCGGAAGCCCAACAAGAACTTGATAATCTTTACGATAGCATATTTCAGGGGCCAACGCCTGCCTTTCCCGAAGAGGACCGTTCGGAGCAAAATACAGAGAGCGCTCTACAGGCATACCATAATTCGCGCGTGTTGGTGGAGGCGGAGTCCCAGGTTGTGCACCTCCTGACCGAAGCTAAAGAGCGACTCAAAAAAGCTCTCGTCTATACGGATGAGGCACTGTCTCATAGTCGGATGGACATGTTTGGCGGAGGGACTTTCTCAGATTTCATGGAACGTAATGCGCTAGACAAAGCTGAAAGTCAGGTCGCGCAAATGAAATCGCTTGTTCGACAGGCGCAACAAATCTCACATAACGTGCAGGATCTCCCAGCCGTCGGCATTGCGCATGGTAGTCTGATGGGAGATGTCTTCTTCGACAACATCTTCAGCGACATGGCCTTCCATGACAAGATCAAGGACTCTTGGTCAGGGCTCCAACGTGCCGAGGAGAGCTTGGAGAACCAAATAAACTTGGCCAAATCGAGATATCGAGAGGCCGAGCAAGAGATGAATGCTCGCGCCGCTGCGCTGAAAGCCGCTAGAGAAGAGCTCCAAAGGGCAAGAGCACGTATTTTCGAACGCATAACCGATGACAATCGGGGCGAACAGAAAACCCCGGCTGACGATCCTCCTCCATATTGAATTGAGTTTTTACAACATCTCCAAACGTAAACCATAGTTTGGATACCATCAAAAATAATCAGCAATACCTCATCAATATTACATATGAGCCTATCCAAATGAGATGTTCATTATGTACGCAATGGTTTCGCGATATGTTTTCGTGATGGGACTAAAAAGCAGCTTCTTTATTGGAGTATCAGCATGATGTGTATATAGATAAAGCCAAATCGTAACGAGTAAGTTGGACTCAAATTAATTACCTAGGGAACGCTACAACGCTAACTCGAATGATGGACTATGAGGCTGCCCTTACGCTTACTCCTAATACAATTTCTCATACACCCTACTTAAATAAGATCAAACCGCGTCTGGGCGTCGATTCATATGCTCATTTCTGCCCTCAAAATCGCCTAGGGCGTTTCTTAGGCTTAGCCTCGGCTGTCTTGACGGCTGTCTCGACTGCCACTGGATTCCTCTTAAGCAGATGGCTGTCGTCGATGTTTCCACGGACGACTTCCTCATCATCAACCATCTCACGGTTCATATGGGCGAGGAACTTCTCTTGCTCTTGGAAGAAAGCTTTAAGCTTGCGCGTCGCGACCTTGCGGCCAGCGCTGTTGGCCTCACGAAGCTCCTTCAGCTGCTGGCGGATGCGCTCCTCGAGAATCTCGAGGCGGTACTCACTAAACTGGTTGTATAGCTCCGAGAGATTCGAGATGGGCCGCACGGTTGTCAACACCGTGTCGTCGCGCACCGTTGCGCACCGCGGTCGGAACGACGTCACCATACTAATGCGCTCCGCGGTACCGAGTGCTCGCAGTGCTTGGTGCTCAATATACCTTCCCTGGAGAACCACTGCACAGCCCTAGTATTGCAAGTTAGCAACTACCCAAGGAGTCTTGGTGAGAGATTATTCCGTGATGAGAAAGACTTACCATCTGCGGGCCCCGCACTTTCATTATCTCTCCTGTACCGGTACGGAGTGCCGTCTCGCCTCCGATCATGGTCGTGCAGTCACTGAGCATGGTCACGCACACGAATGGGTAGCTATCCGTATGCCAATCCACAATAGGCTTGTCGTCCTCCCATGGACAGCCGGCGATGCCTTCATCAGCCTCATACTGGGCTCGGTCATTGAATGCCTGGATCTCCTCCTCCTTCTCGGCCTCGGACTTGACTGAGATATTGATATGGCCGATTTCAAAGTCCATCTCAGTCACCAGGTCGATACCCGCGACCTTAGAGATGATAGCTAGTGTCTCGGGGCTCTTCCAAACGTCGTACACAAAGGGTGCGTATCTGAAACAATATAGAGTTAGTTACATCGAGTCTCCAGCGTTTAGTGAATCTTCACATAGGGAAACTCACTTGTTCGCAAATCCTCTCAGTTGACATTGTGCCAGATTGCTAGAGTACTGGCAGTTCCCGAGTACCTCGGGACTTAGGACCTCTTGCCTCATCCTCATCACAGCCTCTTCTGTGAATAGCGGGAAGGGCTCCGAGACAGCAATTGGTGAGATGCCAGTGTCCTCGGGGAGGCCTATATCCTTCATAGTGTACACCTTTGGGACCTCCTTGAAGGCAAGATGTCGCTTGGGATCAAACTCATCATTTCCCAAACTTGACAAAGCGGGTGCCGCGATGATTGGGGTCCAATTCCGCTTGGTATCTACGGGAGCTGGTAATACTGCCGCAGCCGCCATGTCGAATATGTGTATGGTATGAGAGACCTTGCTAAGTGTAAAAGAAGTTATCCCGCTGATATTTCAGAGCATATATCTGACAGGACGAAGTTGGCTCAACCTCGAGATCAAAGAAGCGTCCTCGAGGCCTCCATTTATCATTGTGAAGCCAGCCTAGGGGTCCATCTGGTCCTTATCTCCAAGACCTTAATTCTAATCAATAGTTTACTCCATCTCGCCAATAACAGAGCCACGGGGCCCCGGGAAATGCGTCGCGGGAATCATCTATGACGAATCTAGCCGAGGATTGGGCATTGTGACGATAGATAGGCAAGACATCAGTTTGATCATTACAAGACATGCCAACATCTCCAATAGATAGGGCGGCACCGTGGTGGAACCAGCGACGAGGACGTGTTGGTCCGTCCTTGTATCAGGAATTTCTCCAATCAGCAGATTAGCTCCGAAGTCTATGTCGATAGGAATTACTTGCAAACCTACGTGGTTCCGCCTGACGAAGCGATTATCAGTTGAAAGGTGTGGAGGGGCTACCCCAGCGTTACCGGACGTAACTAAAGCGGCATCCAGACTATCAGCTGCGATGCCACCTGAGAAGAGAAGAGCCGCGATGTGCAACCTGGCGCAGCTTGGAAGTGAGAAACCGAATCCCGAGGATCATTGCGCATTAGCTTTCGCGATGTCGGTTAGAAGAGCAGGATGCGAGCAAGTCTGGGGCTCAGCGAAAGTCACCCCTTTGGCATTTCACCTTGCTTCTCGTCTAGATCGATGAACACCCCGCTGAAGGTTGACAGCTCCTTACACACACGTATATACCACTGTGCATACTGTATACGTTTCACAACATGATACTCCGGATCATGCCAACAGCCCAGCCGAAGTCTTATTAATAGATATCATACCTTTAACCCGATTCGAGACCGATGGTCAAGCCACTTACCTATTCATAATTATTCTATGCGTGCGTCTTGGTTTCCGTCACGTCTCCATGTCTCCATGCGACGTTATCTCCGTTGGTACAGCTCGGATTAGGTACGACGCCCGATAACGGAGATAAAGCAAAGCGCCTAGAGGATTCTAACGCTTTTTACACCTGTGGCTAGACCTTGCTTATCATAAGGATTGGTGCCAATGCTTTCGAAGCTGGCAAGGCTGGTTGCTGATCCCCAGATGAATCTCTTCCTTCCCGCTGATCTATCGATGGAATGTGACTGTTTGCCGCGGTGTCCTGTCATTTCTTTATGCCATACCTTCCTGCGGATCTGGTGTAATTGGTCTGTTTGGGAATGCGGAGAGCTATCCACGCATTCCTATAGGTCCACCGAGTCGGCGGCGTAACATCTGCCGAAGTGTTACATAGAAGACTAGGTAATTAAATGTGTCCCTTCATATGGTAACGCTATACTACGTATCTTATTCGGATAGTGCTTTTCTTCCCCATCCGAAGTTCTGACTAAAAATCAACCAATTTAGTCTATATGCCGGCATATCACACCTTGTTATCGCCCTTACTTCCATGATTGTTGACAACACTCCCTTTACCTGATTTCTCAATCGCTAAGGCACACAGCATGAACCGAGCAACCATCGTCGCTGGTGGGGAAGAGATTGTGATATGATAACCAATGCTATATACCGTCATCATTTACACCAACATGACACATCCTGCGTTGGGCCTCCCGTATTAAAACACCTCGTCTTACTTCGCGAACTCAGATTGTAACATGATTCTCATATCTCGAATACCCGGAGTAATTAGGACACATGTGGTACCCTAAGAACATGACGGTTCAGACTCTATACGTCGTCAATCCTGATGGTAACCGGTGTTCCGCGCTCGATGCAGATATATACACTTTTGACCAATCAAGTCAAAGCGCTTGAGATATTGATATGCAAGATGGGAGTCTGGAACTCAACCCGAAGTCACTTGACAGACCGGGGAATGTCTGGTCCCTGCACACATAGTGCATGAAGGCCATAACCGTACCTAGCATGTTACACTAGGATTCAAAAGCTAGATGACTATTAAGTATACCTGACAAACTTGTTTGGGCAATACTGCTGCATGCATATAGGAGTGCAGGAGGAGGACGAGGCGAGGAAACAGGTATGAATATAACATGATGAACAAGTCCATAGACAACTAGTGTATGATTCGTCTATGTTGCTTATTTTATTACTATACTCTTCAGGGGTGAGCATCCTTAGATTAGTAGAGCATATGCAACTTCTCTCAGCTTCTAATAAGAGGAGCTTGACTATGAGGGCGTCTGTGGCAAATTAAAAGTCTAGTCATGGCGACTAATTCCATGATATATGCATAGGTCTTTACCGATTTTGGAAACACCAGACGTGGAAATATTATGCAGAGATCTTCATAACAATATAAAGATAGTCCAATCATTTAGCTCCCGTTTGATATATAGATAGGCAACTGTTAGAATAAGTAAGGCACGGGAATCGAGATCTGAACCTAAGAAATGTCAAATCGGATCGGGCCATGGAATATCTTGGTTCAGGCAGCGACCTAGCACGACATGAAATCTCCCGATCTTCTCTACCGAACACATCAATAATTGTTTTAAGTAAATCGCCGACCTACAGGTACCCAGCCCACCCAGACACCCTCGATGTTACTTTAGATTTGAAATATTGATGTTGAGATGTCTTATTACTGACAAAATACCCCAGGATATTTCTTAATAAGCCTAGTAAGCCAAACCCCATCCCTTCTGACATATGATTTCCTTTATAAACATGCTATAACCCATGTACCAAATGCTAACCCTAATGAATGGAAGTATCAATACTATCATCACTTGTGCCGTTCTAAGTGACATCAGTCTCGTCTGGTAACTACCTATAACATACTTAGTGCTTAGTAAAAACAAGACTCTGCATCCGCTTCCTGCTGAGACACCATTCATGACGTCTGATGGTTACTAATTTCTTTAGGTGTGTAGGACATTCCCGCAAAGTGTAAATAATTTGGGGCAGTGCGCATGAGACCGATCGTAGCTGTTCCGAATCAGAGCTATCTTCGAATTCGTTCTGAATTCTTTCAAATACATCAAGCAGAATCGGACGTTGTGAGGTAACAGAGCCAGCGACATATACAAATCTCGAGGGGTGTTTTTCCAAACCCCTCCCCACATTCTTATCATGTCACGACTCAAAAGTCCACCGTCTGGTGCCGGCGATACCCGCAAACTTGAAGTGATTTTAATTGTCGGAGACTCCGAGACATCAATACTCTGGCATTTATCGTTGCACTCCTCAGATAGACTCGTCACATGATCACCTATGAGTCTCCACAGCCGTAGAAGAGCCTCGTGACGGATGTCTTACTTGTGACCCGTCAAATGCTGACTTTAGCCGAGCGCGGAGCCGTTAACATCTCGGGGATATGATCCGGTAGGTCAATATCCGACACTATGTTCGCGACCTAATATTCGGGTCACTAATTGAGAGCTTCGTTTAGTAAATCTAGTAGATATTATGCGAAGCTAGCAGGGGAAAGCATCAGTGGGTAAGCTTCGCGTACATTCCATACCTTCATTTCATTACCACACGGTTGGCCAATTCAGATAATGTAAATACCCGTGATTCTAGAAATAGTCGGCTTATTGCTAGATAGTTTCTCGCATACTCTTGCACACACTTGCTCGGTAATCCATTTGGACCTTGAGGTGATGCATGCGATGTATACTAGTATACCTTCTCCACAACCAGTGCAGATAGACCAGAACTCACTGCTGCTGTTGACTGGGATTAGACCCTCTCTCGACATGGAAAGTTGGCCTAACTATGAATCATACAGCACATCTTGCTATTACTGCTCACATCCATTTCAGGGGTAAAAGTGGGACCACATCAGAGTACTCGAACAAAAGGGGCTGTGCGCTCTGAAAAGTTGAAGGGAATCGCGGGCATTGATAGTCATTTCTAAGATGTATTTTACCCATATCATAGCATTTATATAAGCCTCAATAGAGGAATCAGTGAAGAAAAGGAGGACCTTGATTCCTTGGGCATAACACTTCATCAACCTAATCGGTAAGATGAGTGACTTGCTAATGAAGAATAATGCGGCTTATCAATATAGCTCAAAGGCCAGATCTATAGGTAGGTAGAAGTATGGTAATTTGTCCCTGAGCAGATCGGCGACCTTCATAACTTTTTGGCGATGTGGAATCTTCTCCATGAGTTGCATCGGCCTTAATAATGCCGCATCTATATATCTAAGACTACCTAGTAGAAGGAATATAGCGCTCGGCAACCGCTCATCATCCAAATGAGATTATCGAGTTAACTTTCTGCGCCTTAAACCTCGCTTGTCAGTAATGTAGGAGACGATACGCCTTGATACGTTCGTGCCACCCTCTAAGTAGACTGGTAATAGGCGCAATCACTCCTTATGGATCGGTGAGAAGACAGTCGTTCTTCCTCCTGATAGCACGGCTGCACCACGCTATAGCTCTGTATAAACGGACTACAAATTCTAAGTCTATGGCTCTTTGATCTAGAAGCCCTCACGTTAGATTAAGCCTGCTGCTGTCACGTGGCGTACCAGCATACCATCTACGAAAGAATAGAACTTGTTGTTCTGCTAGAAGCTGGAAACTATCTCGCTAAGGTTGTGGTATACACACATGATGTTCCTTTGTCTATGATGTCTTAAGGTGAAATATGACATGGAGCCTGTTGTTTGTGTAATGACTTTCGCTAAGGTCATGACACAAAAAATGTCAACCCGATTCATCAACGGTATGAGTTATGAGGTACCTACCTCCTTTAACCCGAACGACCGTGAGAGCCTGTGGACTAAATCCACGAGATTGGCCGGTAGCATCCACGAGCCAACGGCCCGCTCTCATGAGAAATTTGAACATGTTGTCATTACAAGGAGTCAGCATTGATGTACATCTATAACTGCTTAGTTGGAAATGATATTTATTTATACAAGACAGAGTCCTCTTTGAAGTTTTCTACTTCAACTCTCACACCACAACAACGAAAGACTAGAAGCCAAAGCTTCTCCTTGGAGTCTTGAGATCCGTAAACTTGTTTACTCAGTGGAACCACTGATAGGCAATCTAAAGATAAATTTATTGTTCATTTTCCTCTCTAATATTTATCGTAGCTACTAAGGGAAGATACCTACTAAACTTGCATAGGGCATCCCAAAGTAACCGTCTTAGTCGAGGACTTCAGTGAGTCTAACCCTGTTCACCTACGAATGTCTCTTCTAGATCCATTTCCTCTCAACGATGACCATTAAATTCGAGACTCCTGCCATTGATCTGTACGCTAGACTTTGTGTCAAACTAACTGCCAGTAAAGCAAAGTCTAAAGCAATTTACGGAGCGTCGATATTGCCGTAACACTCCAACAAGCTAGAACTTACACCTGAGAATCGTGAGGTAGAACCAACCACCTTCGACACAAGTACGACGAACCCCGCAAGTCACGCAAGACTGCCGGAAAAACAAGCAGACATGGACTATTGCAACCCCAGTTGGGCCCGCTTCTTCTTGGAGCAAATTCACCTTAAGATATCAGCAATCGAACATCGTCTTGAGTTCTTAGAATCCAGTATTTCCAAGACGGAGCAGGATGTAAACCATCTCCGTGAGACATACGCGAGAGACGAAGATGAAAAGTACTACTGGCTCACGCGTGTTCATGCTGCCCGTCGAGCTATCCAGGATCATCGTCACTTCTTGGGTAGTACGCGACGTCAGCTATCCGTCCGCCGCCGCAGTATCCACGACGCCCTATGGGCAATGGAAGTTCTAGAAGAGGCTGGTAGGGTCCAAGCTGAGGTGTCCGCCATGTATCGCGCCATGAACATGTGCCAGCAGTTGTTTTGGGATTTGGGCGACGAAGACGTGGATGTGGATGCCCCTCACTTCATCGTCAAGAACTACATATTGGAACTTGAGAACCTGTCATCTAGACTTATCTCCACTTAGTCTGGTATGCGCATGTTGAGAAAGCAAACAGCCTGTTCTAGAATGAGTCAAGGAGGTGCTCGTAAGAGGTAGGCAGGTGGTGATTTGACATGCGGTGAATTCAGTTATCATAGACACAGAAAGGATAATAAATCGATGCTTTTAACTAACAAAACTTCTATAATAATATCCAACCCACATTCGTATATCCACTTCAAAACACCTCAGCACAATCGTTCTGCCTCGTTCAACTCGGATTCTAAGTATTCCAAAGCTGACTTCCCTAGGATCCTATCATGTATCACCCTTCATGACAGGACTTAGCCAACCCTATATCTCCTTAACGAAGCCAACCTCGACCACCCTATCCATAGCAAGTCTCAAGTTCGCGATCTTGGCGCGCGTGTTCTCCCTGATCCAGAGGAACGTCGTCAAGACAATGCGTCGGAAGAACGACGAGGGGTGGTCTTTGATGCGCATCTGTTCCTTGCCCACGACATACATAACCTTAGCAGCGAACGCCCGATCGAGCCTCCCGAGTTCCGCTTTCGTCGGTTCGTCCCCGAGCGCAAGGACTGCCCTGTTTCTATCTTTCTGCTTAGTAGCAGTCCTTTTGACTTGGGTTTCCTCATCGGCTTGACAACCAGGCCCAGTAGCCACCCCGTTTGCATGTCCGTGCGCATGACCGTCTACGCCGTCCATTTGCGGCGAAGACGGCTCCTCGTCATCATCTCCACCGCTCGCCTGGTGGATGATGAAGTTGCGCACCTGCTCGTATATCAGAGCCGCAAGATCCGGAGTAATAACCTCGTCCATGAAGCCGTGGCGAACCACCAGTCTATAACACCCTGGAACGGCGTTGATGCGCGAGATAGCGTACCGTTCGCTCGAGGGCACGGACGGCGCTTCCACAGGGTGTAGATGGAAGAACACCATAGCGTCCGGCACGGTGCCGAATTTGCTGACGAACTGCGTGAACACGGTCGGCGTCAGCACGCCCGTCTTGTCGAAGTATATGCCCAAGCCCCTGATACGGCTGACAGGGCCGCCACCCCAGCGGGGCCCTAGAACAAGGGGGCTGTCGAGGGTATCGTCTGTCCGGTGGACGAGTTGCGCGGGCCGGAAGCGGTCTTCAGCCTCTGCGCGCCACTGATTTTCCTTGCCGAAGCGCCAGAGCAGGAAAATGCAAGCGAGGATGCCTGCGATTGTGATCGTGAACCAGGCCCCATCCGGGACTTTGGTGAGCGCGGAGGACAAATATAGACCATCAACGGTAGCGAAGAACAACCACGGCAAAAATACGAGATATGGCGACAAGCGCCATACGATAAGGGACGCGAGGGTCACCATGCATGTGTCAAAGAATGTTACAAACATGACACAAACACTGGAGAACTGTTAGTGACTGCTATGAATGAAGGCATAGCTGCAGGAAGGTTAAAGTAGCTTACCCGTACGCATTTCCGAGGCGAGTGGTGTTAGAATAGACACAAGTGACAAGGATAGTTCCACACATTAGAATCCAATTGACAAAAGGTACGTAAAGTTGCCCGTGGAATTTAGTCGACGTATGGACAACCTTCACTTGCGGGCAATAAGACAATTTCATCAACTGGCTGATGAGCTACACACGTATTATTAGCACCAAGTTCCTCCAATAAGTGGCACCTTTCTACTTACCTGAAACACAGCCGTGATCATGGCCTGCGAGGCAACGATAGCCGCTAGAATAGCTACGATCAGACTAGGATACAACATTCCCGGAGGAACAGCGTTGTAAAACGGATTGGAGTACGCATCGGGATGTGCGCTAATGTACGCGGCCTGTCCAACGTATGCCAGCAGGAGGCAGGGGTAACACCATGACAACCAACTGATCTGGATAGCTCTCATGCTGAAGGCGCCAAGGTCTGCGAAAAGGGCTTCGACACCAGTGAACGCGAGCAGAATACCGCCAAGCATTTTCCAGGCGGCCGTTTTCTTCTCCATAAAGAAGTGGATAGCAAAGTAGGGCGAAAAGGCCTTCAGGACCGAGTGATCATACATGGCCAGGTTGTAAATGCCAAAGCCAGCGTTGAACCCGAGCCATAGAATCACAATTGGCGCGAATGTAGTCGCGAGCTTGGTAGTGCCAAGAGGCTGGAGCAGGAAGAGCAAGACTAATATCCCACATGATGTCCCGACGATGGTAGGGTTACTTATGTCGGGCTTGACGACAGAAAGCCCCTGGACGGCACCAAGCACCGATTGCGCAGGCGTAAGGACGCCGTCCGCGATAACCATTGAAACGGAGAGGACGCCAATAGTCTTCAGCAGACCGCGAGTAAGCATGCTTCGCTCGATAGTGGATCGGAAAGTACGATTACTAGGTCGCATATCTTGAGTCTCATGCCGTTCCATCTTTACGAGACGCGCCTCTCGCGGATCGCGGTCGGTGATATTAGCCTGATGGCGTTAACAAGAGCAACGTAGGTAATCCGTGGGTATCTTAATTACTCACATATCGAGTGAGTAACGAATAGCAGCTGAAAGTGCCTCCTTCTCCCTGATTATCCGCGTGTAATATGATCAGAATATACTTAAGTGTCACCATGATTGTCAAGGACCAGAGCACCACGGAGAGCACCTGGAGAAGATCATCGTAGGTAGGCTGGTCGGTAAAGGTACTCGAAAACACATATAGGGGACTATATTGTATGATTTAGTGATTAGAAAACATCTCATGGGCGACGTGGAAGTCATTTTTACCTCGTTCCGATGTCACCGTAGATGGCGCCAACTGACTGATATGCCAGCCTTGAGGTGAACCGGTTAGCTTTGAATCTGTAATTCAGTGTACTCTACAATCAAACGGGAACTACGGTACCAGAGCAACGCAGTACCCTTGAAGACTTGTTTCTTCCGGCCGTCGTCGCGGAGCCAGTCATCCTCATCTTCGATGTCGAGATGTTCGCTACGCCTTTCGTGGGATCCGCGAGAAGCTGTGCGACGACTGCCAGGCCTACGAGTACGCGATAGGCTGCGCGTGTGGTAGACGCCCCCAAGGTCGGGGCCGCTGCTAGAGTCTGCAGGCTTGATGGACATGTCGTCATCCGCGGCGATTGTGATCTTTGGTGTCGCCATTGTGATTTATCCGCATTACTGCTATTGCGAGGGCATCGAGTAGGTTAGGTAGTTACAAGTACGTAAAAATTTTCGAATGCTACCAAACAACACCACATGCAAATTTTTGGGTTGGACTAATGTATAGATGATATTAATATAAAAGGGCTGACAATACGGATGGTGTGGGTGTGGGCATGCTAGACCGACGCAGGCTGCCTCTTCTTAAGATCCCGGATCCTAGGTGAATTGGCCTATCGCCTTTCACCCATGCCAGAGATAAGGACGCCTCTTTTCCAAAGCCAGCGTGGGAAAGGCCCTTTGTTCTGCACGTGGGAGCCAACAAAGGGTATGCAGCTTGTTTGGGGGTCCAGACCTAGCAGGCGAGAAATGATATCGGTCCATGGCCAGGGCTGAAGCGTAGTCGACGTGACTGACGCTACATTACCTTTGGAGATCTCACCGATTTGGGGTAGCTTCCCCTCATCATCCGAACTCATAGCTCGAAACACATTTGGATTGGTGGCGGAGATCAGTTGTTAGGGGCTATTCGAGAAAAGCTTGTCTGAAAGCTTGCTCTTCTAGTGTAGAGTTATTAGCTGGAAGACTGGAGACGAGATGGACGAAAGCCTAGGTAAATTTCCGACAGCGCCATGTCACATGACATAAATGCTACTTAATAAGCGATTCAAGGGCCAAGCCCAGTTCCGCGGATCGATACCTACATGTACATATGTAGGAGGGTCGCATGGAAACACCGGCGTATCGAATTGGAGAACTCGCTATCCTTATCTGAAGCAATCGCCGTGGTAAATGGTAACAGTCATCAAAATAAAATTTCATAGGGTTTAGCAGGGGAGATCGGCGGTGTGGCACATGGTTTTTGAGATTTTGGTTCTCTGATTGGAACAGAAAATGCCTCATCCCGATTGTACGCGAAGACTCGTCGCGGACAAACTAGACAAGGCTTTTGATTGCTGAAACATGACCAGTCTTGACGCGAAGGCTGCTGTAAGCCACCAAGTTGTAAGATCGTAAAAATATAGGTACCTAAAGTATAGCTGGGAGGCAATCCTGTTAAACTTCTTGATATTATTCATAAATTTTCGACAGATGGCCTTATATTGCCACCGTGAAAGGTAAAGGTTAGGTAGGTAGGTACTTATCTAGGGTGATGGACACTTAAAAGAGAAGTATTGGAGTAGTTTGGTATTAAACCGAAGATATGCGGTTATGCATGCAACTTCCGAGATGGGCCACTGTAAATGTTGGACGTTGTGCCATTTGAATCGCAGTAGATAACACATCGATCTCTCCTAACTATGAAAGAAGAAATGAATCTTCGTCTTGTCTATTTTTATCTTTCACCGGTTTCGATCTTTTACCTGACCTGAAACAAAAGGTCAATAGTCTAAGCAACCCCAAAGTGTCGATGTACGCCACTGCACACCCGGTATGTATCACTTATTTGCACTTACCATTGTCTGGATTTAGTCCAATTGATCAACCGTTTCCCCGTTTTTCTCCGCCCCGTTGGTTTCGCCGGTCACCTTAATCCCGTCCTCACGAGTAACAGCGAAAGTCCAGCCGAAATCGTCCTTGACCTTACCTAGCTGGATGCCCTTGAGCTGGGTCAAAAGTCGTAAGCAAATCGAGCCGGCGTCTTCCTGGGTATCGGGGATATAGGTAACTTTCTCAGCACCTCCCTCGCTTGATAAACGTGGGTGTTTCCCAATGGCAGTTGAAATGGATTGAGGTGAAGTAGGGTCGATGCGACGAGTGATAGACCGTACTGGCACCAGCGCAGCAGCAGTGCCCGCAGCCATGACTTCAGAGAACTTGGGAAGTTCTGCATATTTGATCTAGGCCCAAGTTAGCAACATTGGCATGCATTCGTTCTCTAAGCCGAGAGAAACTCACAGGCCGTTTCTCCACTTTCCACCCGAAGCTGCGACCAATATCCGTGACGCTATCTGCCGTGACACTCTGGATCACATTCTTCGAGTCGGGTACGACGAGCGTCACGTCATCTCCATCCACGATAGCACCGATGAAGCCGCTCGTGCTGAATTCGTCGATCTCCGAATGCGTCGCACTATCCAAGTGCAAAGTGATACCGTATCCCTCGTTTCTGGCCTTGTCGCTCCATCTGAGCACGGGGGCATAATTGCCTCCGATCTTTGCGCTTCCCGTGCCATTCGGGGCCGCGCGATCAAATTCGTCTAGGATTAGTGCTTTGACCGGATGAGTACCATGGTATACCCCGGTGGGTACGACATAGACGCAGAACATGTATTCCTCGGGAGGATTTAGTCCCAATTGTGCGCTAGATCCGTAGATTTGTGGTCTGATATATAGGGCAGCGCCCGTCTCGTGAGGCGGAACGTAAGCGGCATTAAGAGAAACAGCGGCTTTCACGGCTTCGATGAACAAGTCAGTGGGTACGGGAGGAATCGAGATGAACTCGGCCGAGTGTTGCATCCGGACGGCGTTGCGGTCAGGTCGAAAGATCTGTATGCCGCCCGAAGGGTTGCGGAAGGCTTTGAGGCCCTCGTATGCTTGTTGGCCATAGTTGAGAGCTGGGGCCATGCCATGGATGCGGATGTAGGGGTCAGTCACGAACTGCAGGGCCGACCATTTGCCAGTCTTGACTGAGTAGTGTGACTCGATATGCCCAACAACTTGTATAGCCAAGACGTTAACCAACGCCTTCGTGTTACTTGCTCTCGAGGTTAAAGGAAAGTGGGCTCACCTTCACGGACCCGGAAGCCCACATTAGACCAGTCGATGGTGTTGACTGGTGGAGGTGGAAATGAAGCCATTATGTTAGCCTTAGTTGTAAGTTCTTGACGTTACTTTGCCAGAACCTCAATTGACCGTGATCTTGCCCAGTTTTCCGATTTTAGGCTCCAGAGGACACAATTCAAAATGGTAATCAAGCTGAGAATATGCGGTCAGTTCATTGGTTCTTGATATTTGGTGTGTATGCGAAATTTCGTTTACCTCTGTCAAACATTGAAAGTAAATGCCCAGGTACCTCCGAATTTCGGAATCGCGGGGTTACGACCCAGTAGTGCGGGACTGTCAGCTTAGTCAGCCCTATCAGCTTTGGTATTACCTGATCATTCGCGTCGAGCTAGCTGATTCCCATGGACGCTTATCAAATTTCCACTTACAACTTGGAGCTCTACGAACGGTCTTGGTAGAACTATGGGATGCTTGAAGCTGAATAGGTATTCAAGAAATCAACTCGATTGATCTTGGTTCTCTGGACAGAAATATACGCAAACTACCTAGCCATTGCTTTGTCCCCCTAAAGGTCTTTGCTCTCCATCCTTTGATCTTTACTCAAATCGATACGCGATGCCTTCCTATCAACGGAACCGCTGAACCCAGGTGCGAAGTCCACGCTAACATGACGTAACATCTCTCAAACAAAACCGAGCTCATTCCCTAGTCCAATGGTTCCATGATTCAAGCTTCCTTAACAACCCTTTCGCTCATATCCCCCTAGACTCTTATAACCTTTCGCTATCCCATAAAACACAGCGCGTGAGCGAATAACCAAGAAACTCCTCGGAGTTCTCATTCGCCCTATGTCCAACTAGCTTTTCGAGACTTCTGCTTCTGCAAGGACCTTTTCTCCACATATATGCCGTTTTCCGTAGGCCCTCGGATTCTGAAAAGTGAAGCCACTCATCACAACATAAGAGTGGCTATAAAGGAGATGTACCATCGACTTTGGGGAATGCTCGGCTCTCGGCGTGTCATGCTCGCGCAGAAGCCAAAAAGCCGGACTCGAGTTTCCACGGTTTGCTTCTTGCTCTTCTACATTGCAGCCAGAAACGGCTCAGCGGTCGTTGATTCGTTGTATTGAATGGCTGCTTGTTGGGTTAGTTGGGATACGAGTTCGTAACCCAGGACCAGAACCAGCTGTCCGAATCACCCATTGGCGTGGGACTTGTAGGACCTGTAGGCTCCATCTTATCGCACAATACTGAGATGTTTCTTCGTTCTCGCCTGATTTCCTCTTGTTGGACTCCTAGTGCGTGTGATTCGATTGAATAGCGGCGTTGTTGCGACTTGTCCGACCCAGGAGGATTCCAGCTGAAGATCGGATTTGTAGCTTCTATTATAGATTCACCGTCGTTGTGCCCGATGTCCTACTTATATACGCGTCCTTGCACAAGCAGCGGCAACCAGCATATGTAAATGCAATGTAAGTGTATAACTTCGTAGTCGACGGAACTCCGGATGAAGGATTTGGGGTGAGGTAGATCACCCTGTCTTTCCAACCTCGAAGGGGCACAGCCTTCTTCAAGATTCACCGATAAAGTCTACCGACAAATTGACGAGGGTTCGTAAGTACGGAAACTCTTTAATGTTGGAATGGTCGAAATCCAGGTACCAAACTTAAGTAGAATAATTATAATCGCAGAATGCAAGTCGATGACGTTTAACTTCTAACGGTTGGATTTGTAATTTAGTTCGGAGCTATATTCGGATATCCGCAAGCATTAGGGAGTGAGGGGAAAGATGATGTGCAGCGCTACCGGCTCCTTTTCAACTTCCCCGAATCAACGGACTCAGTCCAAGTCTTGTCTTTCTCGGCCGAAGTCAAAGTTCAAGTTGAAGCCATTTTGCGACCTATTCTCAACCCACGTTCCATTTCAACGATCGGCCCACGAAAGTAAACGGCATATCGCAAGTGATAGTTCTAAACGTTATGGGTCCGATGTGGTGATCGCTACGCATCGGAGGTTTCAATTCAATGATATCGGATGATCGATCGGAGTTTCCATGGGCTGACTTACCTCAATTCATTGTCCGTGCCTACAACCACATCTGCTGAGGCGGATATACAGAGACACGCAATCTTAATTGGACTGGCTGATCGTTGGTTTTAACAGCTCTTTGTAAGCGTGTCGTTGGAACCTCACACGCGCCTCATCCCCGCGGCATCTTTCCGAGTACTACATGTGCATGCATGATTCTACTAGAGATCTATGCCGGTAGTTTAAACGCCAAACCGGTGGTCTGATGCTCATATGTCCTCTTGAGGAATCTCAAACATGTCTGGACAATCAGAGCATTGCCATGGCACATATTATATATCCCTTCGGCGGGGTCTAGGCCAATCTGCTGATCGTAAATAAGTATCGAGCCATTATGAAACACTCACGTTGTACCCGATAGTTATTGAAACGCCAGACTATTAGGTTTATGTATATTCTTGGCCGGCCAATTATGCCGTGAGGTTACTTTTTTATCTAAACTTATCTTGAGATCATCAATAGTACGATTGTATCCACCAATTGATGTCCCTTCTTCAATGAGGAGGAAACACACCACACCTGATATCGCATCACATACCTAATACTCATAAATTCGGAGATGCCCGTTCAGAATGGCGAGACAACTTGTGTTAAACCTACTTGGATGGGGAACGGAAGACTATCCCACAACTAGCCGGCGCGGGGGGATGTGGATAAGACGGTTATTCTAGTGGTGTTGCGGGACGTTAGCACCAGTAGGCTTCCACGGCACTAACTCCCTCCACCCCTTTACCTTTAACGGAGTCTTTGAGCTTCGTCAAGGGAAAAGCAGGGGAGTCCTTTCTTGAGAGGCCATGGCTAAAGTGCAGTTATCCGGTAGCGAGAAAGCATTTTGAAAAGGAGGACGTGTCTATATGAGAACACGAGGATAGATGGACTTACGTAAAGGTTTGATGTAGAATAAGCTAGGTAGGTAAATAGGCAACATAGCTAGGTAGCTATAGTAATATGGTTAAGCGCTACTCTCATAAGTTAGCCGAAACGTCGCCCGGCGAGTTCCCTAAGACCGGCACGAGTCTCTATAAGGTCAAGTGTATGAATGTGAAATTCAGGACTCCTAAAGCAGCGACACGATAGAAACATACGCTAGAAGCTTGGTTAGGAAATCATAATATTTTAATAGGCTTATGCGCTCGAATTAACATCGAGCTTACCGTCGGTATGTACAGGGCAATCTAAACCTCCACGTCTTCTATCGAATCCTATGAAAGCCAGCAATCAGTCATTAAATTCCATTAACCTATCCAAACGTCATCTCGTCGTTGTATGTACGCCCCCACCCACTAGTAACCGGTCCCCATGTGGAATTTGTGTCCTTTGCGGAGCCGAACGATCTAAAACGTGCCTTAATCCATCCCATTCCGCCCGTAAAGGAATCCCGTCGCTTCTAGGCGGGCTGTTATACAGTTCTAGAACGGGGCCAGAGCTTGGAAATAGAAAATGCAGAACCCAGAACTCGTCAACACCACTCTAATGCGTATCTCCCAGTTGTGATACAACAACTCTAATAGTTGGGAGGAGTCTCTGTTTCGGCTATGAAATGCAGATATGGAGTACCCTCCGCGCTCCATGCCACTAAGAGCATGACGCCAAATAGAACGCCAGGACCAGTAAGAAGTTCAAAAGTGCCCATAGGCGCCATCCACAATAATGTCGAGCACATCCGCTCTATTGTAGAGGCTGCAACCCTTTCTATCTAAGAAAGTCCGGCAAGCTTTTGCAGCGTTACGAGGACACCTATAATTGTTATTAGTATTGCCTGATAACAATATGGCGTGCTCGATTTCCACTTACCGCTAACACCCTGAGTCAAAGTAGAAGTAGCCTCGGTATTTCGGTTACCCAAGCTTACCGTGACAACTTCCTTTACCCCGCCCTTCCCCTTTAAGTTGTTAGCCCATTTGAAGACCTTCTCATCTTCACGGCCGTCACCAATAACCATGAGGAAATCGACCGGACTCTTCTCAGAGCCTTGCGCGTCTTTGCTCATGTCTTCGAAAACTTGAACGGCGGCGGTCTCCTTGGTCCAATCAATTGACTCGACAACAACACAGTTGTCCAATTGCGTAGCATGAACCCGCTGTTCTTCACAAGACTCGTTGATATGTCCCGTCCAATCGCTTGCTTGCCGCTCGGCATTAGCGTAATCCTCTGCATGCTTGTAATGGAAAATCAAGGAGCAGTTGCGGTCCTCGATATCCGACCCAGGGGTGCGCTCAAGGTAGTATTGTAGAATTCCACGGACGGATGCTTTCCATGCAGCAACCTTGTCATGGTCTGCTACCTCGGTCCAAGTGCTTCTCCCAGCATTCTTGATGAAACAGCCATTCTCGGCTATGAGGCCCAGATTAGGAACTAGGCGGAAAAGGCGATCAAGCTCTTCGGGTCGGCGGCCAGACATGACATATACAGTGTTCCGAGGATCATCAACAAGATCGTTCAGTACATCCAGTGTACGCTAATGACCTATCAGTGCTATGTCCACACGAGACTACACTACGGGATAAAGTTACTAACCTGAGGATTCATTGGGATAATCTCGTTCATCGGGCCATAGGGAATCAGTGTGCCCTCCAAATCCAGGAAAAACAATCGGTTCTGACTTTGAATATACCGCTGCCCAAGGGTGTTCAAGTTCAGGCGAGGCACCGAGGTTTGATCATGACGGTGTTGTTCTTCGTAGACGTGATTGAGAGATGCCAAAAACTCCGAGAACCAATGGCTTCCAGTGTGATGGCTGACAATTTCGCGAAGGGCCTTCCATCGCTCCTCCTTTTCTTCTTCTGACATTTCAAGTGCCTGCTTGATAGCTTCAGAACATTGACGATAACTCCACGGGTTCACAGTTAACTCTTTATTGCCAAAAAGTGATGAGGTGCCAGTGAACTCTGATAAAATGAGGGAACCATGCTTCCTGTCGCAATATTTGCCGTCCTGGCAAACGATGAACTCGTGAGATGTGAGATTCATACCCTCACGTTGACTAGTGATCATGAGGGCGTCGGCGATAGTCAAAAGGGCGAGATATTGAGGGTACGGAATATCCTGTTTGAGATAAACGAGAGGCAAGTAAGCGAGATTAGCCCAATTTGAGTTCACTCTGGTGACAATGTCTCCAACAGCAGCATCGAGGTCGGTCTTTTCACCAGTAGACAATGCAACTTGGATCAGAACAACCTTATCTCTCCACTCAGGGTTCTTGTTAAGAAACAGCTCGTAGGAGAGGAGCTTCTGTCGGACTCCACGGACATGGTCAAGCTTGTCACGGGCGACAATGATCTTCTTGTCCTTGTATCGTTCTCTCATAATTCCAATCCATCTCATTACCTCTTCATCTTGGCGATGGTGATTGAGATTATCTGGATCAATGCCAATGGCGGAATTCATGACGTTCACGAACCGGTCCTCCAATTGGACTCCATCAGGTGTCGCCTCTACAGCGAGGAGTCGGCTGCATGTCTGTAGGAAATGGCGAGTATATTCGTGGATCTGGAAACCAATAAGGTTTGCGCCGAGCATACCCTCGAGAAGTTGCTTTCGAACGGCAAGGCATCGGAAGACTTCGGAAGAAGGGAAGGCGACGTGCAAGAACAGGCCGATTTTTGCATCCGGGAGCTTCTTGCGGATCATGCCGGGAACCAATAGTAGGTGATAGTCGTGAACCCATATTGTGTCGCCTCGTTTCCAATTCTTCACGATCTTGTCTGCAAAGGCTTGGTTAAGATTGACGTAGAACTGCCACGAGTGATCTTCATATGCTTTGCTCTTCGGGTTGTCGGGGATCTGGTAATGAAAGACGGGCCAGAGGATTTGTTTGCAGAAATGCAAATAATGTCCGTCGAAATCTTTATCCGAGCAGAACACCGGATACATATTGAATTCGGTGATAAACTTGTCGTTGATATCTTCTTTCTGCTGGGTGCCTTCAAGCGCATCTGTGGGCATGCCCAAGGTGCCCACCCAAGAGTACTCTTCGCTATGACCATCACGGGCCGCAGCTTCGGCTGCGTTACGAAGACCGCCATTGCCTTGGTCAGCATTCACAATGCGCCAGTTGGCATGTGCAAAGACTCTGTCATGGCTGTCGCTTCGGGATGCTCGAGGCTGAAGGACTCCTTGTCGTCCAAGCTCCTTTGCCTTTTCCAAAGTCCTAGCGTGCTCTAAAAGGGAAGCTGGAGGCGGTGAATTCGCTCTGGATTTCGGCTGGTTCGCTCGGCCACCCCATTTTGGCGATTCCTTGTCTGTAGGGGCCCTGAATTCTTCGTCGTCCGAAGCATTCAATACACGCAAGCCGTCCTCGTTCACGAAGAGATTGTCATCAAGGTAGGTGGTTTCCTCCTCGGGGGTCTTAGGAGGAGTGATCGCGGGGTCGGGGAACAGGCTGGTGCGGAGTTCAAGAGGAGGTCGTTTCGGTGCTTTCTTATTGCTCTGCCTCTGGCTGTGGCGCTCGCTAGAAGGAGGCGCATCTGGCAGCTTGAAGTAGACAGTTTTCGGGAGGAATCTAACGGGCATAACATTAGTTAAAGCTCAAATCCGTTCGGATGGTTCCGCAATTAGCGGTCAGGCTGGTATCCCACATTGGCGCACGTCTCTCATGCAAGCTGGTCGTAGCTCCCTTCGGCCAACCAGCGTAGAGAATGAACAAGCCAAGAGGAACAAAAAGCGACGTCATTAGAAAAAAAATTATAAGATATCGAAAAGCCAAAGCTCCAATTAACGAACTTCGACATATTTGAAATCCAGCCAAGCTATAATTAAGGTGAAAGGAACATATAAACTTACAATGAAGCTAGAAAGATGGTCATCGTGAAGATTTGATCTTGGTACAACCGAATACGTCTGTGTGAGGTTGATCTTGACACTGGCCAGACTGCAATAGATCAGGGCAGTCCGGGGGAGGGAAGGATCACAGTTGAAACTGAAATTGCAAGTTCATAGGAAAAGAGTTGTTTGCCGAAGAGGCGTGTTGTTTTTGGAGGTTTTGGCTTGTTAGTTGCTTGCTAGCTAAAACCAAATAGAAAAAAAGTTGAGAGATCGGACGTCGTTCCTTTAAAAGTCGATTGACTGCACGGCGGAGGGGAACGGGGGTAGACGGATACTACCGGGTCAGGCTAGTAGAAAAATATTATTGATTGATGATAGGTCAGTGTGACGCAAAAAGATACAAACTGCTCAAGGTGAAGAAGCATAGGTAGCTAGCATAAATAAAGCTGGATAAGCTGAGAAGCTTCTTGGGTCAAATTGATGTCAGTGTATACATATAGTATGTTCAATTTAGAACTAAATTTGGGTTGGCGTGTCAATTCGTACTAGGATGACCTCCGCATAACTCACTACATGTAGGCGCTAACAAAAATGAGCAACCAGTGACGTACTCCAAAAGTGAAAAAAAAAAAAAAAAAAAAAAAAAAAACTTATAACCAAGGATACCTATCTCATGTACAGTATTGTACGTTCTAAGCCAAGTTCCCTCGGCGGAGCTTCTAGCAGGGTTACTACGTTGTTACGGGTCTTAGCGCAGCTGCCGTTGAAGCTCTTTTCCTTGCCGTCCTGCCGTAGGGAAGCTGACACGGACCACACGGAAATATCAGTGACAGGATTCTACATAGTAAGTACATAGAAATCGTTTCTCCACTCCACCGTGACGGCGCTATTTTTCAGGAAAAAGAGTCCCATCTCACCAATCGATGTTTGACGTAGTTGGGTTGTACAGAGGAGCGAAAGCTCCATGACAGAAAATCAACGAAGGTTAGGAATACTTTGTATGACTTCATAAATTATATATGTATATCTTTTTCTCTCTGTTCGATCGTTTTCTCAAATTTAAAATCGAACATTTAAGGACATTTTGCTCCGATATAAACAGTGCTTTGGTTCACCAAGAGCTTGGGGTGGTCGATGAGAATCACAGCCTTATGAGGAGATCGAGTTTTCTAGCAAATTCCCTACTAAACCCAGCCTACCCAGCCTGCCCAGCCCAGTTTTCTTGCTTCGACTTTACCCTGGAGGTTTTGGTCCGACGCTAACGCGTCTTCCACCCATAAAACTGACGCTCTTGAAGTTCTAAGAGGGTAAGATCACTGGACTTTGCGGCCAGGAAGCTTGGCTAGCTGGCTGTACCACCCTAGGCTTAGCTGTTTATCAAGAAAAGACGCGAATTTTCTGAAGGATGGGAAAGATGCAACAATCCCCCCAAGGTCGAATATTTGCTTCCGTATTGCAACGACAGTTGCCGAAATCCCCGAGAGTCTCTTGCGATTATTCACCTCCTACCTGCAAAGAGAGCTTCTCCAGTCTCAACGTCGCCCTCCATTTTTTTTTTTTTTTAGCGAATTCGTCTCTGTCCTGCGCCTCGCTTACTGCCCATATCTATAAATTGCACTTCATATCCTGAGCACATTGTGCTTCCATGAGGTCCCATTGGTTGTTCAATAATTCTATCGACACGGGCTACAAGTGGACCACCGGTTTTCCCCGCAATGCAACCTGTCTGCCTGTTCAGTCGGGTTTTTGCGGACGAGTCCTAAAGACGTGTGATGGCTTCGAAAAAAATCAAAAATATCCCTCTTCCCAAACCTAGGATACCCAACACCGTGGCTATGCCTTAATTTGCCCAATCACGGCCGATGTTACTCATCCGCCATGGAACAGCTTAAACCAGCCAGCCCGGCGCAATACCAAGGTAATTGGCCGTATTAGCCTACCCAGACTGTGATGCATTAATACCTAAATTAAGTTCCATTAAGCCGCAATCTGTTGTGAACTTGTTGAAAGCTCACTCTTAAAATTATCATCTATTGAAAATCGACAACTAACACAGGTTGACCTTAAACATCACAGAGAGCCTAGAACCTTCTAACAAATGCGAAAGTATGCATGCTTCAATGCGGCTTTCCTGAAGCGGTATCTCCTTGATGCCCAAAAATCCTCAGCGAACCTCACATGCTGATACGGCCTGTTTGTTGACCGGGTCCCCGACTTCCCTCTGCAGGGGGATGCGGAAATTTTTGATACCTTAAGCTAATTGGCACAGGTTACCAACACATTGGTGATTTTTGGTCTCGACACACTCAATCATACAACACCTAATACATCCGTGTTCGCTACCTAATGCACATGGCAAGAGGAAACCCTCAAGAACGTGCATATAATTCGGGGTCCCGTTCTGATCACGCGGCAAAGAGTAGATCCTCAACAACTACCGGAATGCGCTTCAACTCCCCATTTACAGCCACAGCCAAGAACGATAACGCGGACCCAGGCACTAACACGCCCTCCATATATGTGGAACTTGGGTATTGGCTCGATAGATACGATAACCTCTAGGTCAACACCTTATGTTTTGGATTCCAAGCAACTAGAACGTAACAGATATCTAAGAATACTAACCTAGCCATTTGCAATCTCAAATCTGTGAAAGGCTGTCACACTCTTGGCATGTGATGTCTCGACCAGTCCATCAAGCCGTAACCCCCTACTCCTCCTCACTCGATCACCTAACGAACCACACACATGGTGATTACCCCGCCTTGTTTCTTGATATTTCTCCTTTGGCATCTATGTGCGGAGGCTTGCATATGATTTTCCAAGAACCATTCAGGTTGCATCGCTTGGCCTCCCTCCACACAGCTAGTAGGCTAGTTAAGCGCGTCTGAAAAGAATAAGCGCTTCCAATGGTGATACCCCCTCAGAGACATATACCGTTCATGTATACTCTAATTGACCACCAAAGTTCCATAGAGCTAATCTGATGCATAACTCTGCGAGACATGAATTATAATTCTCCTTAGCACACGAACGCCTGGATACTTGCTTATGTACAATAACATCATGACTCGACCTGAAAATCGAATATACTGTTGAATCTATCGACTCGGCTGCATTCCCGGGTGCCACGGACGCAAGACCGCGTTTGAACTTATGCAGGAACGGCCCGCATTTCGTGTGCCACTTGGTTGGATCGTCGGAACTCGCGCTGGTGATCACTGATGATCACTTCCGGGGGAATATGCTTCACTGACCGACTACCCAGCTACCTAACCCACACTGCCTGGGGTTTGTTACATGGTTTAGATTTCCCATCTTTTTGTCAGACATTGTTCCCCATGCTGCCCATGCTCAAATTTTCATGGTGCCATTCGGCCACCATGATGGCGAGTTACCATTCTACGGTATCATTTGCAACATTCAATAGACAAAGTCAGCTGTCTAACGGCCAGAGCGGTCCAGCTTCCCAGGATTGTGGATCCCCGGCAATGAGCTTATCTCGACTCAGCTCTGAAACTCCATTTTCCAATTAATTGCGCCAGAGCCGTACAGCTTTGTCTTTCCCTCCAGAACCGACCAGCCGGCCGTCTAAAGACCAATCTAACGCGTAGACCTCATCCTCGTGGCCGGGTAAATCGACCGATAACTTGAAAGACCGCATGTCCCATACCTTTAGAGTAGTATCCCTTGATCCAGAGCAAAGTAGACGCTAATAATCACATGTCAGCTCCTCTTCAAAACACCATAGCAAATGTCTATGAGAGATTTTTTCTCTCCCTCGATAGCCTCGGATAATTTCCGTGAAATATTGAAATGACTAGGAGGTGTCACTTACGGAGTCGGCCGAGAAGGCACACTGGTATACCGGCGCGACCTACCGACAGTTAGCAATTGAATATTCCTTACCCGCCACAGCCAAGTCATGTAAGTGGTAGTCAATATAGATTTGTTTATGATAACGTGACTCAATAGAGATAATGCCGACTTACGTGACCCCGTAAAGTCGTCAGGAATTTTCCGTCGCTGCATGTCATATTAGCAATTTTCTGCTTGTCATAGCTCCTGACACACTAGAAATTCGGGATGCTGGGATGCTAACGACTTACCGGCCCCATATCTTAATGTGATTATCCCAACCAGCACTAGCAATCAGGGTGCCATCTGGTGAGAAGGAAACATGATTCACTTGTTTTTGGTGACCCAATAGTCGTGCTAGCGGTTTTGTCCCCTGCGCTGGGTCCCAGAGGTACATCGTGAAGTCGTCGCTAGCAGATATAACCCGCTCGGCTATCTTGCCTTGCTGTTTTGCCGCCTTCTCAAAACGCTCTTTCGCCTTCGCCCGCTTCTCCTCCGTGGACGCCGGTACATTCTTAGTATGATCATAGAACGCCGTTCGCAGTACGAAGTCTGTCGACAGCGCAAGATGATTCACCCAATGGGCATGCGACGCCAACGTATGTTTCAGTGTTCCGCTAACCGCATCCCAGACCTTTACCGTCTTGTCTTGGCTTGCGCTATAGATAAGATCCGTCCCACCCCATCTAACGCAGCTAACGCTGCCCTGCAGTCAATGTTAGTTTTTGCCGACATGACAACCTCAATTAATGCTCACTTTATGTCCTGATAAGACATGTTCAGTTCTTCCCGTGTTCGCAATCCATATCCGAATCGTAGCATCTTTGCTAGCGCTTGCTAATTTCGGCGTATCGTCACGCCACAAGTGAAATGGTTGCCATGCAATGCTTGTGATCCATTTAGCATGGCCGTTAAGTGGTCTGCCGACAGGTTGGCCCGACTCATCCCATATCCGAACGGTTTTGTCCATACTACCAGTCGCCAAATATTGACCATCTGGACGCCATGCCAAAGCCAAGACCCAACCCGTATGTCCCTTGAGAGTATGCTTGGGTGTACCGCTATCTGTGTTCCATAATCTGGCTGTATTATCACCGGAACCAGTAGCCAAGAGGCTACTCGTTTTAGGAGAAAACTGAGCTGCTAGGATAGCTTCTCCATGCCCTGGTATCCTATTTGACATGCGCGTCACAGCTTGTACTTTGAAAACAGCCTGAGGCTCGGCGGCCAAAGTAATCGTAGTCTCGAAAGGATTCTCGATTCCATGTTTACGAAGGACGGCTAGGAACTCGGAGGGTGTTGGATAATTATCGATCACCGTATTGGAGCTCGATATATGTATCCGAAAGCGATATGGCGTAAATTCTTCACGTTCCTATAAAATAATAAGATTAGCACCTGATTGTTACCCTACGGTACTGTCTAAAGTAATTCCATACTCTTCCCAGTAAAGTATTGAGCAGTAACGACACATTTTTCTCCGTCGCATCAGCTAGTGGTACTTCTATCGTCTCGGCCAATTGATTTCCATCGTTGTCCACGAATCGTGCCTTGAATGAGCCAGCCTCGATGACTGGGGGTGTGACATCTTGTTGAATCTGGGTACGCTCTAGAGCTTCCCGTCGCTGTCGCTTTGAGGGTGGCGGGGCGACGGTAGCCATTGTATGGAATTTCTTAGCTTGATCAAGCTAGATGATTAGAAGCTGTATTTACTTGTTCGTAAAAGCTAATACCAAAAGAAATTATAAGCCTAACAGACCGAATTACGTAGAATAGTTGCACCTGTTGCAGCTTTTCTTATTTACTTGTATTGCGACCTCGCGGGGTGGTGGACCAAGAACAAAAAGTTGAAAATCTGTATCTTATCGCTATCTTATCTTTATCTTATCTTTATCTTATCTATAATTTTAAGGGGTAAGGACCCTGATGGTCAACAGGTAGCCACACTTACCTAAGCGGTTGTGGCTTCCAATTCAGGTATCTCCCTTTCATTTACTTTGGGGTGAGAGAGTTTAATGAAGTTTCCGACTCACCCTCACCTTAGGCAATTACAATCATAGAAGTTGCCTTTTGTTGCCCTTGACTTTCAAGTAAGGCGCGACAGCAGGTCAGAAAATTTTCGATTATTCTCACTTTCAGTCTAGGTGGTAAGTGCCTTCTAGATAATCTTCCATGCCACTAGATCGCCGTTTCTCGGTATGCCACTTGAATGATAAGGGATCTTTCAATTCATCTCGTAAAGTTATCTATCTATACCCTTTACCAGCGTATATTACTTTCGTTGAAATCTACTTCTGTCGAGTGTTGAATTGGACCTCCACGATGGAACTGCTTCCTGGTCATCAGAAACGCGAAGTGTCCTCAAACAATGGAACGCTGTCTCATTCGCGTCAAACCACTTCTAATCATTCTGTTTCTCGCACTACATCTTCCACGCCTCACCCGAAGACTGTTCGTAATGCTCCGATTAGACCGAGCACCTCTGCTAGTCAATTCTCATCTGCTTCATACAGCGACAATCATTCTGCTACAAGCTTGTCGCATGTCTCAAGACAACGCCGCCATGCTAGCACTGCTTCGGGCCGTAAGTCCCGCGCAGCTTCCTCCGTCTGGGGTTCTGAATCGCACGATATCATATGCGCTGTTACAGAGGCTCGGGGAGTGTCTCCTACAGTTGGCCTTGCTTTTGTCAACATCACAACAAACGAGGCTATCCTAAGCCAGATATGCGATTCTCAATTCTATGTCAAGACCGTTCATAAAATTCAGATGTACGAACCATCTACGATTTTAATCGTCAATACAGCTTTTCCTCCTCATCCCAAGTCTAGCCTCCTCTTCATTATCGAGGAAGAACTCTCGGACACGCCAATTGAACCTCTTGACCGGAAGTACTGGTCTGAAAATGCAGGCCTCGAATTCATCCAGACCCTGGCGTTTAGAGAAGATCTAGAAGCTATTAAGGTGGCAATCGAGGGTAATTTTTATGCAACATGCTCGTTTGCTGCGGTAGGTTCTGATATGGCATATCTTCTCGTTTCTATTTCTTATTTAGGTATCGTTAGGCCGTCAAGTATGTCGAGCTCTCCTGTCACGTTTCGATTATGTCCCACTCGTTACGGGTTAGGTATCAACCATCAGAAAATACTATGATGATAGATATTTCTACTATTCATTCCCTTGAACTCATCCAAAATCTGCAGAATGCGAAGTCCAAGGATTGCCTCTTTGGGCTGCTAAACGAGACACTCACTCCCATGGGTTCGAGAATGCTTCGGAGCAATATACTTCAGCCTTCTTGCCAGGTTGATAGCACGCTTGTTCCTCGTTATGATGCGCTCGATGAGCTCACTGTAAAAGAAGACATGTTCTTCGAAATACGCAAGGGTCAGAACCGACATTATTATGCTCAAATCCCCCGCTGATTCTTTTCTAGCTCTTAAAGGGTTTGTCGATATGGAGAAGCTTTTGACCATGGTGAGTATGCCCGCCCATAGCTTCCATATTTGGCTGACTCGATGATCAAGCTTGTCATAGTGCCTGACCAGACTTCGATCTATATCTCAGAACAGGCTATTAACAATATTCTAGGTGTCAAAGCTTTCATCACTGCTGTGCCCTCTTTGTATGAGGCATTGGGTACTGCACGCACGGATTTACTGACTAGGATCCGCGAAATATGCCGTCCAGAGCTCACTCAACCTGTCGTAGATCTCATCGCAAATACGGTCAATGAGGATGTGACAGCAATGAAATCACCTCTCGATATGAGGAATCAGAGGACATATGCAGTCAAGGTAAGTCACATTTCATTTCGACTAGGCCCCTCCGCCACTAAATTTGACCCAAGTCCGGAGTCCATGGACTTTTGGATGTTGCTCGTCAGACATACAAAGAAGCGACACAGGATGTCCACCAACATATCGCGGACATAAACAGTAAGTTATACTATTCCAGCTAGTATTCTCCTAACAATTTTCGCAGAAGACCACGATATCGGAGCGGAACTCCGCTTTGAAAACAATCGGAAGTACTGGTTGCGACTCAGACAGACTGATTTCGAGGACCGAGACATTCCAAATATTCTCATCAATAAGGTCCGCAAAGGTGCTTGGATCGAATGTCAAACTTTAACCCTAGTCCAACTTAACCACCGCATCACCGATTCTCACAATGAGGCTATTATGCTCAGCGACAAAGTTGTCCAGGAACTTTTAGACGCCATCCGAGTGCATGTGCCAAATCTCTTCCGTGTCTGCGAAGGCATTGCCCTCCTCGATATGATTACGGCTTTCGGTCAGGTTGCTACTATAAGAGACTATGTGAGGCCTGAGATTGGCCATACGCTTGCGTTGAAAGGCGCAAGGCATCCCATTTGTGAACGTGTTAGTAGATCTCTGATTTCATTGGTGTACCTATCATTGACACAATATAGACAAACCCCGATCGATTTGTTCCTAACGATGTTTTCAGCAATATCCAGCATCGCTTTCAAATTATCACTGGCTGTAACATGAGTGGCAAAAGCACTTATATTAGAATGATCTCTCTGCTGCAAGTAATGGCTCAAATCGGCTGTTTCGTACCTGCCCAATACGCAGCGTTTCCGGTGATCCAGCAACTCTTCGTGCGGATGTCTACAGACGATAGCATCGAAGCCAATATGTCCACATTTTCGCTCGAGATGAGAGAAATGGCATTCATACTAAGGTATATGGAATTCGTTTGCGCGAACACGTATTCTGACCCAGAGCTAGGAATATCAATGAGAAAAGTCTAGCTATCATTGACGAGCTCGGCCGCGGAACCAGCACAAGAGATGGTCTAGCAATTGCGCTTGCTATATCTGAAGCTCTCATACAGAGTAACTCTCTAATATGGTTTGCAACCCATTTTCAACAACTAGGTAAGTGATTTGACACAGACGCATTCGGAATATTCCCTAAACAAATGAGCAGCGAAAGTACTTGGGAGCAGGCCAGGGGTACTGAATCTACATCTTGCCACGGAAGTCCAAGACATGGAGGGCGATAATCCAAAGATGACCATGTTGTACAAGATCACCTCAGGACCAGTGCAAGAGGAACATTACGGCCTAAATCTCGCACGTGCTATTGGATTCCCAGAGCGCTTCGTTGAGGTTGCAGAGAACATTTCAAAGACACTTGCGGAGACGATTGAGAAGAAGAAACAAAATTCTCAGTCGAGAAAGCTACTTCGGCGCCGGAAACTGATCTTGAACTTGCACGACACTCTTCTCCAGCTACGAGACTCGGATATGGATGATGCCGCACTTGGCAGCTATCTAAAAAGGCTGCAGGATGAGTTTGTTTCAAGGATGGATGAAATTGAGCGCAACGGACAAGCCAATAATGAAGAACTTTCCGAAGAAATTGAGGAAGTCGAATAAAGTGGGAAGATGCTAAGATGATCTTTCCAAGACACGAGCCCTATCCTTTGCTTCTTTGCGATTTTCTCAAATTTTGAGCTCTTATCGAGGCTTGTCGCCGACGCTTTTCTACGAAGGACACCTCTCGTATCTATCATTTCCCGCACGCATGTAGAGCCATGTAAGGGCTCCTAACTAACGTCATAATCCAGAATAATGCGAGACGGGCATCAGTTTAGGTCCTGTGCGTCAGTTTCGACATACTACGACCTCACTCTATTCTGCTGGCTTTTTAGCCCTATGTTACATCTTAACTCATGGCAAGACTAGATGCTAAACTGAAATAGCGTTTCGTATGTTTTCAATCAAGGAGCATCGCGTGCTTGTCTACATGTTGAAGTCCTCCCCAGGGTTTACCCCGTCAATATGATTGGGGTTAGTTTCATTGTACCAGGAGTAGTATGCGTCGCTTTGGTGTCGCTCCTCAACCCCTGGATGTAAAGACTTTTTCATTACTTGGACATACTTGTCTAAGTCGAGCCCATGCACTTTCCGGAATGCGGTCAGCTTTTCGAAGTTGATACATTGCCGGTTAATTGACCTGCATGTCAAATGTTTGTCAGTATCTCGAAATTTAGTGGATCAAGTGCAACTAAGCTGCAGATGGAGGCCGACTTACATATCTGGTTGTGGATATTCTTGACCGGCGACCCAATGGTACGTCATGAAGTTGACATTGCCGCTGCATTGAAGCGCCTGCAAGAGGATATCGACACAGTGGTTGATATGAATCTCTGGTAGACCCATCACCGAATGATTGCGTGTCTTCAGGTGGTAATAGCCGCGATAGGCATTCTGGCGCAAAGTGTTGAGACAGTGGATCTGGTGATATACGTCGAAGGCACCGAGATAGGCGTCTTCGCCTAGCCCCCACTCGGTGTCCTCCAGCTTCGGTACCGTGGACGGGTCCTTTCCCATTCGCACAATGTCGTCCCGAGTTAGGGGATAGAAGCGACTTAGCTCCCACTCCTCCCAAAGCTCATCAGCCGCAGCGTTCGGTAGTTCCCGTGCTATTGAGGCGCCCTCTTTGGCTGGGAACAGCGTCCCTTGGACCATGGTCGGCTTCATCTCCAAGTCTAGTCTATCGAAGAACGGACCTATGCTTTCCTCTTAGTCGTATTTTTCCATCTTAAACCCGGTTGTCTTACTGTATGTAGATGCTTGCCGTAGCTCGGCATTGAGCTGCCCTTTTTGACTCCGCGACACGGAGAACATCGCGAGCGACAACGAGAATAGAACAACATTGGCGACCGTTATCCCTATGCTAGCGATAGTCCATAGGCGACCTCGTGTTGGCTGGGTCCGAAGTTCCGGCTTGCCGCTTAACAGCGTTTCGGCCTCTTCATCCCGTTCGTCCATAGTGAAAGAAGAAGTTGGCGACGAGGTAAATTCATGTGAGCCCTCGTCTATGGAAGAGCGGGCGGGCGCATAAGCGAACTTTGACGCCATACGTGTTGGGTGAGATTTCAACCGGCCGCTATCGAGGAGGGGATGACACCTTGCACCTGACCGAACTAATGTGCCTGTTGGAGCGACCCAGCCAAATCTCGGTGGCCAACACTATGTTGGAGGCATTTAGAAATGGTACAATCGGCGACTTTGACTGTTTATGTCTTCAACGCATAGAAGTATAGATTGGTCTGGGTTGCTCTTATTAACGAATGTCCAACACCGGCGGCTCGATGGGACGAGCAGGCCCCCCAGAAATACCTGCTTTTCTTAGCAAGAACTCCGCCTGCACGCTCGTATTTCAGATACGGGGATTCTCCAGATATTTAGGATTTAGAATTGCGCGATTTAGGTAGAATAGTGGGTTTTATCTAGATCTACTCAGATATTAAAATCCCGAATGGGGTATGCTCGAGCAAGGGCTGTGGTCGCGAGGCACACTTCACCTAGAAAAAGGAAAAGAGGTAAGGATGTGACGTGTATAAAAGCGACGGAATGGTTCGTTGGTACTGGAAGGGACGCTGCAGGCCGAACCGTCCGGGGCCCTATTCCGGGTCCGAAGTGTCATGCGAGGCACCCGGTGATCGGCTTGCCCACCCTTAACATTGTCGATAATTGGCCAATTTTGGCAAACTTGGTGCCGCATGTTTGATGATTTGAGAATGGGGTTACTTCGACAGACGTATCGGGAATATTGGAAGCAACGTCTCTCCGACGCATGTATGACGCCAACAAGGGATGAGTTGACGGTTCGCGCGACGTGAGGGAGCCAATACTGCAAGTTCGTCCACTTTAATATATATGTTCCCCAGGAGAACGGCCTCCGTTGCTTTTAGGGGAAGGTGTACGAATGACAAACTAGATCACACAGTAGACCGTTCATTAGAACTACTAAAGGAGAAATGATCTGCAGTCGTTGGTTGGGTGAAGGTATTCATACCCGTGCTGCCAGGCGCGCCGGTTACATCGCACATCCCAAGCTGCCGACAGTACGGATCGACTATGTTAAGACCACCGAGCCGTACACATGTCACCTCAACCTAAGTATAAAGTAGACTCGTCTGCACACGATTTTGACCTATTCAGATCTCGGATTCCTTCATAGCACAAGTTTCATTGTGAGATTATTACACAGAGCTTGTCATTGCCCCTCATATCTAATTAGTCAATACGATTATATTTAAGTACTCAAAACCAATCCCATAACCATCCAAAATGCGCGTATCTGCAATCTTCTTTGCCGGCTTCGCCGCTCTCGCATTAGCCGCACCTGTCGAGGTACATCTTTGAACAAGTCTCTCGATATTAGAGTGGCTATCACAGACCTAACCACTCAGCTCTAGGTACCGACCGAGTTGGCAGAGCGCCAATACAGGCCAACTTACAAGGTATATGGGCCCGATGAAACCAAATACAGTAATGGCAACAGATGCTAACATGAGCCTAACATAAAGCAAATCAAAGAGGCAGATACGGAGAAGCGCCAGTACGAACCCATTGAGAAGCAGATCAAGGACAGCAACGTGAAAGAGCGTCAGTACGAACCTATCGAAAAACAGATCAAAGAGTCTGGTTCCGAGAAACGCTAGTATAAACCCACTGATGAACGGATTGCGGAATCCAATGCATAAAAGTGTCACTAAAGGCTTACCTTCGAGATCCGCGAATCGCTTAAGGGCAAAGAGGCTCAGTCACTGCCACGGGAAGGGCTTTGGAAAAACATATAACTTGGTTCATTATCGTGACTGAAGTCCGAGGGGGCTGCAGCTCGCAGAAGCCTAGGATAAGGGAAGGAAATTGTATTTAACCTCTAAGCAAACCTTTTGAATACAACAAAATTTTCTGGGAATTCTGAAGGATACATAAAAACTACCTAATGATAATAAACTGTAGTGAAAAAAAGGCAACACTTTGCCCAAGTTTACAAGGGTGGTACCTATTGCGACATCCTATATAATATCAATACTCCCTTAATGTGGGTATGTTTTCGTTAAGTAGGTATACTTATTACTATTAGTAGGAGCTCAATCTAGGATGATAGGATTACACGATTGTAGACCAGTCACAAGACTGCCTTCTTGGGTGTGTATGCGAGGAATAGAAAGAAGATCGAGAGTTTTGGTTCTTTGAAATACGCCTTTCGATATTTTTATACCTAATAGTGTCATTGTATCTGTGCGGTAGTCGGGGAGAACTCCTGTTTCCTTGAAATCTTATGCTAAGAGATCCATCTAATCCGTCGAAGGTATTCCGTAGAGAGCGAAGAGTCTGTTTCGTGGATCAGAGCACTTAGATCCATAGAAACGACGGAGGAAGCTTAATAAATCGTCCTCTAAGGGCAGCTGCGTTTTTAGCTTGTACATTGCCATTGTTGCAGAAATATGCGACTGCAGGGCCCCGGCCTTTGTGGGTGACATCAGATTCCTCTGGCAATATATGTCTTATAGGCCTGGCCGCAGGCCGTACTCTACCGCTGACATGAGTGTTTCGAAGTCGAGCATATGTTGACCGTAGATCACAACAGCCACAATACATCTAAATATTTTCTCGACGTAACTCCAAATCACATTCGGATCAAACCCCTGCGGACTCTTCCGAGTTTATGGACATTTAAATCAGGCCGATTATTGTGCAACAAGGACAGCCGTGTAGCCACCTTACATGCCACTTGGGGGTTGTCCTGCGGTTTTACAGAAGGCCCGTCTAGCCAGATCAAAACTCTGTTGGCACCATGATGGATGCTGTACATCAATTGAACCTCGCGTGAGCGTTCATCAACGTCATTCTGATTGGTGCAGATGGCGTCGATCCAGAGGCCACATTCGACACTCGGCAAACGCAGTTGGAACAAAGCTGTGCACAATGAGTGTGTGAGATGAAGGTATGCGGAACCAATTGCTATCCGGTCAGTCTCGTTGGCGTCACCCCAACAATAGGATAGTGCTTCATAGTTAGGGGGCTGTGAAGGAGAATCTAGGTGGGCATGGCATATTTCTCCTACTAATAGAGTTTCCGCAGTTCCTGACAGCAGCCGTAGGATTCGAAAAGGAAACTGCGTGTTACAGTCGGGGGTGGCGAGAGGTTCATATTGATACAGATGAGAGGATGACATTTATAAATGCGTGTCTCACATGAGCCACTGCTTGGATATGGGATCAGGTTACATAACTCCGAGTACTCCGAGTTTCAGACGGTCGATTATGTCAGCTGTGGCTGGTTTGGTAATTACCAGGCGAGTTGAATCCTTACAGATCCAGATATATAACGTAAGCACGACTCAGAGGCTTCGGAACTTGGGCTGCCATCCGTCCCGTCTTGAAAAAAAGGAAAATTGCTCGGCATCAATATGGCCGTTGTGTGGACCCTATAGCTTGATATACGTAAGCCTAGTGCGAAATATGTTCGTGATTCCTATCCCGCACTATGACCGACTTGCATCTAAAGCCTCACTATATACCGCAATTCAGCTATAGTTTTGTAAGTGTCGTATGACATTATATCATGAACGAGACTACACTGGCGGACTGAGTCAGATCGCCTCCACTGTACTCGTAATGTTTTATAACATAAGGGCGAGAGGAGGCTACGTCGGAGTTGAGCATCACAATAGCCGATCGGCCCTTTAAACTGTCGGACCGGCCATCATATGATGATTCTGAGCGTTATGACACCGGGCTACACGGGGCTGATATAACTGGAGACGGGGTCCAAGGAATGCTGAAGCCGGGGCCATGATCTAAGAGGCTGCTGATAGTATTAAGATGATGGGTAGGCAGCTACCTATTTTCTAAATAGTGATTTCGATTAGTCTTGATTTGTGAATAATAGAGGAAGGATCACTAAAACAGCTGGGCAGATCCTTTGGAACACATTCATGCAAAAATAGAGGATTGTAGCTAGGTACATAGACCGAGATAATTCACCGGTATTCCTAATACCCATTCTTAATAGAAAGCTACCCTCCGGAGAATTAACGAAGCGAGTCATGACGGCGCGTTCAAATAGGACCACCTGCGTATGTTTCACCACATGAAGCTTGGATCGATCACGATAGCCGAATTTGGATGTCATCTTCCCAAATGAGTAGGTCTACATGCTGCTGGTACGTGATGCAAGCTGAATAACCACATGCAAGGTAGACGGGACAAGGTATCACCCTCGCTGGAAAAAGTGCTTTGCATAAACGGCTTGAAAGCATATGATATCATGGATGCAGAGACTTATTGTAACAAATCACTGACGTTATCTAGGTATATAGTAGGAGATCTCCGTGAGTTGCTTCGGCACCGAATCTGAGTAAGCATCGCATTCTCCGAGATCTGATTATCTTTTTTTCATTTCTATCTTCCTTCCAAGTCACCGTTATCAGTTTTTAAAATCGGACAACATGCTCAAGAGATGCCCCGCGCCGTCCAAGAGAAATAGTCAGGGTAATCTTGTTCTTAAGATCCATTAGCCCCATCAGCCACCCCGGTAGCCCTGTAAGCCGTTAACCGTTCCAGGAATGAGGATCTTCCCTTGTTTTAGATCCCGCCCCCTAGCCATGTACCCCAGTCAATCTGCCAGTCTAGCTGCCGAAATATCTGTCGTCTAATTGGCTTTATTCGGGTTTCCAGTGCAGTGTACAAGCCACGCTAGCTCCCTCCAAGAATGTAGTCCTGCAACGGTACACTTACCTCTCGGTGTAACTTACCTAAGGTAGGCAAAGTCGTAGTTGTGACCCGACGGAGTTTCACTCCTTTTGATTTAGTATGTACATAGATATTCTTGGCTTTGAAGATTAAAATGTTAAGCCAATTTGATAATGGCTCGATGGATGGAATTGGAATCCTCCATTTCCCCCAAAATAGTTCTCTGAAAAGTTATATGTATCGAAAATGGTCCCATGAAGATGACTGCCGCGTCATTATGCTGCGGTATTTAGGGAGGCCGTCAGGCAACCTATCAAGACACCGTCGATCTATGTTATATACCGAGATGCCGATGGCTCTCTAGGGGCTCTTTTTGATTCAAATATCAACGCCACCTGTCTAATACGTGTCTTCCGTGTGTCCTAGACCAACCTTTGACCATCACAGTCCTCTTATAAGGCCTACTCTTGTTAGCCAACAACACCCGACCGGGAAAATTGGAGTGCATCATGGGTATAAAAGAGACAGACGTTTTAATCGTGGGCGGGGGGCCGACAGGGGTGACATTGGCCTTGGAATTAGCTGTCCAGGGGATATCATTCCGCATCATCGATAAAGAGCCGCGGAGATCAGACAAATCTAGGGCGTTGGGTGTCCAACCACGTACCTTGGAACTTCTAAACCGACATGGCGATATTCGAGAGCTCATCGCGCGCGGGAATCTGAGCAGTGGCACTACATTCTACCTTAACGGCAAGAAAGCGGCGGATATCGATATCACTGGCCTCGCGAAAAACACGGCATTCCCACTTATGCTCATCATCTCTCAGGTTGATACTGAGGAGTATCTAGATGAATGCCTTGCTAAGTATGGTCACGCGGTCGAGCGCGGAATTGAGGCAATATCCATTGCCCAAGATTCTGACGGTGTGACTGCTATCCTAAGCAACCAAGATGGCGTCGAAGAGACTATCCGAGCAAAATATGTCGTAGGTGCCGACGGTGCTCACAGTATCGTGCGAAAGTCGGCTACGGGCCTCACTTTCCAGGGCGCGGCCTACCCGCAGGACTTCATTCTATGCGATGCTAGCATCAGGAATGCCAAGATTCCCTGGGACCGATTTTCCCTTTGCATGGGCAAGGGGTCTCTAGCAGTCTTCCCGCTAAAGGACGGAACATGTCGAGTTGTAGTATCGCGCGTGCAAGAGTCTAACGCGGATGTTGACCCGACATTAAATGTCTTTCAAGATATGTTGAACCGACTTCATCCCGGCGCAGGCGAATTATACAACCCTACTTGGATCACGCAGTTCCATCTACATCACCGAGGCGTAAACAGCTACCGCGACCGCCGCTTGTTCGTTGCTGGCGATGCCGCACACATTCACTCTCCGGCCGGAGCTCAGGGGATGAACACTGGGATACAAGATTCCGTTAATCTGGGCTGGAAATTAGCCAAAGTTATTCGTGGCGAACGGCCAGATTCGTTGCTCGACACTTATGATCGGGAACGTCGACCCATTGGGCAGAACCTACTCGAAAGCTCCGATAAGATGTTTACCTGGGGATGTTCTACCAACCCCTTTTTCGTTACCTTCCGCAACCTAGTATTTACGTGGGTCCTACCCTGGTTTGTGAGCAGTGAAAACCGTCGTGCCAATATCTACAAGTTTATTTCCGAGCTTGGCATTAGCTACAAAGACAGCTCCGGCGTGGGTACGGCCCCCGGCCACTCAGGATCGATAGTGGGAGGTGACCGTGTTCCTGATAGAAAGATTCAGAGCAGCGGGAATGAAAGATATTTCCTCGAGCTCCTAACCCCCGATACGTACCACTTAGTACTTCTCTCTGGAGTCGATGACAATGCCGCAGCAAAACAGACCATACTGGAAGCGCAGTCAAAGCTCGAAAACGACAAGTCCAGCGGAGCTAAAGTGCATACGATATTCAGCGAGAAATTCGGTGCTGCTACTATACCCGGATATACCGACATTGGAAATCGGTTACATGATGATTTCGGCTGCTCTAAGCCTTCGTATGTCTACATTCGTCCTGACAGTTATATAGAGCACATTGGACCGCTTTCTGAGCTAAAGGGGCTTTCAAATTGGCTGCGAAGTTATGATTCAAAGCCTTGAGGGTGAATTGTTGATTTAGTCTGCAATATCTCCTTTATCTGTTATTAACGTTTCACTCTCACTGTCCCTCAGTCACTGTATAATTTCACAAAAAGCGAGGAGTTATGGTAGATAGGTGTGTATCTCCTCGATGTTCCATTCAGTGGTTCTGGGAGTTAGATTGTTGAGTTCCGGGGGTAGACGACATTAATTCTGTATATTAGTTCGATGTGTTATTTCTAGTTACATTGAGTTTAGATAAGGCTCCGTAGGTACTGCTTTGTGGGAGTTGTTTGATAGATCATTTCCTTTTCATTTCTACCTCCTTTTCTCGGTACGTTAGGTACCATGCAAATTAACATAAAGATGTCCGTTTGTCACCCACTCTCAAATAAGGTCGTTGACTACCAATTCAAATGTCAAACATCATGCAATACGTAGGTTGGAAACTGAATCCAGTTAGAGATACTTAGTAAGCAGCTTCGTATCGATGGAGTTACAAAAGTCCATTACGTAATATGTGTTGCACAATTCTCTATGGAAGATTGGCTATCGGTCGAGAACCACATATTAGTATACCTCATCTTTATTTAAGTTCTTATTAGGTCCCTAGATATGGTATGAGGTTATTTTATTATTCCATCCTAGGAATACATTTTTACTATCTCATCGGGGCGATAATTACCGCGCCAACTGGTCCGTTTTACCGATCCTACACGTCGTGGTGAAATAACCAAGTTATTACACATAATCCTAAAATTTACATAATTATGCTTATCAGGTCTACATGGCTGGGGAGGGATCAGTTAGGAGGTGTCAGTTCCCGAGTTATATGAAGTACATCGTAATAGGTATTGGCCTTTACATTCTCCTAAGTGCTTAGAAGTACACATTACGTAAAAAGCTCGAAAGGTCTACAGTAACATTATCCACATAATGATCTTACGATTGCGGATATAAGTTATATTGAGTCTACTAGAGATTCGGTAGTAGATAAAGTACAGGCGCCTGATCTCCGACAATAGGTGCTAGAAGGAGGTGCAAAATGGTCTGCTCGACGCTAGCCCAATAGCCTAGCCGCATTTCATCCCCCCTTTTCCTCCAGCGATGAACGACGAATACTTAGGTACAGCTAAGCACTACAATCCTGGCCGAGGGCCTGAACCGAGAGGTCAACCACGTTACCGCTCGCGGCGGTAATCTTATCCTGGCCACCAGAGCAGGTCGGGTCGGGGCAACAGAAATTGAGGAGAGCAGTGATGGCGTTGTTGATCAAGAAGTCGTTGACAGTTACAGTAGAAGACGGAGCCCGGTTGACGATGCAGATTTGACCATTACCCTGGACGATGGTGTGAGCGGATTCTGGTCCGAGAGTCAGAGTTTGCAAGTCGGCACTAATTAGAAAATCAGCTGCGTATTGCATAGTTGAAGAAATACTGTTTTCTATGTTTCATCAAGTAGGTAGGTAGTGACATACTGGATATCTTCCACCACAAAGGTACCACTTCCACCGCATGTGAGCTGAGCGTTGGCTAGAGCAACTGACCCGAGGATTGCAACGATTGAGCTGATTGGCAACATTATGATTGTAAGTTTTGACTATAAAATGATTTGTCTGTTACTTGATTGAAAGATGCTAAGAACTGTTGATGCGAGAGAATGCCTATGGCTGAATCGTGAAAGGCGTCGTATCGTCCAACCTTTTATAGACATTCCGGCAAAACCACTCACAACAGTAGATGATAAATACAGACAATTTCTTCGTGGGTGAACTTTCTTTCAGCTTACATATGCACTGTCTATATTCTGATATAGAGCGAGGAAGCCAATCAGTTGGGTTGCTTCGGAGGTCTATACGAGCTTCTCTCCCTCACATGCTGCTTTTGCATCTTCATAAGTACATGTAAGCTGAGGGCATTCTAAATAAGAGAAGCTGTTAAATAGCTATTGGAAGATCACTTGACTCGGCCCTATTAGTCTTGAAATCATAGCGTATCCTTAGTAAAGGAGTTCCGCTTCCTACCAAGACAGGTTAGAAACTTTGTTCATGGGTGTAATAAAGTGTTCTGCATCTCTTTCGGTAATCGTAAAGCTTAGAATATTAGGTAACCTTCAGTCTCATTGGCTAGAACAGATGCACAGACAGGGCTTTCGTAGTTTCCATAGAGGGTAAGTCCTAAGCCTTAAGATGAATTCTGATTGGCTACCAATTATTTGCGGAGAAATGAGATTGACTTCCGTAAGGTTTAACTTCGTTGGTGTCGCCATGTGTTGGCCATGTGAATATGATTGTGAGGTCTCGGGATTTAATTGCCCATGTCATCATTCTTCGTTATACGACCCTGGGAAGCTTTAAAATAAAGGTGGGTTGAAAATACCGTGCTATGTAAAATTATTGTGCAACGGTGAGATGTCTAAACTTCTACATATCATCGCTGGTGTTTTTCTACGACTCGACTACATTTAGACAAATGTTAGAGTACTTGTCGAGAATCTCACCTACCTACTGAGCTAATTCTGATCGTATGAGCCTACTTTTATCAGTTTTGACAATTTGACTGCCAAAATTAGGGCGTAAACAAAGGCCGATTTAGCTCCGAATCGCTCTTCTAAGCCCTGAATCTGTTGTCAACACGTAGTCTTGCTTACTTCCCCGGCAATAGTTCTAACTTTTCTGGGCTGACAATGTGTTTACTACCGTCTTTCTATTTGAGAAGATGTCAATTACTTCATACCGGCCCACAATTGAGGGTTTAATGGTAACTAATGGTAACACATTCAGTGCTAGGCGCCGGTTTACGAGCTAAACAGATCTAATCCTAACAGCATCAAGATGTCCGACTATCAATGCGAACAGTAAAGCTCCTCGATGAACTACTAATCGAAATGGATTAACTCAAATAGCTAAGAATTTGAGTTAACACTGTGCTTCGAGGTTGATGGCAACATCGGATGCTCTGCTGTTGTAATATGTAAAGAGTGTTGATTTTGAAGGGCAATGAGACCTATAGTGTAATTTTTTCAGTTAATAACATTACAGTTCATGCCAGGATGAGTCAGAAATCCTCCCACTATTGAATTCTCGAATGCCTATGGATACAAATAGTCGGTAAAAGGGATGTCGAGTCTGGTAGGTGTCTATAAGCTGGTTGCCGAGAGCCGGCATGTGCTTAAAGCCTAACACCGAATTGAGCTACTTGAATAGTGTTTTCAAATGCTTACCTAAGTAACCCTGCCATTATTCCGCAGTCTCTGCGTATTAATTAAAATGACAAGCAAATTTTAAGAATCATTTCATTAGTAGAATTTTTCATAATATTCATGCGATTTTCCGCATCTTTCAATGGTGCTATCTGTTACATTATAGTTGGTTTAATTGTATGTTTAACTTTGTCTGTTTCCTTTATTAATACGCAGCGTTTGCAGAGTAGGCGCAAGTGAAGATGGGCGCTAATAAGCAACAAATAACAAGAATTGCGAGTTTCTAAGGAGTGCTGGATTTACGTTCTTATGGTGGATGCCACGCTGTTATTTAGCAGCGCGCGCACCTGGCTAATACGGTTACTACAGCGAGAGCCCAGGGTTATTATAGGTGACTGTCACTAATAAGATTATCTCAAGGCGGGGTCATTTAGGGCAACGGTCGCTATCATTTACAGCATTCCACGAGGCAACTTATATCTACGGCGCTCCGCAGCTACGTTCTAATGGGATCTACTGCGTAGTCCGTCTGACGAAAGAGCCACCCTGCAATATGGTGGTAACCTGCTTCAGTGGGACTGCGGCGCGCGAGATTCCACTGCTGAGCCTCGTCGGGAGTGAGCTCACGCTCCTTCCATCGTCTTGTTGCGGAGCCGGAACTATTTAATGACACGAGTCTCGGGTGCGGAATATTGTAATCTGTAGTCAGATTCTTCCTCAATTGAGAACCTTAGTTACCCAACGTTAATCTCGGCTCCGATACTATACGGAACTATGGGAATTTCTCTCGGTTTGAGAACAGAGTGCGTAATTTTCCCGTGGAAAATATTAACCAAAGAATCACGATATCTTATAAGAGCTTTAGGTGTCGAAGTTTTAGCCACGAATGCACTGTATCGAGTCAACAGCGCTTCGCAGTAGCGGTCCTTGCGATTGGATTTACAGGCCCCAAGAGGAGACCTTCTGATGCGTCCTCAACGCCCCTGGAAATCCGCTGGAGGGAATTGATTGTTTTCTACAGCGAATCCTTGACATTGGATAATTCCCTACCTACATGTAGGCATGCAGGGTAGATCTGGAAACTTAAGTACCTATACAAGCCAATTTGGTTCTCCGTGCACACCGACATTAGAAACGGAATCATAGTGCTTTACAACGCAGCAATGTGTTCGCACAGTTTTGAGCCCACTATCAAAACGCTACTGGATCGTCAATTGCGGCACGGAACGAGCCTCTATACAAGACAGGTATCCACTAGTTAGCTGATTGCGGAGGTAGGGGCGCCCAAAAAGCCCAGCAACAGTAAACTTAACAGAAAGGACAATGTGCTCGAAGTATTTGTTTCCTGTTCGGTATAAGTAATGCGCGGGATATCTGAGCGGCCAGCCTTGTTTTCGGATCCCGAGCTCTCCCATCTAGTGATAGGCGAGAGTAAGATATAAGAAGATAGTGAGAATTCATATGTTAACTAGGTTGACAACACGAGCGTGAGGGAAGTCATAGGACTCTCAGTGAAATGAAGGCTGCTAGTGTGGCAGAGTTGGCGGGATACGGAAAAGGTCATTTCGAAAGCATTTAAGGCTTGGCTGCCTAGTTGCAACTGAGGTCGACCAAGCAGAGATGACGGATTGCGAGATCCGACTTACTGGTGTCAGTTGACATCTAGAAATAGTTCTTGAAAAATTCTCAGTTAGAATGCTTGTCTCCCGTATTATTGGGGGTGATACTACTGCAGAGACCCTCGTGCATAGCGTGATATCCCCCAATCCGAGCACTTTTCGATAGCTATCTCCATACAGAGTGGCAAGCGAATTCTCCGGCGGAAGGCACCATACCGCCATTAGCACGTAGTGCCGGCTCGCAGCTCCATTAATGAAAGAGTAGCTTTGGAATTCCTCATGGGACCGTCCATTGGGAATCGTAAGTTCTTGATAAATATAATTATATCTTCTCATTTCAGAGATTTAGTCAACCTACTATCTCGTGCCCAGTAAACACTCCTCGGTATTCTAGGATTTCCGCAAACGCCCACCCAGTTTTACTTGCCAATTGGAACGGACCAAGTTCCCATCGTCCAGTCCTCTTCACATCGATTGACCACCAGATCTTGCCCTACCTAGGAGATACCTACCTCACAGGACAGGGTAATCAAACTAGGAAGTAGAACACCACGAGCAGGAGCTGCTTCCGCGAACTCATCATCTGAATCTGCTACCCAGGCTACCTTAACCTTCACCACACTGATCCATTCCTTTACTTCCAAACCACAGCATTCAATCTCTAACACATATCACTTTCATCTTGAATCATCTTAGATACCTTGAACCTTCAGTTACTCCAATCTTCATCCATCTCAAGTGCACTCGACAGTCTAAGTGAGAAGCAGCAAGTCCCGAATTCTTCACATTCCAACTTCATTCATCAAGTACAATGCCTTCGAACATTTGCGCCGTCTGTTGGAAGGAGGGTGCCTCGGCGTGCATTAGGTGCAAGAGTTGCCATTATTGCTCCAAGGAGTGCCAGAAGAACGACTGGAAGTCCCACAGGCTGTTGTGCCACCTCGTCGCGACTGAACCGGAGCGCCCCACGCCTACGCACATACGGGCTATCTACTTCCCGGATAACAAGCCGACCCCAGAGATCATCTGGGTTCCTTGTATCCAAAATAGAGAGATAGTCGAAGAGCCGAACGTTCCCTGCTACGAAGTACAAAGAGATCTGATTGGGGAGAAGTATTTTATGGATGTGAAGAGAGTTGATTGGGAAGACTGCCAGAAGAAGCCAACCCCGCGTGTCATCGAGATATGTCATCGGAACAGCTTCCTCATTGACGGATCACCACCCACGGCCAGCCTAGAGGTGGCTGTGAGCCACCATGGGCGAGCAAAGTTTGGTTGGCGAGGTCCTTTGATTGTCTTTGCTATCTCAGTCGAAGACGGGCCAGAGGAGTACGATATCAATCGATACGTGGATGCGACACTGGCGGATTTCCGAAGCGCCCTCCATCATTCCATTCATTACGAGAACAAACCTACAAAACCCCGCCCGGTCGATCCGGAAATCCTGGCATTGGCCAAAGCTATGGGTTTTGGAACAGTGTTCTGTCACGGCGACCCCCCTCGTCTCCGCCGGTAAATTATCCGACCTACCAAGGAAGGCCTATTGTCTCACCAAGGCCTCACGATGGATGGGTTATCCTATTAGCAATAGTGAAGGTAAGAGTCCCCTAATTCATACATGGATAATATGTCACTCCACATTAGCAAGGCTAATAAGTGTGCTCAGATTCTGACCACTTGATGCGTTGCCGGATGTTGCTGAGTCTTTTCATCGATTATCGTATGCGGCAATTTACACCGAAGGAGTGCAAGCAGAGATAACCGAGATATCATTTTTTTAGGGAGACAGGCTATGATTTGACCCCCGGGGGTTCACGAACATGCATAGTTTTGCAAAGACTTCCTTGATTTCATAGGGCGTAGGAGCAAGAATATTCGTTGAATGCGCATGAGTTATAGGAGGTACGGTTGGTGATTTTGCGATGGATTAAGCTGGTCAGGCTCGCCTTTCTATTTCATGCTCTAATAGGCACAGAATCGTTAATGAGTTGCAATCAAAACGTTGTTTTACGCGGCAATTTTCAATGATATTTCTTTGACTTATCGTAGGGCAGCTCTTACAGAAGAATCTCGAAATTCCAACCACTTAACCCCCTTATATCTGCAATCTAGATCCCTCTTATTCCCGGCTGCCCCGCATTCCTGCGAACCCCTGTATGATAGTGCTAGGCTTATCAGGGTAGATCCCTAAATCTAAAGGTGAATCTTCAGATTTAACCCCACGCTCCCGCAGCGGCGGGACAGGTTCTATCTTGTAAGTCGCCAACCGAAGCGCAACGCGCGAGTACCCCATCACCGATAGTCATCGTTCAAACGTTCATCGTAGAAATGCCATCTAAGTCCGTCCTCATCACCGGGTGCAGCGAGGGCGGTATTGGCGCCGCCCTCGCCGCAGAATTCCAAGCACAAGGGTGCCAAGTCTTCGCAACGGCCCGCGACGTGCGTAAGATGAAGTCGCTGTCCGAACTGGGGGCCGAAATCGTCGCGCTTGACGTCAACTCGGATGCGTCGATCGCCGCCGCTTTCGCGTACGTGCAGAAGGCCACGGACGGGTCGCTCGACTACCTCATCAACAACGCCGGCGTGCACCACGTGATGCCGTTTGCCGATTCGGAGGTCGACGACTTCAGGCGCGTTATCAATACTAATGTCATTGCGGTGCTGGCCGTGACGCACGCTTTTTTACCCCTGCTCATCCAGGCCCAAGGCACCGTGGCGACCGTCGGCAGCGTCAATGAAATCTTCTGCCCGCCATACCAGGTAGCGTACAACGCGTCCAAGGCGGCCGTACACGCCATCGCGCGGACTCTGCGCGTCGAGCTCGCGCCGTTGGGCGTAAAGTTCGTGACGCTTATGACGGGCAGCGTGCGCACTAAGCTATTTGAGAATGCGCCCACCAAGATCCCCGAGGATAGCCTGTACTATGCTATCGCGGAGAATGTGGAGAACCGCGCATTTCTCAAGAACGCCGGTTGGGTTGAACCAGAAGTCTTCGCGAAACAGGTTGTTAGCGACTTACTCAAACCGAAGCCGAAGTTGAATATTTGGCATGGTGGATTGACGACTATGGCTTGGGTCTTGTCGTGGTTGGGTTGGGAGGGAATGTTGGTTAGTTTCCCCAAATGAGTTGGGATTTCAGGTACACTGCAGTTGAATTAACTATCGCGTCTAGGATTCTACCATGGTTAAGGGTAACCAACTCGATAAGGTACAACGATGATGCGGATTAACTTATTTATAATGATTTTCAATGAAATTTATGCCCTCGTATGACCCTCGTACGATACAAGTCTTGTCACAGTCTGTCTCCTAGCCATAATTAAAAATGGCACGGTACGGTATTATAGCACATCCTCAACCCGCCATTTACTGAGCAATGGAATTCAACTACGGAGCGTAGCGACTACACATTTTTCGATACACCAGAAGACATGATACATGGTCCTGAAGGCACATTTCTCAGACGAACTTAATTCATCGAAGTTTCATCTATCTGTCCATATCTTAATAAAAAAAATCTACCATTCGACATGTGACTATCCTATGCACTTAATCACGGATAATATGTCTACTTGGCCTGTTGAATATGTGGGGTTTGTTCACGGGAGTTGCTTGAGTTGTGGTCCAGTCGTTTCTTAATATCCGCTTGGATCTCTGGAGTAATGGAAACCAACCGCTCGAATTCTTGGACCGTGAGGCGAATGCCCACTTTCACTTTCAATGGTTGCATTTTGTCATCCTTAAAAACCCAATTTCTAATGTCGACGTATATCTGGTTCTTATGACAACCAACGAAAACATATCGAACAGTACGGCGCTGCTTGGACCTGGAAGGGTCGTCGGTTAACTGCGCCCACAACTCAGTCTCGTCGATGTCGGGTTTCATAGACTCGGATTCTTCACAGGACACTGTTGGCTCTGATATGGAGTTGGCATTTTCTTGCGCGTTAGACATAGTGCTTTTTGTTTAATATGTGAAGAGTTTATGCCTTGATTGATTGTTTTCGTTCTGTGATGTGGTCAGGTTGGGGAGTTGGACACAACGGAGGGAGGCATCGGCCCTAATTTATAACCCAATCTGGAATTTTCAGCAATGACTGTTGACTAAGGAAAATTACACTCCTCCCTCATGTTGAAACTTGGAGAGTTACCTCTTTACAGATCCTTCGTTGAACCAGATGCATCGTATGCGACTCATCATTTGCGATACCATCACCTGCGCTGCCAACAGTTCAATCGGCAATCAAAGACTTGTAGTAGATCTAAGGGTCCTCAGTAATGAGTCATGAGGGTAATGGAGGAAAACAACAAAGAGCTGTTATGACAAAATGTCTAGATGGTAAGTATTATCATGTGTGAAATTTGAGCAATCTCCTTGTGACTTACCTGACTTAGCTGCGTTTGTCTTTGGATGAGACTAGTCTGAATGATGATGGCGCAAGATGATGTACAGTCGTTTGATCCATTATGCCTCATTCGAAGTCATAGGATGTCCTGAAGCCCCAGTATGTGAGTTGATGACCCCAAAGTATGAAGATTGATGTTATGTATTTTCTCTAGCGAGCGAGTAGTTCTTGTATAGGGGGGAGGGGGGGGCATTCTACGGCTTCGCTACAGAAACAGCGCCAAACTTGGCGCCTACACCACGAACTCCTACTCCAGTTGCGCCACTGAGGAAAGACCCGTCCGTAATAGTGACTTTCGTATCCGCTGCGTCACCTATGAACACATTGATTTGATTGCCGACAGCCGTGACCTTGACTTGATACTCCGTCTCACTGGAGACTTCTACAGCAGTCTCACTCAATGCTGTCCAAACTCCTGCTTCCACTTTCAGTATGTTAACCGTGCCCGCCGGCGAGAATCCCGCGTAATACCCCTTGAAATCGTCGATTCCTGCTGACAGGTCTGTAGCGCGGAATATGAGCCCCGCATCGCCGTCTCCATCCGTAAAGGCAACGGTAGCATCAAACACTAGATCGGTGAAATTGGTGTCAAGCACAGCTATGGCTGAGTCTGAGATAGCGACGTTGAGTCTTTGATCTATCACCGACCAATTCCCGCCGTAGGTAATCCAATCGAACATCTCCCCATTGGCGAAGTTATCCTTGACCAACATCTTGATTGGCTCGATCGTCCCATCGTCGTTGAAGTACATGCGATCGCATGCTAATACGCGATGATTGCCGTCCGTCTCGCTCAGCGGGCGGCGGTGATATACAATGTACCATATGTCAGTGTCCGGGACGTGGATAACACCGTTATGACCACTTCCCTTAGCTACTGCACTGTCCTGCTGCAGGATCTTGGCGACTCGATTGAATGGCCCCAGTGGAGATTCAGACATCGCATAAGAGACAGAGTAATCCGGTCCCGTCCATCCGCCCTCTGACCACATGAAATAATAAATTCCATTTCGCTTAATCATTTGCGAACCCTCAACGTAGTTCTCTGGTGTGATTTCTTTGAACTGCGTCCCGTCATCGAAAGTCCCAATAGAGATCATGTCCTCATTCAGTTTCGCGACATTTGCGTGGGAATGACCGCCGTAGTAAATATACGCCTGGCCATCGACATCATCTATGAAGACATCTTGGTCGATTGGTTGCGCGCCGTTATGGTATTCCCCAATTAAGGGCTTGCCAATTGCATCGACGTAGGGGCCCTCTGGCTTATCCGCTACCGCTACCCCAATGCCCCCAATTTTCCCCTCTTCAGGCTCCCCCTCCTGAATATCGTTGGCGCCGAAATACAGATAATATTTGCCATTCCTCGAGATTGGTGCAGGTGCCCATACAGCTCTAGTGGCCCAAGTCACGTTGGCTATGGTTAGAATGTTGGGATGTTTTGTCCAGTTGATCAGATCTGGGCTTGAGAAAGCATCAAGATACGTCTGTTCATCATAGGCGTATGAGGATGTTGGGTACACCCAATAAAGACCGTCGTATATTTCCGTATCGGGGTCAGCGTACCAACCCTCGACGAATGGATTCCCTGCTTCCGCTGTAGTATAGTCAGGTATAAATCGATTAACTATTGGCGACGTGCTTGCTGCTCTTAAAATTGCCATGCCTACGATAAATTGAAAGAGAAAGACATTAAGACGAAGACCTGGCCGGAATCCTACCGCCAACCTAAGAATCGCAGCCAAGTTGAGCGGGGGAAAATACGCCATGGTAAATGCGCTGAAACGCGGTTAAGCTCTGGGGTGGGGGCGGATTTAGGTAGTCTCTCGCAAGGGAGCCTCAGAGAATTTGATTAAACAAATCAATCATGTCTTGAAGACCTAAAACTAATCTAACGCGGGTCGAACTGGTGGAAGAATGTAAGATTTTATACTCATCTCCATCCAAGGTCCCATTGCTCTGTATCAATTCATGATCACAAGGAACACTCTTGTCGTCTGCACGCTATGTCAAAGCGGGTTAAGTTCCAAGCACCATGGTACTTGATATGGCCAGAAGCGAGTTAAACATGATAGTGTGCATGCCTGGGGCATGTCTATTTCGCCTTCCTCATAGGGCTAAATGCTGCGGTGAGGTGTCCCAATCAGGGTCGAGATTGGACATTCCCCTGGCTAGAACATGGCACGTTACGTTCTAATGCTCAACCAAGAACAACCTTGGTTGAGGAATAATAACAATAGCGCATTGCGAACAACTATAACTGAAAATGTGCGGAGTGTTTAAATCAAACTCATCGTTAAATTATTTTAGTCAATCCTAGGTCTCAATAAATCATATCGTTTATAGAATAGCATAATTATATAACAAAGAGAACAATGTTCCGGAATAATGAGAATGTACGGAGGGGGATATAAGCATGGCAACCAGCATCGCCTAATCAACGCATCTTTATAATTAATTTTTAAATTCATTCAACCCTAATAGGTAAGTGATAAATTAACTTTAAACTCAGATATTCCGACCTCCTACACATTGAACATCTACATCTTCCATCAAGATGGACAACATGATTATTTGCAAAGAAGGCCATGAGCACTTTGGAAGATTAGGAGCAGCAGGTGTCCTCGTACATCGATATCGCCAATCAGGCGAGGTCGAAATGTTGCTCGGAAAGCGATCAGCATCTTCGCACAATGGCAACACCTGGGCAACAATAGGAGGAGCTATAGACAAAGGCGAGACGCCACAAGCAGCTGCACTACGAGAATTGAAAGAGGAGATCAGTCTCGACGGCCGAGCTACTCTAGAGCTTACCGCGCAGTCAGTTAATGACCACGGTAATTGGGCATACACCACATTTTTGGCTACGCCGACAGGTGAACTTGATATTACTAAGCTGAAACTTCTAAAGGAGGAAATAACAGACCTCCGTTGGTTCACGCGAAAAGAATTGGGTGGAATAAAGCTCAACTCCGGATTTGCGGCCACATCGAAAGTTTTACAGCACATTTTGCCCCCTGATGTCGATCCTTTGACAGGAGATATAGCCAAAGAATATGCGCAGGTATTCTTAAAAGACCCGGACTGCGATGAGTGCTGGAAGAAGGTAGCTTGGTAGTTTCGTACATCGTGATTAATAGGTATTTGACCTATCATTCTTAAGTTTTGAACGAAGACGATGGCGCTGCTTTGGGTAGAAGATATAGTTTAACATCTTGAATATTCGCATAATATAATAATTTACCATCAAAACAAGAATGAAGTAAATATCATACGTAGTGTTATCCCTCATGATTCATTTTGACTCACAAGGACCTTGTACTTCCATATAGCTATTGTACCTACACATGCCGCAGCTTAGGACACCTCATCCATCATTCTAACTTTTTGGAACTTCAGTCATAATTTACTATGTAGCGCTTTTTACTCTTACTTCCAAGTGATACCATTCCGTTTTTATTGGCTCAATAGACCCAACTCATTTCCGTCATTACCCCCGTATTTTGAATGTCGACTTAAGCTCGAACCCCTTGGATAATCGGATGGGTCGACGCCGGGTAGGAATAATTGTTGTGTTTAACCCACAACCAGGGTTCACACAAGATGAGAGAGTGTGAATATACCGAATCTTCCCTTCTTCAACCCTGAACATGTGAGAGTCAGGCATGGGCTCTTCGCCTACTGAGCGATCGAGCCCTGGGAACCCTAGATAGATATCTACCACGCCCATTTCCTCGTCAATGACGTATCTTCGCTTCGTAACCGTGGTGTTCGACGGTACCCCAAGATTGCAGGTATTGCCTCCAGTACCGCTGCTATCGGTGTACGCTCCACCCTCGAGACGCGCGCAAGGTGTACCATACGGAACACTGACGCTAACGTTTGCGAAACGATTAAAGTACGCATCCCCAGCAGCTTTGATGACTTCTCTGCTGTCCCGTTTGTCTTCCGGGATGGGATCCCAGTTTTCGAGTGATGTCCAGTGTAAATAACCCGTTGCATTGAACAGCCAGTCACCCTGATCAGTCACGATAGACTCGATTGTAGTGATCCTGTCGTCCGTGAAGAGCATTCTCGTACCAATGACGTACGGGTGCTCTGCAGTAGCAGCAATTAGCTGTGTAAAAGTAGCACAGAGGGTTGTGTCATGGATGCTCAGGTTCTGGTCCAGCTTTATGGGCTGTGACAACACCCCGGTTTTGATATCCAGGGGCCTCTCGTTCTCAGTGTAAGTCAAATTAGGGGCCAACGCCCTAAAGGTGGCAATTTGACCGCTGCTCTGAGCTGACACGTACTGATCAGTCGCATTTTTGAGTAGAGCGCGGCTGCATTCCGCAGATGCACTAGCCACAAGGCAGAGGAAGGATAAAGTTATGGATTGGAACATTCTGATGTCCTCTGCTCGTTGAATAGCTTGGAATAAGTGTGACGTGCTTGATAAGATGGATTGCAACGAAGTTACCTACTGAACTATCAAGCGGCCTCTTCACAGTTTATATCGAGACATTTGAAAGGGACTCATGAACCCCAAATTACAACGTCAATACGACGCATCTCGATCTACAAGATTTATCCTATTCACATTGGTTCGGTTGAACACATTTATCCCATAGCAGAAATTATATCTATCAAACACCCCACTTCGACCTACCAGTCTAATCTAGGTCACTTACACCGACCCCGAATCAGGAATCCATATCCTCTTACCGGCTTCCCATAACATAACCCGGTAATGAATCCTCGGGACTTATGCTTCAGTCTGTTAGCTTTCAACATCTTCACGGTTCTCACATTATATAATGCCAAGGCCTCTCCTGTTTGATTTGTATCAGAGTACTTTCGTGGATCCTCGGGTGTCTTCATCGGGCTCGGTACAGGGGGGAGGAGATGTTGCGAAGTCAAGAATACCGATGATGAAAAGATGATACAAAATGTCCTCAAACGTAATATGCAGTGCTACGATGCAGGCCTTGGAATTGGCCGTCGACGGTGTTGCTAAAAGAAATCATAGTGAGATACAGACTAGTATCGATCCTATGTCGATGCTAGCTCAAGCTCCAACCTTCTCTCGGGCTCGGGCACTCAACGGATTGAACCTCAAACTAGTCACTGCTCTGATAGTTAGAGATAATATGACTAAAAAATACAAGAGGACCTACCTAGGTACCTAATAGTAAGAAGTGGTAGTTGACACTGGGTATCATCTATTCTCAAGTCCCCAATCATCCAATCACGGCCACATACCATCAAACATAAAAAGCCAATCTTCCCAGTACCTGTCATACCGTCCGACAAGCCAACTCCTCCCATCGCCCCGTCCGCCCACCTTCCACGGTCGGGTATACAGGCCTTCCTCCTTTAAATGTCTCTTCAGCGCCACGTTGATACTGAAACTACTCGGACTCACTCCGACGAAGTAATCGCAATTTAGTAGCACAGCGAAATCAACAAGCGCTTGCTGGTCCCAACTTAGCGCCCTCAACTTCTCCAGCTCCTCATCGCGACCCTCGAGTAGGTCGTACTTAGACTTCACATCCAGTTGCAAAGAGGCCATAGCCTCCCTACCGAATTTCCGCGTCTCGGTCTCATTCCCGGAGGCCAAGTACGCCGCGCGTCCTTGATACCCTTGACTCGCGGCCTCGCGCAGGTAGTTCTTGGTCTGGTTTTCATACGACGGCCACTGGGACAGCGCATCCGCCTCGGTACGGAGATGTACGCCAAGAAACGATTGCCCCGCAGCAGCCTCTGTGCCCCGCGTCGAGCCGGCGAGCGTCCTCATTGCCGCCACGATCGCATCTGCGATCTCCAGAATGTCCTCGCGGATCTTGAGGAGCCCGCCAAACGTAGCGGCGAATTCTGGACCGTCGCGGTACACAGGCCAGTCCCATAGCACGCCCCACGAGAAGCGGATCAGCCGCGGGTTGTCGACGTCGTTGGGAGGCGCCCAGACGCGCTCTGCGGCGGAGCTCCGAATCCATTCCCGGAATGCGGCGCCGAATTGGTCTGTATACCGGTTTGGATCTCGCTGGTCGCAGCCTGATCGACTGCCGCCGAAATGCTTTGGCGTCACGCGCTCGACGATCTTATCGATTGTGCGACCTTCGCGCTGGGCCTTCATCCGTGCCCCCGGAATATCTTCGATACCCGCGTAGACAGTGATGCGCGGGCATGCATCCACCATGGCTTTCCGGAAGTGCGCCTCGTCAAACATGTACCCGAACGACTGGTAATCACGAAACAAGTTGGCTGGATCCGACGGGGAGCGGGTCCGGATGCGCGGGAGGACGATGGCGGTGGCGCCAGCGTCAACGGCGTACCGCAAGCATGTCAGGATGTAATTTCGAATGTTTCCGGGCCCGCCGCTATTGTTGTCGCATAAAAACGTTAGGCCCGGAACGTACGTGCTCTCCGCGCAGACGCGGCGGAGAGGCCAAACGATGAAATGGGCGCGCACGCTGGAGAGATCGACGTCGGTATCTTGATCGCTGTTGGGGCCCTGCTGCTGCTGTTGGAGTAACGCCGGTACTTGCGGCGGCGCCTGTACCTCGGGGGAGGCACGGTGCGGAGCGAAAGACGTCCGGGTGTCCCGGCTATGGCTTGGCAGAACGCGGTAGTCCCAGATGAGCAGCAGGAATAAACTAGCGGAGCAGGCAAGTAGCAGCGCAGCGGTTTGCCGACGCGTGCTCGGTACTTTGCGTTGCCAGAGCGCCATCGGTGAGTCACTGCGACTTGTGGTAGGTGATGGGTATCGTCATTCCCCTTACGTGCTTCAGTCCCATATCTCTCCTTCTGAGATAAAGACAACGTCACCAAGTGGTGAATATAAATGTTTTCTTTATATAGAAAGCTGAGTCTATTCTCCCATTGTTTGTGCTCTAAGCCTAGGGACTTCTAATGCATGCTCCATTTTAGGGAGTTGCGGAACGTAGGTCCCGAGGTGGCTCAATTACCGAATTAGAAATGCAATGCATCGCAGCTCTTGCATAACCCCCGAAATCGACCTGATAAAATTTCCTGACTTACTTGTTTAAATTGATTGTTGAAATCTATCGACGCGCTTGTTACGCGTCTCCCGGGAGCGCGGTCCCAGAATTGTAAAAAGGGGGGAAAGCACTCTATGCGACACTAGCTCAGGAGTCCAGACTCCGGAAATACCCCTGCATCCCTTACCCGGATCTCGTGGTTACCTATTGTAGAGCTCATTACCGAATCTATAACTCGCACATTAAAATTTCAACCTAGATATCATCAAGAAATTTGTCGAGGAATTCGCTCTGTAGATACGTCCTGTTAGTGAAGCTTTCAATCTCATTATGTACTACTACACGGGTATAGGACATCCTAATCCTCCATTCATTACACATTCTCGCCACCGTTGTCCCTCCAAACATGGGTATCTCCAAGACTAAAGGAACTAGAAACACTACCCGGTCCATGATGCGTCGGTATTATCACCTGATTGTCATTATTACCAATGATGCTTCCCGTGTTGGAGTCGAAAGGCGACTCGTCGATGAGCGGCGGGGGGTCTTCATACACCCAAGGTTGTTCTAGAGGGATAACAAGGCTCGGGTTTACAAATCTCATTCCCTTCTCCCGGTCCTCATCTATGGTACTCATGCGTCTCGTTAATCTAGTCTGCCGTTGTACTTGACTCGGATCCTGATCGGGACGGCTCTCTGAACCGGGATCGGAAGCGCGCTTAATGCTCCGAAGTGCGATGAATTTGGTAAGTGGAGTGAAGCGACGCCGAGAATAGAAATGATACCAGAAAGTCAAGACCACGAGCGGTACTATAAGTGATGCGGCTTCAAAGGCTGTTTGAAGCACCAGGATGGCGATCATAATGCCCTGAAAGGCAATAAGCCCAACAATAATACGCCCACAGATAATCGGCCACGCACCCCCAGTGGCGTGCTGTGGCTGGTCCATTGAGTACAACAATTGATACTTGTAAACAAAGTACCCAAGAGAGAAATAACATAGGCCAAGTAGTAAAACAATATGCGCCCCCGGAAGTATACTGTAGACCAAGCATAGAATAAACACCAATAGGGCAGTCGGCAGGTAGAACCCGTAGTTGAACAGACTGGGTTGAACAAGCTCAGCGAAGTCTCGAGGCGTCTTGGCGCCCATGCGATATATAGCGTAAAGCGATATGCTTCCGAACTGTAAAAGCTTGAACGGGAACAAGCCAAGGCCCTGAAGCATTATGAAGTTGAGGTAGAAGTTATTCAAGTCCTGGATCGAGCTGGCTACTTTGCTTGCAATGGTCCTGGTGTCTCTTAGCGAGTTTCCGATTATTGCCCAGAAATCGGCAAGCGCTGCACTACCCGAAACCGCGTAGACGACGAAGATGTTGAAGAATATGAAGAAGAAATTCTTCGATATCGCAGACAGTTCAACATCACCCTGCGATACCATTCCCTGGATGTTTGAGAGGTAATCATAAAGGTATGGGACCAAGACGTTGAGCAACGAGACCACAAGAGTGGGCAAGCCAGTCTGTATAAAGGCTTTAGTAATCTCATGCCGGTTAAGGGAATCGGCCAAGGAGGGTGCTATCTTCCTAATGCTGCAGATACTAAGTAACTGCGCAAGCGCAGCCACAGGGAAGAACCAAAGGATGGATAAAAAGGTGATGAATATAGTGATTGCCCAAGACTGCAGTTGGCGCTTATATCGCGGAGCGTAAGTATTCTTCCAGATCACATCTGAAGGGGCTGGCGCAGGCTTGGTCAGAAGTTGTCCTGGTCTGGGGTCTATCGTGGCTTGAACAGCCATTTGGCAAGCGGCGATAGAATCCATTGTTACAAAGGCCGAATCCGTCGGAGGATACTCCTTCCTCCTTGCAGCTCTTATCTTCTCATCAAGGCGACGTAGTTTTTCTTCGTAATAATCGAGAGCATCGATTTTGCGGTTTCTCCACCTAAAAATGCCAAACCGGAGTCGAATTTTTGGTCTGTCCCTCTCTCTCATGAGATCTCGCAGGCTATCGCCAGCGAGCAGACGTCCATTTTCCTCAGATTCTTCATTATTCGCATCCTCTTGCGCCGCATCATCTACCGTCTCGTAGTGCCGATGATTAGACGGCAATCCCACAGCCGGCTGTCCAGCTAGGTAAACGCTCCATGCTTCCTCGAGCTTTCGCAGAACTACCTGTCGCTGAGCCACCAGGGCGTCAATTTCAGCCCATTTTCGGCACAAGGTAACACTTCGGACATGTCCAATCTCTAGGTTTTCAACAAACTCCTTGATCTTTTCCTCCGATCTGAGATCTCGCGGAATACCCGTCAATCGAAATGTTCGGTCTGTTATAGTCGACTGTGTACCCAAATAATCTTGTCTTATTTTAATAACCTTGATAGTTTCGGAATTCATAAAGTATATAGTGAGGAAAGAGAAGAACCATGTAAAAGCCAAGTACGACCACAGATAAGTCCAGCTCTTATCTTCGGGGTCAGGTGCTAATAGGACATTATCAATGCTCGTTGGAAAATGGAGATCGTGACTCCGCATTAAGTTCGTGTAGGAAGAATCGTTCCCAGGCGTGTCGCCTGGTGGTGTAGTTGTGCCAGCATCGAAGGTATTATGGATAGGCCAAAGGACGACGGCGGCGAAGAAGAACATGGTCGCGAATAAGCGGAGGGACATCTTGAAAAAGGAAAGAAACTGCCAACTATGTATAAGCCAACCACTATCAAGCCCATCGTCATTTTACTACATACCACAAAAGCATCTAGGCCTGCAGATGCCAGCACCTGCTCCTCCGTAACCCTGTATAACGCTGGGATCCATCCGAAAAAACTGTCGGGGAGCGTAGGTAGGGCAATCTGAGGGTCGCTATGGCGTCTTCGTGCAGCATAGAGGGATTTCCATCGCGGTCTAAGGATCTACTCAAAGCATAAGAGATTAGTTTTGGAGGCTCGCGCGAGGGTTACATTTAGCAAACTCTTACACAGAAGGCAATAAAAGCCGTGACACCTAATGCAAGAGAGATGACCAACTGGACAAAAATGTCCTTGCTGCCAGGGCCAGCGGCCGTCTCGCCCTTACAGTAATCGGGCGTATCGCCATCGTCATCATCGGAATACATGTTTTCTAGATGAGATGGGAGCACCGAAGACGAGGTAGATCTCGAACATTAGGTAGGTATTAGAGGGGGTTGGGTTATTCGGAGAGGACATTGAAACAATGATTTCTTTGACGTTCGGAAAGCTCAAGCGACAAGTCAGAAGCTATAGTGGGGCAAATGGCAAGTGACGTACCCTGTAAGGTTAGGCGCCAATGCGGTAGCGTATCAGTGAGTGTGGACCATTTCCATTGGGGAGGGACGGGGGGGTTTTTCCATCTCATTCTCAAATATTATGCGAACAGCCTCATTAATCATTCAATTCAAAATAACCTTGTCATTAAAAGGTTTCAATTTGCTCTATGCTAGGTAGGTTAGGTAGGCAGTTGTAGTATTTGTATTCCCAAGATTTGCTACTCCTCATCCACACTCCATAAACATTCCCCTGCTTTCATGCGCCTCCCTCTCTCTTTGCATACTCATCCTTAATACGCTCTTCGTATAGCCTGTCGTTTTCATGTTGCTCATCGGATACATCTACGATACGGCGGCTCGGGTCTATACTATTGCCGCCTAGAGCTCGACCTCCTCCGGAGATCAGTCGACCTGAAGCATCGTAGTCACGGCGCTCGTGGCGGAGAGGTTCGCCGGAACGCTGTGATGCAATGTGTGTCGTCGTGCCTGAGGGGTCGCTTTCCGTATGTTCGACGTAGCGTGACCCAAAAGTTTGCCCGTTACGGGTGGTAGATGACGAGAAGGAGACGGAGGACGAGCTGTAGAAATAGCTGTTCGACGGCATGATGAGAGGTTGGTTTGCCTGCAGGATTCTTTTGATAGCAGTTCTATTTGCGTCTAGAGTAGTTGTTTCGCTTTGATTAAAACTTGGGCTTAATTGAATTGTGAAGATGAGAAGATATGTTATATATTGGGTACAGTTGGCGAATCGATGGAACGAGGCCAACGTCATACGGTGGGTGGCGTACTAGCATCTTGGTGTCTATATACGTCATCCAGCTAATCAACTCTTCACTTACGACTGTTGAGGGTTTTTAGTTCGGATGTTGTATAATATCTCTTCGCAATTTATTGGCTAGCAAACTTCAGTTATTACTCAAAAGATGTTCTCGAAACTTCAAGAACAGAAAACAGCTTGGTCGCTGCGGCACTGCCTTCTTGAAAAGCTCCTCTGGCGTAGTTTAGTTCCTTTATGTAAACCGACTTTCAATACCCAGCGACCCTTCCATCCTTCTATAACCAATCGCAAGTCCCTGCAGCTCTAGTAGATGTGCCTTGCTTACCCCCCGCAAAGCGCTAAACTTTACTCTCACTATGTACCTCATGACCTAAGTTCGCCGCTGGAAGCTAGCTTCAACTCTACTCTATAACTAAAATACCGTTTCGCATCAATAGCAGTTGCGGAAATAATTAATGCAATATTATTTAAGGGAAACTTTATTGTCATAATTCAGATGTCATTCCCATGTGATAAGCCTAAAGAAAGTTAGAGCTGATAAGGTAGGCTCAATCATGCTTTGAGATAAGTCTCGGGCAGGGCTTACCATTCTCATCGACCGCCGTACTACACTCTTCACATCTTCACATATTATCAACAATCCGTACGGTTATCATTTATAACAGCGGCTTTTTATCGAGAATGCGCGAAATGCTAATTGAAGTGTGTCCACTAATACAGTAACAGAATATTAAGAAGCACCAACAATCCAACTACAAGGACCCCAAAGCTCAAATCGTTACATACAGGGGTATCTAGAAAGAACCAACACATCTTTAAAGAATTTATCATAGATGTGTACTATTTGCAACACTCGTTGGCATCATACATCATACATAGATAACTAGGAGAACCTTTCTAAGGCCGCGGAGGTTGAGCGGGTCTAAATATACGAAGGTAGAATAGGTATTAGGCACCTAAGGTAGTGTAGGAATATTCGGACTATGAAGAATTAGATTATAGAACACCACGTTTCTAATCTACTAAGAAGAGGTAGTAGCTTGACAAAGAAAGAATTATCTCGTTCCTTAAGTTGTTCTCTCCTTACTTACACGCTCACTATATGCAGTATTGCGCAGAAAGACTAGATCTTTCAAATCATGCTCGCGAGAATCATTATATCACTACTTGGTCTACTAGATGCTTTCCGAATTTAGCATGTGGCATCGAAGTCTTGTCTCACTATAAGTCTAATACGACAACATGTCAAATAGAGACCTCTAGAATAGGCATGTCCTTCCGAATGTCCTACTATTCGAATAACTGGCACTGCTTCCGCCACTTTAGTGAGCTTACAGAGAATATTCGCTGTTAAGTATCCTAAGTCAGCTGGCATTCGTACGAGGAGACTAGGCCCTTAGCTCCTAAGGCGTCAGCTTCTAAAGCATCTCGGCATCGGTAACTACCGCATTTCCATCTTTGAGGTAATAATGCCATGTAGTCTATATCCTATTTTGGACAGTATCGCTAAGCTAGCCTTATGAGATCCAAGTCTTTCAGCCGCTTTGTACTCCTATACCCAGTCCAGGGTATCTTGTACACCTTCGGCCCAAGTCGTGCAACGTCGCATGCCCAACCTACTGGGTTTAGGAGACTCAATTATAACTTCCTAGGAAGGTTACAAAAGTATATTGACCGCTAAACTTCTAGACCGGCTTGTTTTTTCTCTCCTGTGATGCCTACTTAGTGACGTTACTTAGCTACAGGCCACACTATTACGGAGAGGCCGTATTCTCTAGTGGTCACGACTTTGCCACCTCAAAAGTATTATTGAATGATGGTAGGTAACATTATGGCTGTAATACTGGAGATATCAAGCCGTGGAGAGCCTAAAACATTGGTTGATTGAAATATTTTACATGTTGAGCTGAGTTAATAACGCGGGATTACTATGAATACAGTGTATCTAGAAAAGACATATAGTTACGAGCAATACTTTTTGGCAGATGCCTAGGTACCTGTCTAGGTAGATATTAACTTATATGAATTGCTTTCATTCAAGATATAAACTTGCTAAATACAACCAGTAACCATCTAACCCCTTGTGATTTCCCTTTGGCAAGGGAACAATTATGGCCACTTAGCGGTGTTCTATAAGATAATAAACGTCATGTTTAACCTCAGTGCCTTGATCGATAGGGCATCGATAGTAACTTGTAATCCCCCGGGAACTGAGACCACATGCTGGCAAAGCTGATATCGACTCCATATGTCTAGCCTCAAGGATCACAATCCCTCTAATATGGGGATTATACCATGTGTTGTGTGACTGGAGTTATTCTTTCGTGTGACGGTCACTCAAGTATGCGTATAATAGTCCCGATTATGTCCGCGAGACATGTCCAAGGAAAAAGTTTGTCGTTGGCATATACCTGGCAGAGTCACCGTGGAACTGACGTAAAGGGGACTACTGCTGAGCCGCGTTAAGCGATTGCTTCGTGCCCATGGAGCTTAATTCGACACTTGCACGGGTCTCGGGGCATTACCCAGTTGAGGATGACTATTGACGATGCCAAGTCCTCGTCGTCGGTACTCATGTCGGTATCTTTCATCTGATACTAAAAACAAGTGTTAACCAAATGGGAGCCACGATCGGTCCTCGTAGTGGCACGGAGAATGTCTAGAAGGACAGCGAGAAGTTTGCAACTTCTCTGAAAACTGTGCCTATAAGAGCAGCAATAGACCCTGCCAATGTTGACCACTTCGATTGTGAACATTGACCAGCTCACTTACCAGTCCTGCAAAGTTCTTGGACTATTGTGCTATATTACATCCTGACCATATCGTTTAGCCATTCACTAACTTGCTTAACCCAAAATAAAACCACGATGAAGATCTCTCAGCTGCTTTTCATGGCTCTGGGCCCCCTCGCTCTAGCTAAAGCGCCTCTCGTGAATAGAGATATTGCGGATCCCATCGCTGATAACTACATCGTGGTTATGAAGAGTGCCGACGCGAAGATTCTCCAATCACACTACCAGAAGATTCACACTAGTTCTCAAAGCAATGATGGTGAGAAGAAGGGAGTCTTGAGGACTTACCAGGTCGAAGGGTTCAATGGGTACCACGTCGAATGTGATAACGCAACCCTTGAGACTATCCGAAAGAACCCTATCGTGAGTTGAATATTCACTTTTTATGGAAATATTCTGACAAAGATAAGGTCGACTACGTTGCTCGAGACGGGCGAGTGACAGCGCAAACTGTTATACCACGAAATGTCCCCAGGTCAGGCTCATCAGCTAATACCTGGGGTCTGGGTCGAATCTCCCATCGAGATTCTGGCATTTCGGCCTATATTGATCAGGTTGCTGCCCCAACTCACGCCTATATACTCGACACTGGGATTCGTTTGACTCATCAGGTAAGTCGGCTCTGCGTGCTTGGTCTTAAATCTATAGCTAACTTGAAGTAGGAGTTTGGAGGTCGCGCAACGTTTGGTCAGAATTTCATCGACGGAGCCCAGGTAAGTTATCCAAACGAGAAGGGTGGTATCGAGTTTGCTAATGATTGCGATAGGATGTTGACGACAATGGACATGGAACACACACCGCCGCAACGGTCGGCGGTAACACAGTCGGAGTTGATAATAGTACCAGACTCATTGCAGTGAAAGTCCTGGATAAGAATTCATCTGGAAGCTGGTCTGGAATCATTGCTGGGATACAATGGGGTAAGTTCTACGGCGGGTGAACCGTTATCTAACACGACACTGACGTTGGCAGCGGTGGACGATGCTCAGTCGCAGAATAGGATCACGCGATCTGTAATCAACATGTCCATAGGTGGCCCCAAGTTTCAGGCCCTAGATGATTGCGTTAAGAATGCGGTTGGCGCTGGTATGACGATCGTCGTGGCAGCTAGCAACTACGGCGTCGATGCGTGCACGTACAGCCCAGCTTCAGCCCCTGACGCAATCACCGTGGCGGCTATTGATGAATCCGATGTGCGACCTAGTTGGTCCAATTATGGCACATGTGTTGACATATTTGGCCCTGGAAGCGACATATATTCTGCTTGGAAAGACAGCGACACGTCATATCAAACCATGAGCGGAACCAGCATGGCGAGTCCTCACGTTGCTGGGCTCGTAACATATTTAATGTCGCGAGAATTCATATCTGGTCCGGCGAATATAACTAATCGCTTGATCGCACTTGGGACGCCGAACAAGGTGCAGAATGCGAATGGAAGTCCTAATTTGATTGCATTCAACGGAAATAAAGCCGAACTATAGGACATGGTTCTTCACTTAGTCGTAGATTAGGGCTGGCAAGGTGTTGGAAAGCCATTATTGGACTGACTTTAGAATATTGAATATCTCGTTTAGGTAATAGATTATTGGGAGGATAGTATAATGTTGTAATAGACTATTGTATGCGTTCCAAGAGTTGTATAATGGATGTTGTGATGTTGTGAGTTACCCGAGGTAGTATAAGAACATTTGAAGTTGGAAAGTGCTGAGTGCTGTACCGTACACTCCAGTAGCGATGAAAAGGCAGTGGAGCGCTACATGTACATACATGTATGTAAAATATAGGGGCAGGAGGGGTACGTATACACTATAGCTTAATAGAGTGGTGGCAAGGGGAGTTACCTAATAGTGGGTCTGTGCTAAACACTTAACGCGTTCGCTGATTCAAGACGCGTCCACCTTCAGCTCCATTATGATCGCGACCCATCACCGAAGCCCACAAAGGAGACGAGTACTCGATTGAAACTTGTAGTGCAAGTGTCTTTGAATTTTGATAGGATGGCCGGTCCATCGAAAGAGAAGAAACAGCAATTTCTCACCAACTTCTTCACCCCGAAGACTGTGAACGGCCTAGCCGCATCCCTTCGAAGCCCCCAGAGTCAAGATGCCGATAGCCCAAGCGATAAGCCCGATAGCTCCCGCAAGCGACCACTGCAAGAAGATACCGACAACGGGAATGATACACCGCTGAAGAAACGGTCGAAGGCGATCGATGTAGAGAATGACGATGATGACTCAGGGAGGCCATCTCCCAAGTCTCCCAAGTCTCCCACCCTAGCTCTAAGTAGACCAGGTGGCCGGACAGAGCGTTACCTTTATAGTGGGTCGAACGCTCGAGAGGATGCACCTGAAGGTGGTGAAGAGGATAATGCTGCTGAAAAGCGGAGGAAAGAAGAGCTGCACCGCAAGTTTGTACAGAAGCTTGGAAGGCCGGATAGCCTGGCATATGGTAGACGTCGAAATGCGCAAGGAGACGACGATACCCAGGCTATGGATGAGGATGCAGAAGATGGCGAAGAGGAAGAAGCACCGGCGCCACCTACAAAGGGAAAGAAGAAGGGTGCTAAGACGGGAAAGCTCACACCAATGGAAATCCAATTCCTAGACATTAAGAGGAAGCACATGGATACTCTGTTGATTGTTGAAGTGGGGTACAAGTTCAAGTTCTTCGGCGAGGATGCCCGTATCGCTGCGAAGGAGCTCAGTATAGTATGCATACCCGGAAAGTTCAGATATGATGAGCACCCGTCCGAAGCGCATCTCGACAGATTCGCATCTGCGAGTATTCCTGTACATAGGCTCCCGGTACATGCTAAGCGACTGGTGGCGGCTGGCCACAAAGTTGGTGTTGTGCGTCAGGTGGAAACTGCAGCTTTGAAGAAAGTCGGGGACAACCGTAACGCCCCTTTTACGAGGAAGCTCACGAATGTCTACACCAAGGGCACGTATGTCGACGAGATCGGAGAGCTGGATCAGGCGACTAGCGGAGCCCCAGCCGGTGGATACTTACTCTGCATCACGGAGACGAAAGCCAAAGGCTTCGGAACCGATGAGAAGGTCGATGTCGGTATCATCGCAGTACAACCTGCGACGGGTGACATTATCTATGATAATTTCGAGGATGGTTTCATGCGAAGCGAGATTGAGACCAGGTTGTTGCACATTTCGCCATGTGAGTTTCTAATAGTCGGCGAGCTGACCAAGGCCACGGACAAACTCATCCAGCACCTATCCGGCAGCGCCACCAACGTATTTGGCGATAGAAGTAGAGTTGAAAGGATCCCGAAGTCCAAGACTATAGCTGCGGAAGCTTACTCGCACGTGGCTCAATTCTACTCTGCTAAGCTCAAGGAGGCTTCCGAGGGCAACAATGAACAAGCCAGCGCACTTCTAGACAAAGTTTTGAAGCTGCCAGAACCTGTCACGATCTGCCTATCTTCCATGATCAACCACCTCACAGAATATGGCCTTGAACACATATTCGATCTAACAAAATACTTCCAATCTTTCAGTGCTCGCCAGCATATGCTGATTAATGGCACAACATTGGAGAGTCTAGAAGTATATCGCAATCAAACCGACCACACTGAGAAGGGCAGTCTCTTTTGGGCCTTGGACAAAACTGTTACTCGTTTCGGGCAACGACTCCTACGAAAATGGATTGGTCGTCCCCTTTTAGACAAGGAGCGTCTCGAAGAGAGAGTCGCTGCTGTTGAGGAACTACTCGAGAATGCCTCGACCGCCAAAGTCGATCAACTGGAGCGTCTATTAAAGAACATTAGGACAGACCTCGAGCGGAGTCTAATCCGCATATACTACGGAAAATGCACCCGTCCCGAGCTCCTAGCCGTCCTTCAGACATTGCAGAGGATAGCGATGGAATTTGCACAAGTCAAATCCCCCGCCGACACCGGCTTCAAAGCGGAAGCAATCACTAATGCCATCTCTTCGCTGCCACTTATCCTACCCACAGTCCTATCATACCTTGACCGCATCAACGCGGAAGCGGCGCGTAAAAATGATAAGTACACATTCTTCCGAGAGAGTGAGGAGACCGACGCTATCACCGAGCACAAACTAGGCATTGCCTCCGTGGAGCAGGAGCTCGACGCCCATCAAAAGGTGGCTGCCCAAACCCTCGGAAAAAAGACGCCTGTGTCCTACGTCACTGTTGCTGGCATCGAATACCTCATCGAAGTTTCCAACGCTGACCTCAAGCGCGTCCCAGCCTCCTGGCTCAAGATTAGCGGTACCAAGAAGCTTTCGCGCTTCCACACCCCCGAGGTTGTCCGTCTCATAGCGGAGCGTGACCAGCATAAGGAGGCTCTCTCAGCCGCCTGTGATACGGCGTTCACGTCACTACTCGAAAGCATCGCCGCCGACTATCAACCCCTCCGTGATGCCGTCTCCTCCCTCGCCACCCTCGATTGCCTCCTTTCCCTCTCCAAGGTGGCCGCTCTCCCAGGCTACTCCAAACCCACATTCCTACCATCGGACGCGCCACCAACCATTTCCATTACCGAAGGCCGCCACCCGATCGCCGAGCAAACCTTAGCTACATCCTACATCCCCTTCAGTACGACGCTCACCTCCCCCGAGCCCCTCGCGCACCTAATCACCGGCCCAAACATGGGCGGCAAATCATCCTTCGTCCGCGCCGTCGCGCTCCTCGTGCTCCTCGCGCAAATCGGATCCTTCGTACCAGCAACCTCCTTCACGCTAACCCTCTCCGACGCAATCTACACGCGCATGGGTGCGCGCGACAACCTCTTCGCAGGCGAATCCACCTTCATGGTCGAAGTCAGCGAAACAGCGCGGATCCTGCGCGCCGCGACCCCGCGCTCCCTCGTCGTCCTCGACGAGCTTGGCCGCGGCACCAGCACCCACGACGGCGCTGCCATCGCGCACGCCGTCCTGACGCACGTTGTGCAGGAGACGAAGTGTCTTACCCTCTTCATCACGCACTACCAGAACCTAGCCCGCGTCGCCGACGGGCTCGCTGGTCGTTGCAAGAATGTTCATATGCGCTTTACCGCGACCAAGCGCGGCCGAGACGGTCAAAAGCTTATTGATGGAAACGATGATGCGGACTCGCGAGCCGAGGATGGCGGTGATCATGATGAGGGAGACGACGAGGAGATTACGTTTTTGTATGAGGTAGGTGAGGGAGTAGCCCATAGATCCTACGGTTTAAATGTGGCGAGATTAGCTCGCATTCCAAGGAAGGTTCTGGATGTGGCAGCGAAGAAGTCTAGGGAGCTCGAAGAAACGATCAAGATACGCAGACTAAACGGTGCGACAAGGCTCCTGGCTGACGTATTAGAAAACGGTCCCGATCAACTAGATCACCTTATATCGAGCATCGAGCAGCTGTAAACTAGGATGGACTGTACCGCATTCTCGAATGTTACTCTTCTTAACGGAAATCATTGTCATTCATGTTAATAGCGTTGCGGTCTAGATAATAGCTATGAATTAATTTACGTCCCCTGCCATGTAATATGGACTCCAACCACCAAGACAACTAGGATGATGCAACCTTAACGCCTGGTATAACCTTGGCTCATGAATTAAGTTCATTGCGCCACGCCAGCCTAGTTGAACAGAGCCCTATGTTGTGTCAATCCAGTTGGAAAGTGACACTATGCTCCGTCGAATCTGCAATACCTAGCCCGCAAAAAAAAAAAAAAAAAGAAAAAAATCAACTCAAACAGCCGACCGGCCCGACTAGCCTGCACTCGATCGTATGAATGCGATTAGCAAAGGAGATAACCCGGGTCTTAGGTCAAACTGATTGATGTGAAGGAAAAAGACAAGATGTGTTAAAAGGAACTACGTGCTAATGTGCCCAACTAGGTAGAACACCAAGACGCAGGACCAGATCATCGATAGATCTGATTCGGTCAGGTTCGTAATATACCTCAGAGCGATGGTGCTTGCAATGGTCTCCCCAACAACAGCACCTATCTGGGCGTAGATCATGTTCCGAACGATCTTGATATCGGGCCTTGCAATATCCGAAGGAGAGAGTTAACAATAGCAGGGGAGTCTCTCAGACTCATCCTCAACGCCAGTCTTCTCTCATAGACGAAAGGAATAAAGTATAAGAAGGGATTGGTCTATGTAAGTACCTAGGTAAGTATCAGTCGAATCACAAACAGAACAAACTCATGGGCTTGTTCAGCGTGTGCTAATGAGTGGGACGACTGCAATCTTCATAGATCAAAATCGTTACCACCCTGGTTTGAGGAGAACATAGTATTATGATGAGAGGGCATGTGCAAAGAGGTTAATCCGCCTTGGCCATTAATCGACTGAAAACTGGTTGCTTCGTGCTTCACGTCCTCGTCATATGGTGAATATGTAGGAAATCCGAATCCGTCTCGAGACTGGACGTAAAGAGGATTGTAATTCTCGCCTTGAGTAGGATTAGTCGACTGTAGGTAAGGGTTAGATGCCGTGGTTGCTGGCTTTAGTCCCATGTTGTCGTTCTCCTTCGCAAAATACGTAGGAGATCGTTTGAGACTAGGTGTCGGGGATGCGAATGAAAGGTTCGGATTACCCGGTCGTAAGGCAAGGCCCGGCAAGCGATCCTGGCTGTCATGGAGAGTGAGTCCATGATACATCATGTCAGAAAACTGAGGCATTGGCCAGAACTCACTGCCGTCTTCGTCGTCCACGGGGACTGCGGGCAGGATCTGCTGTTCAGTGTTAGCCGGAGTGCTTCCGGCGAAGGTTTGGGATAAACTCCAACCTAATCCGTTATCTATGCCCAGTGAATCGTGATATAGGTCCATATCTCCGTGGAATCCGTGGCCGTGAAGCGGCAAGTCTGCCTGGGACATTGAACTTCGGTTGGCAGCTGATCTGGTCAGCCTTCCTCCATTTCCCAAGGCTTGGCTACGTGTTGACGCGACGGCGTCGTCAGAATGCATGCGTCGTTGCGCGGCTTGTGTCGCTGCTCGGGTAGCACGCGTGCTACGAGCATCATGGGAGGTGGAACTTGGTCTCGTCTTCTTGGTAGCCAACGTCACACGGGTTTGGGATATTCGACGTTTGGGTTTCCTCTCTGCATCTTCTTCTTCGTCCTCCTCCTGAATTCTGGTAAGTTCATTGTCCTAAGGTAACCTCGCATCCTTGCTACTTACCTCACTTCCATCGCTGGATGGATCATCGTAAACATCCCTAGTTCGCTGATGATCGAAGTTGCTATCAAATACATCCTCTTCTGTAGTGACTAGGGTCGAATTGATCTTGAGTTGCTGTAGGACAGCAGGATGCTTGCGTTGGTTTCTCTTGCGCCTCTGTTCCTCGCCAGCGGCGTCGAAGAGACCCATACCAGGGTAGACCACACCTTTTAGAGTAAGAGTACCCGGGTCGACGTCGTTCATCTCGGTGGTTTCGGTGATATTCTCCGACCGGTAGGAACTTCCGTCCTCTGACGAAACGTATTTCTGCGAGTAGTTCTCGTCTTCTAGGTCCTCGGCTCCTTGAGGTAATACATCTAAGTCGCCCCCATGAGGTATTAGTGCGTTAAGATTTTGCCAAGACTGCATTGGGGAAGCTTCAAGGCCATCATAGCCATCCGCGAAATTTATCCCTTCATCTGATTCGTACTTCATCTCCGAAAGCTCGTCGAGTCTTCGGTTGCGACCACGGGAGTTCTTTAGGACAAAGTATGTTAGAACACCGGTATATCATGATAATTCACGGGATAGTTAAGACTCACAGTGCTGCCACGTCTTCCACGGCCACCACGATTACCACGGCTACTACGACGCACAGCTGGCCGACCTGATACAGCATCTCTTGGAGTCTGACCCCGTCGCTGTGACTGTGCACCTTTCTCACCCCTTGCCTCCATGCGTTGAAGGACTAATTGACTGATGCCGTATTTCTTATACCATGTGTTAAATCTTTCGCATCGATCTGCTGCAGCTGCGTCAATTTGACTTAGGATTTGCGAGTTGTAGAGCTCTAACAAGTGAGCCTTCGAGCTGACATGAGTGAGAAGGTGAGAAAGGTCAGAAAATGTCTGCTGTTTCTCGCAAGAATAACAGACAAGGGGAATTCGTGTTGGGTCCACCTGATGCGACGGATGAAGAGATGCTTCCTGCACTTGAGTCCTATGGATGCCCCCGTCACAATCATCGGCGGTATAGCCTGTATCGATTTGTGAATAGTGTGCCATTTTCTATCAAATAATTCAGTTAGTGGAAGGTGATTTGTATTACGCGATCATGTAACGGAAAATGAAACTAGAAAACCCGAAATAGAATCCAATGTCACTCAAAGCAACGGAAAATTAGAGTAGTAGAATAAGAGATATCAGAGTGTAGGGGAGAGGAAGGGGTTGATGAGGATACTGATAGCGAATCGGATGATGAATCTCATACGTGAGATGGGAATAATTGAGTCGCGCCAATCAGGATCACCAATACAATGACGAGAAGAAATAAGAACAGTAAAAATGATACATACCTCAACGAAGACGTAGACTAGAACCCGAAAGGATAGTCCGATGGTATCAGAACAATTGTCAGAAATAGCCGAGCCGGTCCAGATGGGTATCTTGATAACAGTAGCGTCGACGGTTATGTAATTCACACTTGGGGCGTGATTATGAGAATGGGTTATGTTATGATAGACACTTACTTGTGTCTAACAAAAGAGCGTACTGAGGGCGATATGCCCAATCTGAGAGATGGGGGTAGTGGCGGTCAATGTTGAGGTTCTCGAGGCTAATTGTCAATAATATCGTGGACTCTTGATCTTCTTGGATGTTGGCTGGACCCGAGTGGTAAAAGTAGAGGCATCCGTACGCGTCGACTTTAGAAGTGACTCGGCTTATGTGGAATCAAAGAGGCTAATTGGCGAACTATTGGCAGTTCTGTCTGAAACTATTAGACTTCTAGAGTGATATCGAATAGCGAGAACGACGGATATCGAAGGATGTAATTCGAATGTCGCGTGGTCGCCTATCGAATTCCCGTGTCCTAGGATTGGTGGTAACTAGACAATGGGTCAGTATTTCAAAGGAGAAGACTAAATGCTGACCTAACTGTGTGAAATCTCCAAAGGAGATTCTGCACTCGTAAGTAGCGAATGGGTCTCTCGATAATTTTCGTTGTCCTATTGTTCTTCCCGTTAGTGTTGCAAGAAAGAGTGGGATGATATCATCTGATTAGTACTCGAATGCGAGGTAGAAGAACGAGATATATGGGGGTTTGATGAGGTAACTGGAGATGTCCAAGCTATCTCGTAATCATACCCACAAGACTGAATGTTGCGATATCGCATCAACACGTCAGGTAGAGGGTCCAGGGTAAAATCAATCACAGTTAAAAGGTTGTGGGATAAAGAAATTACCTACGTAAATAATTCGGGTGGAATCACGTCTGGAACTGGAGTGTTATGATGCCTTGTTAAAAGGAGTATCTTTGGCATAGAACACCAGATTAATGATGCAGTTGAAAGGAGTGTGGTCGAGTGTTGATTGTTGTGCATCCTTCTCTGAAATGCATGTACCTGAGTACCTGAGTACCTGAGGTATGTTTGAGGAGAAGGAGGTGAGGCATCCACAAATGGAGGAATTCGGGATAATGATTCTCAGAGGGACGTATTGGAAAACAGGCCGTTGATGTTGAGTAGGAACTTACCCTAGGTAGAGTGAATTCTTTCCTAGGAAATTTGGAGGTCTCTATTTCCAGAAGTGAGATACTTCTCCAGAAGCAGTTGTATTGATGGTTGACCTCCAGATCAGTTCTTGAAACTTGATCAGCATAGAGTCTCTGGAGGAGCTGTCCGTGTCTACCCGAATTGGCTTGAGTTGTCTCAACGGATGAAGTTACCTGGCAGACGAAGAGAAATGGAACTCGGAAGGAAAAGAACGGGTCCAAGTATACGATGTGTGGTGTTATGTACTAGCAGGTGCTTCTTTCCAATATTTTCAAATAGCGTGAATGCCAGGATTCAATTTCAGCCTACGTAAAATGTCTATATTAGGTATGTGTGTATGGTTCCTTCCTACATCTACCTGGGAGATCAACTGCCATTTATCTACGAACTCCTGTGATGATTTTAGAGATCTATGGGTGTGCCTTCTTGATGTGTAACAACAGCCATCAACATCGGGTAAGAGAAGGTGGTCTAAGTTGAACTTTTACTTAATCGAGAAATGGCATGTGTTTCAACGTCGGAGACTAACCCGATCTGAGATTAAGTTATCTTTGCCCGGGCATGGTATAATATGTACATAAACAACGTAACTCATGATACAAGGCCTAGGCACCCATCATTCATGTGTTGTGACAGTACAGATAAGAGTATCAGAATTCTGCCAGGGCCATGTTGTCAATGGCAACATTATTTGAGAAAAAAAGGTGAGGAATTTGTGGCCTAAAAGCATTAATTACGACAGTGCTATCCCACCTGATGCTTCCACGCCAACATGTGTACGTACCACCAGTGTGTTTACTACCAGTTGACCCCATAGGTAGAGTAATATGTAAGAAATGAAAATATTAAAGTCTAAATCTGTGTAATTCGGTGTAAAAAAATATTATGCACCAAATAAGTAAGAGATATGGATAGAGCATGCTATATATAACTATACCTACATGTATGTATGGGGTACATGATTAGGTACCTAACTACATAAATTTACCTAGGTGTACATGCGTACTTGATATAGTAGAATGAAATCTATGTACATGGTGTTGTGAAAGAAAATATTCATTCAAAAAGTTATCCCAGGTAGATTCCTTAGCCAAATTTGCCATTATTATCCCGTCTCTCACAGAAAGAAGCTATATATATATCTCGCTGAAAAGGGGGGAACGGTCACAAGATCGTTGATTACATACCTACCTAGGTATATAGGTAAGTTATCTTTATTATGGCACTGCGTTTGTCTCCATATCAATGTTTAGTACTTACATATGTTGAACTGTAGGTGGTTAATTTTTTGTAATTGCTTGTTTGTTGATACGTAGCTGAGACTAACATTGCGCCCGCTTTATAGCCCCTATGTGATGGTACATTTTATGAGCGTGATATTAAGAGAAAAATCTCAGTTGCAAACTCGAAGGCCTCCTTACTCAAAGCTTACTTCCCAAAATCCTTTTCCAATGCTTTGCATTTCAATGAGTTAAACCACAATCCAAAACGGATATGTCCAGTGAATTCTCGGCACCTAGTTACAATCCTTTCAGCCACATAGGTATATATGAGGTGAGTTATGGGCGATAATAATATTAAGAATCTCGCCATATTATTTTAGGTACTTGGATTAGTCTTGGGGTACTCAATTTGATTAATTCAATTGATACACGCATTGTACTAGTGCAATATCTCAATGGTCGCCCATGATTTAGGCATAACCCTGGATATTTCTAAACTGATGTTTGAAATCACTGATGTGAGTAATGTAAGCATACCTGGCTACTTGATACAAGAAGCGAGAAAAAAAAATTCGAACTTTCATATCAAAGATCACTATCCACAAGTATAATAGAAGTTTGTTTATTACAGATAAGCATACCCAACTTTTTTTCTACTTTATCAAATTAATTAATTATACTTTCAGAGGGGCCGTAGTTTTATCATCCCAAAGACCACATGGTCCCCACCCTGTTATACGCTACGAACTTAAAGTAGCGGAGAACTATGCCCCTTTATAGGCAATTGCGCACATTTGATAAGGGAAATATGATATAAATCCTATAGTCTATCATCTATCACCAATGTCACATGATATGTATAACTTTCTATATAGTTACGGGGAGGGCATCGCATATTTAATAACTACTAGGCGCACCAAGTATATCACAATGCAGGAGGGCTTTGACGTGGCCTGAAACCTATAATAGGACGACGATGGATCCATGAACAAAAAGCTATATTGACCACGAAATCGGGTTGGCTAAAGGGAAGAACTCTTCAATGCCCCAAAACCCGATTTTTAGGCATCAGGCGCAATCTCATTATTGTGAGCGTATCCCCTTCTACACAACTGGATTTGCCCCCGGAAGAGCGGTTAACCCTGTAAAAGGAACGATTAGCTTGGCGTTGGGGATTCGCTTTGGCAAAGAATAATCTGTAACTTACAGCCGTCGATATTCTCCTTCACCATGTCGGGAACCTTGCACTTATTCTGCTGAGCAATGCTCTGGGTCTTGAGCATGGGAGCGGAGACATAAGTGTGTCCATCCATAGCCTTCTGTAGAGAATTGTCCTTCCAGCCGAAAAGGTAGTCGGCGTGGCTAGAGTAGCCAGTGGCATCTCCAGTCGACCAGACAAATGGCTGCTTGCCATTAGCAAAGTCTTGCGGATCTAAGTTGTTGAAAGCCCTCGTATCCCAGACTGTCTCAAGTAAGATCTGGGGTAGGCGAACTCTATTGCCAAGAGAGTTAGTAATTGTTTCTTTTGAATAAGGGTTTAGGAGTTTGTCTTAGGCAACGGCTCCTCAGTTATCTTGACTGAAAGATCCTAGCTACCAAGGCAAGACACAAAGAGAAATTCTAAAAATAAATTCCAGATATAACATACGGGTGCGTAGCAGGGCAAGGACCGCCCGACTCGAATGTTCCAGACTCAGGATAAGCGACATGGTCCTGGTGGTTAGGGGAGTCAAGGTTCTTTCCATCCCAACATGTTGGGAATCGATGATTGGCCATAATACCACCCGGGCAGGGCTTAGTCGGGAATCCTATAGTTTCTGGGGCACGTGTGCCCTGGTTTTCCATACAGATGTAAGTCAACTGCCTGAACTTTCTAGCTTGCTCACGGTCTCGGAACATTGCATCGCCAACAAGCATACGGAAGCCGGGCTTGAACGCTTGGACAGTTGACTTTTGAGCTGTGTCGAATAGAGCATCTGTCATATAGTATACCATCTTGGGTGATGAGTTAGGCTTTGTGGTTCCAATCTAGAACTTAGCCAACGCTTACCATGCCACCTTGTGTGCCGTCTATGCCTGCTTGAGCCACCTGCGGGACCCTTTTGAAAGTGCCATTCTTGGCGCGGTAGAATATGACGGCGGTCCAGTAGTTAGAGAAGTCCTCTGAGAACTGGCAACTTGTGCAGGTAGAGAGCCCTGGTAGATCATGGCTCTCTGGGGGCATCGACGCGTTGAAAGAATCCTGCAGGTTATGAGTTACGATGACACGTCAAATGGCATTGAAAGATCATACTCCTCCAATGATCTGATGAAGATGCGCCGACGGATTCATGCCTGGGTTGACCAAAGGATCAAGGCGCTGGACGGTCAGACTTGCGCAACCAAACCGAAGTAGTGCGCTGGCGGGCGCAAAGAGCCCTAAGGCCGTGATGAAAGTGTTGAACTGCATCGTGGTGATGGCTTCCTGAGTTGCCTGGTTGAAACTAGTACTAGGTCTAGAGTGTGAACGGGGAATGAGAAGAGAGCGGCGGTAGTTATGATCGTGGGATGACAACCATTCTCTCCCCCGTAAACCATTGCCGTATCTTCCACACCTCCCAATAGGACAAGCCTGCTTTTCGGTCTCGGAACATGTCGGTCATTAATATCAGAAAACATTTCGATAGGCGAGCATGCTTGACCTTGATTCCGGATAATGTGGAGAACGTTTACTGGTTCGGGACTTGTAGGCAAGACGCCAACGGCTTGGCCAGGCATGCTATAGTCAGCCTTGCCTGTTTAGTTAATCCTGGTGATGTATCACTGGATCTAATATCGATGCCTGGCCGGTAGATGGATTTTGTCTCTTCGCCACGATACATTTCTTGTGGAAAGGGGGCTTATAGTTCTAGTTTTCTGTAATCACTGGCCCCATCTAACACGACTACGCATACGTGCCATGTATCTACATCACGTCCGCTACAATGTTCATGGAAAATCTCGAAAATTCATGTCGGGTAGGTATCCGTTGCAATCAAGTTTGGGCGCCAACTCGAGGATGCGGTTTCTACAAAGCCGGCATAATTTATGTATATCAAATCTGTGGCAAGTGTATATATCGCGATAACTCCTATTACTGCGGAATGATTGATACCGGTTCCCTTATTTATAGCGCCCCGCACTATAATTGCAACATAATATCAAATACTTACCGTTCCTGGCGAATGAGGGCAGACAGTGGGCTCTTAGTTATTGCTGACACATATTTCGGAGGCATAGCTGAGATTGCAAGTGACATGTTCGGCTAAACTCAATAATTAAAGCACACCGAGAATTTGAATTATTGGGAATGCCGCTAGAGAGGTTAGATAATTATATCTTCACTGATGTCATCTAGTCTGTTCTTAAAATATTTAGAGGTCCGACCCGTGTACTTGTTCGCTAGTCAGCTTTGTCCTAGTTCTCGACGCTCAGTATCATCTTGGTGAAACAAAGCCTCTCCAATATTCATAATGAAGTTCTCACTCGTGTTTGCCTTCTGGCTGACAGTGGCTTTTGGCCAACAATTTCCAGAATGCACTCGAGAACTCGCGGAAACCGACGACTGCGCCGATGTCATCAATGCCAATGCTTGCTACAACCAATTCCGATTCAGGGACAACCAAACTTTATCATGTATTGGCGGGACGGACAATAATGCAAGGGCCAAAAAGGTGAGGCATTCACAATCGAGACCTCCGTATAGTGGACTGGCTAACGGAATAACGTAGGCGTGTGAATGTTGTTCTTGTGTCGGCAAGCAAATGTGTGACTGGGTAACGAAGCAACGGTTCCAATGTTAGGGCGTCTTCCAGAAATAGAAAGGGGTAAGCGGAAAGACTACGTCGAACCAGCACTCGCAAAACATATCCTCATGTAGTCTCTGGATCTAGGTCAGCTTGGAGCCATTTGCGGCATTCGGGAAGGAGACCCCTATGACGTTGAATTTGTTAGGTTGAAAATGCGTGGAAATACGTTTTATAAATGATATTTGCTTCTGTGGCAGCTTAGGCTACTCGCGTCGTTGGTCGACTTTGTGACAAATGCTATAACTTACTAGCCATGCAAGAGAGTTGAGGACCTGCCAGTGCCCTGCCGACACCCCGAGAATATCAATGCATGCTTGGTGATGCTCTTGTTCCTTTCTTTGCGAGCTGGTGAGTTGAGTGCCCTGTAGAAATATAGTGCCATTAGCTTCCGTAGATTTGTTGAAGAGGGAATAAAAGTGTGACACCTACCAAGGTACCCCCTATACGTACCTAGACGGAAAGTAATCCAAAATGCGGAGCTCGGTCATCAACAATAGATCGTAGTCTGAGGAACTGCATGCATGCGAGCGAAGCTTTGTATCCGGTGCTCGGCTTCCGGGCAATGCATTGTCAATGGTTTAGTGTCTTAATTACCCACTGTACCAATTAGCGTGAAGACGCCATTGCGCGGCGCAGACACCCGACCATTGATCAGGTAATCCACCCGATGCGGCGCTCGGAGCTCGGCTTTCGAAGAATGTAACAACATGAATGCGTCTTCGGTCTCTCATTTATATGAATGGACTCGCGTGCCTCTTTACGATTCGTATGATGTTTCGTTACGTTAATCTCGTTACTATAACATTGATTAGAGAGCATGTCGTCGACTGATCCAACGACCGATATAGAGAAGGAGCGGGATGCGCGTGGGTCGAAATTAGAAGGGGTCCCCGCCGTAAACCACGCCCTAAGCGACCCCGAGAAGGGTCTGCCGCAAGTCGTCGGCCTCGCAGAGGCGGAACGAGAGCCGGATACCTCCGAACCGGGAGACCCCTATCTTGTCAGTAACCCTGCATCTTGATTCCCCTTGTGTCTTTACCTCTTCTTCTTGCTTAGCCTCCTGAATAATCTTGTAGACGGCTACTAACTTTACTGTAGGTTACTTGGGATGGTCCAGATGACCCTGCCAACCCGTTCAATTGGCCTCTATGGTTGAAATGGGCGGTGACGTTACTTACCTCACTAGGAGGCATGGTTACCTTGATGTCGTCAACGATGATGGCTCCCGCTCTGCCCGATATCTCTCGGGATCTCCATACCGATGATGCGACGACGCAAATGACCCTGTCAATATTTGTCCTCAGCTACGCCTTTGGCCCCATGGTGTTAGCTCCTATGACCGAGGTCTTTGGCAGGAAGCCGGTCTGGATTCTGTCGTGCTGTTTCTATATCTTATGGAATACCGTCTGTGGCTTCTCACACACTAACAGTGTCATGATTGCCAGTCGTTTCTTCGCTGGTCTAGGAGGCAGTGTCCAATATGCCGTATGTAAAACAAAGAATTTTCTGAAAGCACGAGAGAAGACTGACATTTATTAAAGGTCGAAAATCCAGTCTTAGCAGACTGTTGGCGTCCTGAACAGCGCGGGCTCTCATTCGCCATCGCTACCTTTCTTCCCCTATTTGGCCCTGCACTCGGTCCTATAATTGGTGGTGTTTTAACTGGTTCTGTCGGGTGGCGCTGGATCTTCTGGGTCCTGTCGATTTTCGATGCTGTGCTCATGCTCACGGCATTTGCCATCTTCCCTGAAACGTACGCTGGCACAATTCTCCATCGCAAAGCCAAGCAGTTGCGCAAGCAGACTGGCCAAGAATATTATACCGAATATGAACGGGAAGGTAAATCGCTTTCTCGCATTCTTGCTGTCAGTTTAGCACGGCCGTGTCGCATGCTCCTTACCCAGCCCCTCATCCAACTTATGTCGTTCTTCCTCGCTTATAATTATGGGATCCTTTACATCGTCCAGTCCACCTTCGCAACACTCTGGATTGAACGATACGGCCAGTCTGTCTCCGTCTCTGGACTTCATTACATCGCTATCGCAGTTGGCTGTATTATTGCTGCTCAGATAGGAGCGCACGTCACGGATCGTGTCTGGCAACGTCTGAAAGAACGCGCGAAAGGCGAAACACAACCTGAATACCGCGTGCCTCTGATGATTCCTGGCGCAATCCTTATTCCAGTTGGGCTCTTCTGGTATGGATGGGCCGCGGAAACACGCGCCTTCTGGATTCTCCCTGATATCGGCATCGCCATTTTCAGCTGTGGTATCATTCTCGGAACCCAAGCAATGCAAGCATATGTCATGGATTCCTATCCAAAACACGTTGCGAGTGCCAGTGCAGCAAGTCAAATGCTTCGCAACGTTACTGGCTTCGCATTCCCGCTGTTTGCTCCAAAGATGTACCAAAGTTTAGGATATGGTTGGGGGAATAGCCTATTAGCCTTTGTGTTCCTCGCGATCGGTATCCCAGCCCCGCTTATTCTATGGAAATACGGCGCAAAATTAAGAGCTAAGGGTGACTCAAAATAAGAGGTATAGAGTGTGACATGATAATATAAATGAATTTAGAGGTAGATATAGATCATAGACTTGATCATATGGAATATCTCTAGATATTTCATATTGTGTTTCGCTAGAAGAAAAGGGTCAAGACAGGGGAAACTGATAGGTAGGGGAACTAGCTTAGAATAGCGAAGCGCTTCAACATTGTAAAGCGGTTTCGCACCTCATCCATAGCAATACCTAGGGGAAAAATAGGAGAAAAAATTAAGGTCGAATATGGTTTCTCATTATCATGTAAATATTTCCACGGCTTTCCTTACCCTTTGTTGTGGAATTTTATTTGCCTGGATAGCTGGCCCATTGACTTTGAGGCCGCTATCTCATGGAATTCTTTCCCTGAGGTAGGTACGCGTTTGGAACATCAAACACTGGATTTTATAGGGCTTAGCGGTCACCAGAAACACCCATTCCAGGGGTCTCCAGCTCTAACGCCTAGGCTTTTACTGGGACAATTCAATCAACAAGCATCTCCAAAATATGCTTCTTCATAATTGTCGATGAACACCCTCTTTAGCATCAAGCTTCGCAAGGTTTCCTATAAATTTAAAAGGTAGAATATACTATGAATACCTAGGTAACCTATGTCTGTAAATGAATATGAGAGACTCGAATCATTTTATGACCCCAAGCCCTATGTAATGCTTAATAAAAACGCCGCATGAAGTCATTACCATAATATGTACCAGGCTTTATCACTCCTAAATCGAGTGCCTAGCGCCAAATCCTTCAGGTCAGGGAACCACTATATTTTGGTTGAGTTAGCGAGCGCTGAACGCCAGAAGGGGGGGTTGTGGTTTGTAAGCCTGCCCAGGTGGAAAAGAAATTATCACTTACTGGGGTTCCCCATCCGCTAGCTGCGTCCCACCCAGTCCTCGTAGGGAATCCAGTGCCGTTACATCCCTTATTACTGCCCTTGGTGACGTCCATGAAGCCCTTTCCGCTTCTCCCTGCGTCCCAAATCCACGGGTTCAGGAAGCCTAACGTCGGCTTACCTTCCGCAAGCAATGCATCGTTAACAAGAGCAATGATAGCAGCGAACGTCGGCGCGCTCGCGCTAGTGCCACTCATCAATCTCTTGGTGCCGTTCCAAATCACAGCATACTCGTATCCCTGAGCGCTTACATCAGGATACGCAGCGCCATCCGGGTTATACATGCCCTTGTGTTCTTCTCCCAGGCTTTCGATGTATGCCTGCACAGTCCCTTCTTGCCATTTGGGTCTGGGGAAGTAATGGGAAAACCCGCCACCGGAGACGAACTTCTTTTTATCCAGGACGGCGACCTCCTCGGGGTCCATGTTCATGGTCGCGCCGACGCTGGTGACATACGGACACGCGTCTGGAAAGCTTACTAGGAACTCCGGCGTCTCGGGAGTCCCGTCGTTGTGGTTTGTGTGGCACATGCCATCACGGCCAACACCTGAGTCGCCGGAGCCAAAGATGAGGGATACACCCCGCGCGCCCAGCTGTGCAAAAGAGTTGCACACGCGACGTGCGTATGAGGGCGGAAGAGTATGCTCAATATCTCCGTAGCTTGTGCTAATAACTTTAGGCAGTTCCGAGTCTGGGAGAGAGAGCATGTACTGGAGCCAGATAAGGTAGGGCTCGTTGGTGTTGTTGGGGGCGAACTCGGTGGGCTTAAATGGCGGCGGGGTTCCTAGCGTGCTGTAAATTGTGAGTGGCGTGGGCCAGGCTATCCCAAGCATGGCTTGGATATCCAGGTTGCCTTCTTTGCCTTTGCCATGCTTCAGTTGGTAGGCATCCGCAGGCCCTTGGGGGTTGAGACCACCTGCGACTGACACGTCGGTGAAGTTCCACTCATCGAGAGGAATGTCAGGCCGGTACTCAGAGAGGAAAATAGAGGTGTCGGATTTGTTGTTGAATTGTCCCAGGTAGTTTGTCAGCGACATTGAGTTTTTGTCAGCAGCTTGGATTTTATAATCAAGTGTGCCATAGAGTGTTCGTAAGCAGGTGGGTGTAACATCGCTTGCGTTGCACACTTGCTGAATGCTCTGTGAACGGGGTAAGATTGGCGCTGCGCTTCGCTGTTCAGGTGAGCTCTTGATGCTAGGTAGATATTCCACCGCTGTGTCCTGGTTGTTCCATTTCCTTGGGGAGCTCTTTGATGCACCAAAGAAGGAACTTGTTGGCTGGATGCAATCAACATGGTCATGCAGATGCTCCGGTAGAGACCATTCCGAAGCTCTCAGGGCGAAAGTATCGCCATCTTCGCTCTCTTCTCGGAAAGTATGGTACTCAGTTGATAGTAAACTCTCAATTCGGCCTATTGGGAGTGTTACGGAAATCCAGTCCCGACTTGGAGAGAAGGTCAGTGAGTTTTCACTGATCCCATTCTCCGCCAGCCACTCTGCTATAAGAGCTACACTTTCATCGTCGGGTTCAATGAGATTATGAACCTCTTCAGCACTTAGATGCTGCCCATAACGAGGATGTGATGGAGACGAGACCTCGAATAAGTGTTGTTCGAGCTCATTAAATCGCCCCTGCCGCAGGCCTATCTGAAGTTCGACCTCATGGTCTGCGGGCGCCCTCCCAACACGTGCCCAATTCCTTGGAGCAATATGTCTTTCTTTAACTGAATAAGAAGATCTTGAACTTATGCCAACACTGGAGCTGCTCACAAGACATGCGAAGGCGCATGCGGATAGAAGATATGAGGTCAATGGGTTGCCGGCCACCGAAGGCATCTTCACTGTAAAGCTCACAGCTCAAGCCTCCGACTATTATGACTTTATCTTGGCTACAAGAGTGTAAAATTTAACTCATGTGCAGTCGCCGAGCGTAACGGAATTCCTCGCTCTCGAGAGCGGGAGGCCGAATTGACCCGGTAGAACGACTTTGTCCTTCTAGGCCATAGATACACGCCGGCATCATGATAACAGACTTCCCCTTGGGCATAACACGTGTGGACCCGTAGATAGGCATCGCCGCATAGGATTCTTGGTGCTGATGCCGTGTCAATACCGATATCTGACGCGCTTAGCGGTTATAGTTGCATCGGCGGCGGCTGACAACCCCCGCCTGTATCCATTGAGCTGACGGATCTGCTAATGCAGTGTAATTTACCAGGGTTACCGTACATTAGCCCTACGACGCTCAGTAATAGTTCTGACAGTGCATTCACTATAATTCCCCATTTCCTTATTCTGACCTTAGTCCAAGGCGTATCTTCGAGTACACGAATTCAATCCTGTCAATCCGTCAGCACCAACTATGCAATTTGCCACTGCTTCACTCGTAGGCTTCTACTATGCAATATTGCGTTCCTGCACTGTCAATGATACCATTGATATCTTTACCGGCGGCTACCGCATGCGATTTGCCCGTCAGCTCTCTCATCAAGGCCGAGGAACGAGCCATGGAGGATAACGAATCGAACGACTAGCATTCCTAATCGTCCTTCCTGTCTGCATTTTTGTTCTTAGAAACTCTCCTCTTTCTCAACCTCCTTCCTCACCGAACCTTCTCTCTTAGGAGGCGGGAAAGAACCTCTATCGTTCCCTAGCTATAGTTTTTCACCTGGATGAACAAGACAATATGTCTTTCCTCTGGCGCCAACAGAAGTCTCCCTTCAAGGCTCGTCAGGAGTATTCCAAAGTCGAGGACGGTTCGAGAGGATCGTCCGACGTTTCTCAAGATGGCCTCTTAGAAAAGGAGATCGAAGAATTGCGTCGCAAGAGATCGTTCTGGCAACGCCATGCCTCTCTGATTGTGGGAAACGCCATTCTATTTGTCATCTATATCGCAATCCTTGCTGCTGTCGCCTCATATGTCCCGAAGCAGTGCAAACAAGGTCCCAACCTCATTCAATGTACGTTGCTTCGTCCGGACGACATTTATACAAACTTAAGTTAATCGAAACAGCACCGGCCTACGAAGCACTTGAGTGGGAAGAGTATACTTTCCAGGAGAACTCCCAGACGCATGGTCCGTTCTCCGGCTACCCCCGACCTGAGATTGATGAGAACTGGGACAAACTTATAAATGGTAAAACACCACCACCGCCCGCGTAAAGCTATAACTGTGAATAACATGGGCTAACCCGTACCCTCTAGCGGAAAACATCGTCTTCGAGCCCGAGGTCTTGCGACGTTTCGGCCGCGAGGAGCTAGGCGTCGCTGTTCCAGAGGGAGGAGGATACATTGGTACCTTGAATGTGTACCACGAGTGTAAGTCGATCCCGACCCATTACACATGTTTCACCGCATTCTAACAGTAGACAGTGCACTGCATTGTAAGACCTCAACTACCTCGATCCTTCATACCCTACTTACCTTAACCTATCTAGAAACGACTTTGGCAATATATGTACCCCGAGCATTACTGGCCCGATTTGAGCGACAGTCAACGTGAGCTTAACAGACTCCACAACGGTTCGTCTCTATCTCATAAAATAAATATTCAACTAAATACTAACCATCACCAGAACACTGCCTGGATTTCCTCCGTCAAGCATCCATGTGCCACGCAGATATCGGCATCATTACCTTCCAGTGGTCCGATACCAGTCTAATTCCCGTCGCCAATGCTACCACCCACCAGTGCGCCAAATGGGATAAGATTGACAAGTGGACCAAGGAGAGGACCGTTGACATGATGAAGCCCGGCTGGCTTGTACACCCCACTAAAGGTACGCCTCAGCCACTATTTTACAGGGGCTTACAGCTACTAACATGTCGGAACTTTAGGGCCTGCTTTCCCCATCGGCGAGGGTGATCGCCTCGGTGCTATGAAGAAGCCTCAAGAGGAACCGCACTTAGCTGGTCATGAACACACAGGTTAAAGCTTCTAGGTTAGGCTTATGATCCTATAGTGGGAAGAACTTTCTTTCTTCCCACACATTTTAAAGGTCTTGGCTCAATATGGATGTTGTTGAGAGCATTGACGTATGAAGAGACACGAAGAAAATGATATGAAAATTATGTATATTTGTTTTTGTTGCCATGGAGCAACATCACGTAGTCATATTCAATACGTAGTGATTCAATGACTAGTCCAGAGCAATATACATTCCCATAGGAAAGTCTTGATGCAAGATGAATGTCAATTAGGAATAATAGAGACGTACAGAAATGTGACACACGACTAAAGTGAAACAGTTAATGATTAGGGGCTATTAGACAATGCTTCGACCGCACTCACATGAAAGACGGGTTACGTAACAATCATTGGTGAACCTATGGAACAGAACTCCTTTCAGAACTAAACCATCGCATTCCAATCTTCTGAGCCTTCCACCGTAGTCTAAGAGGTAACATAGAGACTTACTAGATACTCCATAATAGTTTAGGTAGGTAGGTAATTATAATGATATTCTATCAGAATTTAATTTGAAAATAAGAATTGTTTCATTGTGCAGAATTGCGAAAAGCGGCGTGTTTCAGAAGACCTTAAATGCGGTTGACATTATAGTGGCCATCTAGCTTGGCCCTCTACACACATTGGCATTTTATGTATCTAACAGCTTCCTGCAGGGCACAAGAAAGTTGTCCCGATCTTGTCAAAGTCCACACCCAGAATTGTGAGAGCAGCATTTATCACTCCGCCGATACCCTCGCCAGCCATAAAACCAGCGGCAACAGCAGATCCAAACGTAGCAAATGTCCGTGGGCTATGCGAATGCCAAGCCCACGCGATGCTCGCTCCAATAGTCATCGCCGTGCCATAGTGTGTGCTAGGTAATAGGAAAGCTAGACTAATAATCATCATGTTCGGATGATACTTCCTCATCCATTCCCAGTTACCGGTCCATAAACAGTGTCGCACAAGTACCATGGAGGCCCCAAAGACTGCGAAAAAGATGCTGAACCATTTCGATGTCGCAGGGAGAGTAAAATCTGGGCTTGTCACTGCGACTGCGACAGCTCTCCATGCCGAAACTGAGGGTGCCCCAAAAGGACAGCTTTGTGGCGACGGTTCTAAGATGCAGGGATAGGCCGTGGAGAAAAGGACGAAAATTGAGGGGGCAAGGAAGACCGCAACTAGGGTGCCTATACTTTGAGCAAACCATTGAAGTTTTGGCGAGGTTCGCAAGAGAAATCCAACTCTAAAATCTCCTGTGAGATCTAGAGAAATTAATTAGCCGTGGCGTCTGTCAAAGTCTGAAGTAAACTCACCAGCTGATTGATTCGCACCGATACTTGAAAGCGCTCCACCGATAAGATTCAATCTTTGAGCTTGTATTAAGGTCCATCCCGGACCACTTGTTGTAGCCCCAAGTATAACCTGAGAAGCCTTGGATGCGGCAGTCAAAGGTGTGATATCTTATTCTATCAGAAATGCCATTACTGCACAAGGGGACCGGACAGCTTACCAGTGGCGCCGGTGGCTTGGATCGCCAGAAATGAGAAGAAAAATGCCAGAAATAGTGCCAGTAAAACTTCGAACACCGGCATATTAAACTCTACCTTCATGACGATGCAGGTTATGAATAACACTGCGATTAATCCAGGGAGCCACATCCATGTTTCCACTTGCTCATGTCGTGGGGCTGGATCGGCAACTCTTGTTGTAGGGCCTTCATCTTCATCGTCCAAGTCATACTTGTCCGTGGAGATTACTTCGTACCTCCGTGATTTCATCAATCGAGCCCAAGCCCTTGACATGCCTCTCCATAGGACTTTTCCAGATAGCAGGAAAACTCTCCATTGACAAGCAAGTTCTGGACTCGGGTCAGCTTGCTTTTAAGTCTTAGGCTCAGAGGCATCACAGCTTACCTGTAAATGAAACAGCAATCATGCACGCGATACCAGGCCAGAGGAGCCAATATCGTGGGCTAGGATGATCAGGTGAAGTAAACTCAGGGGAGAGACTAGAATAAGACATATAGCCATCCCACTCATAATCATTCGTTGCGGGTCGTCCGAAAGCAATTCCGCGGTGGACGAGGAACGGGCCTATGATACCCCTGAAAAGTTAGGCTACGCTGACAAAAAAAGTGTTAACATGGACTCACCAAGCTAAGAGACTTCCACCAACGAAAGACAGTGACACATTCATGCCCACCAGCATACCAGAGCCGATGAAAGCAGGGCTCCATTCAATAAACCAACTCCAGCTTTCGAGGCCTAAGAATGCCTTGGACCCTGTTACCAGATAAAGCCATGTAAATGGGTGCCAGTCCTACTAAACGTTAGTACATTGTCAAAAGCCCATTCTAGCCCCCTTTTTGCTCACCCAGAAAATCCCAATTGCAAACTGGGATACTACTCGGCAAATGGTCGCGAACGCAAAGCCTAGGGAAAGGGCCCTCATTTTCTTCTTCGCTAAATGAGCGCCATCAACGGCTAAGTGCATACTCCGTATGGTGGTTGCCGTTGCATACGAAGACGGGAACACTAGTTGGAGTTCTCGCGCGGCGTGCACCACGAAGAATCCCCTCACTGTTGAGAGACTATCAGCAATTGTGTCGCTTCAACTTAAAGCCTAACGCGGGCAATTTTCAAGGACATACACGGGGTCGCGAAAAAAAGCCCGAAATAGGCTCCCAGCGCTGTCAAGATGGTTATCCGCCAGAAGTCCTGGAGTGGCGTCTGCATGAGATTGAGTTGATACAGGGCAGGCATCGCCGAGACGAAGACGTTACTCAGGCCCCCTGCGGCTGTCGCTACGGTTTGAGCAATATTGTTCTAGAGATTGTTAGAAAACAGGCCTCTACCCCTATCAATAGAAGAAACTTACCTCTCGTGGGCCAAATGCCCCACCGAGTATGGGTACCCCGCTGAAGTATTTGGAGCATGATTTCAAGACAGCAAACCCGACGATAGACTAGAAGTTACGTATTTTCAGCTTTCATTTGATCGGAGGGGCTCTAGAACTAGGATTGTACCCCGAAGATATTTGCTCCTGCCGTCCACCCCGATTTCAACCCGAGATAGATATTGGACGCGTTGACCAGTCCACCACAGAGCAAACCGATCGCAATCGCTCTCAAAGTCAAGATGTTCCGGTCTTCGTCCGGTAAGTCATCGAAGGGGAGAAAAGGATCGATGGTTGTGGAAGGCTCGCTATTGCTTGAGGCTTCATCCGAGTGAGAGTCCAGGAGAGTATCCTCGTCCCCTGCCGTCCCATCGGAGTTAGACCCGGAAGTTGAATATCTCTCATCATATGAGAAACTGCTTCTATCAGTACGGAAGAACAATTTCAACTCAAATTGCTACTCAGAATACATACTTGTTGGAGGGTTTTTCGGGTATGTTACTCTCCTCAACACCCCGTGATAAAGCCATGACTTGACAATTGACCAAGGGCCAGCTCCGTGATTCAAACCTGAACCTACGGAAAATACAGCAGGTCCATACAGAGCGAATCTCAGTATTCAATGGGTGACTACCACCATTGAGGGGCATGAAGGATGCCGTCGACGATCGTCAGTACCTACGCTAGGTAGGTATCAGTGAGTACCTAAGTACAGTAACATCGGGTATATTCGGCCATGTGCTTGTCAACCATCAACGCCCGCCCCCCCTTATCCCTGCAAATGCAGGGTCAGAACCGAATAAGATAAAAGACGGTAAGGATTATATAATATGGAGCCTATTCTGCAAGCTAAATTATACCACCGCGTGCCCTTCCTGGAGCTGACTGCATGAGGCTTCAAGCTGAAGTATGTAAGATTGATAACTTTACTCCGAAGTGCCGAGTAATAAGCACCTTGCTGATATAGTGATTGCCGGGGAGATACTCGAACTGCATATTACGTAAACGACTTGCAGCGTGATGAGTGATCACTCTACAGCTGGCTTATAGTCAAAAGAGGTAGCAATCAAATGACGAGCACTGAGTAGACGATGAGAGTATCCCCGCGGCAGCAAAATATCTTACAATGCATATGTGACGCCAATGATTACGTTAAAAAAGCAGTTTTATTAGTCATAAGATCATCCAGTAACTAGATACCTAGAGTCTATTACCCAAAATACCATGGCTTCTGGGTCCTGAATCTATACCCGAGAGCAATTTCCTTCAGTTGCGGGAACCACTGAAGATAGAATTAGCCTCGGACTGAGAAGTCGTCAGGGGAGAAGCAATTCAAACTTACCGGAGTTCCAAGTCCACTAGCGGCGTCCCAGCCCTTCCTCGCTGGAAATCCCGTAGTATTGCAGCCAAAATTGCTTCCAACAGTGACATCAGTAAACGCCTCTGCACCTCTCGAGTACAGCAAGGGGTTTAGGAAACCTAGAGTCGGCCTTCCATCAGCGAGGAGAGCGTCGTTGACTAAAGCTATCAAGGCGGCAAATGCCGGTGCCGAAGCACTGGTTCCGTCTTGTAGATGCGCCTGTCCATTCACCATAACGGCATAATGATACCCAATCGCCGATACATCGGGGTAACCCCGCCCCTGAGCATTGTAGTAAGGGGCGAGACCGACGTCTAGACCCTGTATGTACTGTTTGACGTGATTCTCTTGGTAGGTAGGCCTCGCAAAGTAGTTGCTGAAGCCCCCGCCGGACACAAAGCCTCCACGTGCATCGAAAGCAACAATTTCAGGACCGACTAGACGCGTGGCCCCGACCGAAGTGACGTACGGACACGATGCTGGGAAGACGGGGATGAACTGGGGCTTTTCAGTCCCGTCATTACTTTTGCAGTACCCCTGTTTCCCGACACCGTGGTCCCCGCTCGCAAAGATGACCGACACCCCTCGAGCTCCCAATTGAGCGAATTCGTTGCATACTCTTCTCGCATATGCCTCTGGGACAGTTTGCTCATTGTCGGCATACGAAGTGGTGATTACAGGAGGTAATTCCTCTTGCGCGAGGACATATTGAAGCCAGTCCAGATAGGGCTCGTTATCGTTAGATGTTATCAATGAGTCGCTCTGGAACGGAGGCTTTCCACCGACGTTGTATGCAGTGACAGGTGTTGGAAAACTAGTCCCAATAACAGCCTGGATGTCAAGATCGCCCTCGAGATCACCCATGCCACCTATGCCTGCTCCTTCGGGGTTCGCCTGTTCATCCAACCCACCATTGACGAGTATGGTCTTGAAGGTATGTGCGGCGTTGGCTGCTGCCGCGTCTTTGCGGTAGATATTGAGGAATGCCTCCAAATCGGAGCGATTGTTAATCTGGCCGCCGTAGTTGACAAGCGCTATGCCATTCTTATCCGCTGACTGAACTGTGTAATCGAGTGTACCATACATGGTTCGAATGCACAGTGGTGATACAGCCAATCGGTTGCATGCTTGAGCTATCGTCGGGTTTTTGGGGAGATTCTCCAGCTCAGGGACATCTATGTGACCACGATCCAACAGATCCTCCTCCACCATTTCCTCGTAGGTGGGGAGTCGGCCCTCTAAGAACCATTCGGGCTCCGGTGGCTCAGCTCGTCGACTCTGTGGTTCTGTTCGCAGGAACGAACTTGTCGGTTGGATTGTCTCGATGGAGTCATGTAAGTGTTCGGGCAAAGACCACTCGCTCGCCCGAATCAATGTCTCCTCATCATCTTCTTGAAAGTATACATGATATGTTGTGTTCAACAATCGCTCGACTGTCTCAATTGGCAAGGAGACCGAGATCCAGTCTTCGGCCGGACTGAAGGTAAGGTCGCCGATACCATGTGTGCTCAACCATTCTGTAACGAGTTTGATAGTTCTCTTTTCCGGTCGAACTAAGTCTCGAACATCTGCAGCTGACAGATGCTTCCCGTAAAGCTCATGATCCGGATGCGAGACTAACAAAGTCGCTGTTAGTGAAAGGAATCAATATGCAAAGGAACATGCTCTTACTTTGATTCAATCTCCTCTCAAGCTCTGCGAAATTGCCCTGCTTGAGCGCGATCCGAAGGTTCAGGACGTGGTTCGCAGGAGCAAGACCCCTTCGTCGCCATCTTGAAGGCACAGGGTGGCTTTCCTTCACCAAGAACGTAGGGGAGTTATCAATTACATGGCTAACACACGATACTATCACCGTGAAGAAAATTGCTACTACGGCGAGGCATCTAGGATACGGCGACATAACTGTATACTCCCAGGTTCAAGACGGCAAGAGCAACGGATTGGCCGAGAATCAGAGTTCGAAAGCCTGATGAGATGGAGTCGTATGATCGAGAAAGAAGAGCACAATCGTGCTAAGCATTCGAATACCCCATACGGGACCTCTACCATAAAGCTTACTCATGGCTCTATCGATCTTCATGTGCTTCGTTTCTTGCCAACCAGGTATCGTTTGCTCGGTGTAAACGATAGGTGAGAGACCTGGATGTGCTATACGGCAATGAGTGGGGGTTGGGGGTTGGGGATTGAGGGATTGGGAGCGATAATCAGCTGCACTGTCACCGTTCCTCCTCTAACTCCAGGGGGTAGAGAGATAGAGAGTGCTTACACCTTGTCCAATTAATACAGGCGGCATTTTAATTTACCCTATCAGAATTCATACAATTCAACCATTGTAAGCCCTAAAGGATCGCCGTTTGCTCCACTGCATTCCCCTACGACCCGTGGACCATGGTGCCGTGGACCGGCATTACTCTGCAGCTTAACGTTGCACTGCATAGGAGCCCGCATCAGCTAGAATGGTTGGAATACCGTCAGCCGCAGGCATAGCCGCTAATGTCTCTATCGGTCTTTCTGTATCTTCCTACTACGTTTACGCCGCATCTCGACGTGGAGAGTCAGCTACCCCGCCTCCCGCCGTCATCTCATAGAACCGGAGCATCGAGGTATTCAAGTCGAGTATGTCTGTTGTCCCTCTTTCCAATGAACCTTTCTGCACTCTTCTCTCCAAATCCGAGTCCCTCGAACTTGGACAAAGAGAAACATTGAGATGCATTTCCCAACTCTCTTCTCGCTGGTCGCCAGCGTCATCCCTCTCCTCCCCCTCGTCGCCTCCGAGCCAGTGCAATACTGCAAGAATGGCGCCAAGTCGAACGAGATCGACTTCTGTATGGGGTTGCTGATGCACCGCAACATCACAACCAACTCTGATGACCTTTACCTTTCCATGAGTGTAACCCGGCCAGGGTTAACATCGCTCGGATGGACTGCCATCGGCTTGGGCGAGGTCATGGAGGGAGCTCTCATGTTCATCGTTTACGGCGACCCGATGTCCTCCGAGCAGCCCATCGTCAGTATCCGGAAATCCATCGGCCACAAGCAACCCACCCTCGTCACCAGGGAAGACATGAACGGGGCCGACCTGCGTGTAATGCGTGCTGATTGGCATCCTTCTGCCTCAGATCCCAAAACGGCGGTAGCGATGGTATCACTCGTCTGTTACTCATGCCACCTCTGGCCCGGGACTCAGGTTTCGGCCACGACCAACTCCCAGCCGTTCATGTGGGCGTGGAATTCCAAGCAGGAATTCGACGTTTTCACGTACGATGCACATCTGAAGATGCATGCCCATCACGCAGGCGCGGGTGGATGGGGCAATTTCTACGTCGACATGGCGCGCTCGCTGAACACTTGGCGCAATCCCCCCGGCTTCCCGCCCATCGTGCCCGGTGTACACACTATCGGCACCAGCGAGAGCCCGGCAATTTCGGCAGCCTACAGCGTCGCTTGGTTTAAGCACGACCCGGTACTACATCTCCACGGATTAATCATGGGAATCGCTTTTCTACTACTTTTCCCCATCGGCGTTTTTGCGATGAGATCTGGTAGTACAAAGGCTTTTAAATACCATTGGGTTGTGCAGATCGTCGCATCAGGTTTCACAGTCGCTGGCTTCGTATTGGGGCTTACGATCGGACGGAAGCTCAGTACCTTCCACCAAATTCTCGGAATCACTCTCGTCGCCTGTCTCGGTGTCCAGAGCATTCTCGGCTGGCGCCATCATATGGTCTTCCTCCGTATTCGCCGCCGCACGTGGCTTTCCCATTCTCACATCTGGCTTGGAAGAGCCATGATCATTGGAGGGTGGAGCAACCTCATTACCGGTCTTATCCTTCGTGGATATTCCCGCGTTTCTATCACAGTGATGGGATTCGCAGTGGGTCTAGAGGCAGTTGCGCTCATTTCTTGGTTGGTGTGGATCAAGATCAAGGCCGCCCGTGCGGAACGGACTAGCAAGCCGCAGGCGGATGAACACAAGGACAATAACGCCAAATATTTCGCATTGGGAGATGACGAGGATGAGGATGAGGATGAGGCTTCGTCTTCAGGGACCTTGCAGGATGAGGAGTCGAGACCCATGATGGAGAAATCCGAGAAGGCTTAGGTAGCTGTATCACTTGGAGACCAATGCGAAAGAATGCGCCCCTGTCACGTATCTAGGCTAAAATATAACTCAAATCTCAACAACACTGTAAAATTACCATGCATGTTCCATGAAGTATGCTTCAACTCTATGGTTTTTGGGGATTTGACAATGTGATAAAGCCAATATCGCCCTTTCGGAGATTTTGAGTGTACCTACCTAGACTTTTAGGCAAAGAAAGGTCATTCCAACAGAGTATCATTTAATTCAAGCTATCTATCACAATACGTTTCTAAATACATAAGTCATTACTCATATACATATTATGGTTTAGGTACTCTACTCCGATATTCCTTGTTGGAGCTTGAAGACTTTCAATTTCTTATTCGCTGTCACTTAAAGTATGAGGCTTATGCGTTTTAGGTGTCGCTAAGTAGGTACATACTACCCGTAATTTCATCCTTGAATCCATTTTTGCTCTTCGCAAGTTAATGACCGTCATGATCTGAAGAAGGCATAGGGGGTAAAGTATGTTCCTCATCGTGCGGCCCGCCATGTAGAGGCTCGCCATCTGGGTACGCAGGTCCTATTTCACAAGTCAGTATGTTTTCAACCCCTCATTGACGCCACATGCTGCTTACCTAACGTAGGGTGTACCAACCACCCCGGCTTGAACATATTAACTGATCTTTCTTCAGTCCATCGAGCAAGCTTGTCCCAGTCTACGCATTGGTGTGCGGTTGTATTCGCAGATGGCTTCTCATGGTTTGGATTCCAGCTGTAGGTTATGAGTCCAACGTCTCCGTGGCAGAGAGCGAATTTTCGGAGAGTACTAAGACAGTGTTCTGATCATTCATGTCAGCCTAATGAGATCTTTAGATTACGCCCAGATGTTTGGAAAAAGACTTACCACTGTGGACTCGGTTCTTCTCCCTCTGGACGTCGTCAAGATCCGGCCAGTAGAATTCCTGATACATATGTTTGTGCAACCATCTCTGTATTTTCTATTAGCTTCAGGGGATCAAACGTCGAATAATTCTCCATACAATACAGTGTATCTCATGGAAAACGTTTAGCGTTCCGATGTATCCAGATCCGTCTGGGATCGCAACTGCAGTCTCTTCGCGCCCGAAATGTTGCACGTCCTCCTTCGAAATTCGAATATTCATATCTATTTGCTATTAATCAGCACTTTGAGTAGCAAGCTAAGACTAAGAGATGACTAACTTTTTAACAACCCATCCCACGCTCTCTCCAGCTCTGGCCTCGGATACCCAACGTACGGTTCTGTTAACCCGTCTCCCGAAGGCCACGGAGCCACGTTCCACTCAAGCACCTCATTCGCCGGGGCTATCTTGGTTAATAAAGTCGCTTAATAGGTTGGTATGGCTTAAGATGCTTACAGTATAAAGAAGTTCTTTGGAGTTTTGTTCGTAAATTTGAGTTCCATGCCGCTAGAAAGGCCATTGTACTAAGATAAAATAAGAATAATACGAGATGGCCACAGATAGCACGAGCATGTTTCTTCCAGAATGGTTTTCGCTGCTTCAGCTGCGCAAAGTCTTGTGGAAGGAGTCCATCCTGATCAGTTGACCCTTCAGAAGACTTCCTCCACGAGTAGTCATCTCCAGAGGGACCTCGAATGGGCTTGGATTTCTCAAGAGTAGATGCCATGTTCACCTATCTCCTCTTGGGAACAAGCACACATTAGTCACCAAACGAAGAACTCAGTGCATTCGTCAAGAGTAAACAAATTTTACGAGAAGGGAGAAGAGGGCATCAAGGTCCCTCGAACTTCCGCGGACTGTCGTCTCGCTAGTTAGTGCAGCATTAGACTCGATCGGCATTGCACCTTCAGCTAAGTAGATCAATAGGTAAATCAATAGGCTAGCTGACAAGGTCGGTGGAATATTGAGCCTTATCGAGCGATACTAGGTCAGATGGTGGACCTAAGGACTTTTACCGTGCATGATTTTTTTATCTTACACCCTATGCAGCGTCAACCTCACCACACCTTTGAGCCCCTGTCGCCTCCCCACTAAGCGTTCCTGTGGAACGGTTCCGGAATCCACCAGGGGTCCTATGCACGTCCGATCCTAATGACTTCGTTATACTAGAACCTATTGGTCCGCGTTCTATACACATGCTTGCAAGGTGTATGTGTAGGTCTTGTGTAAGACGCGTATCAATTTCATGATACCTTGAAATCAATGAGTGGCGAAGTGAGTGTGAAGCACGACTTACTGAATATCGTAGATTTTGGTAATATAATTGAATACCATTTATTAAAATCACAAAAAATGCTAGAATAGGTAATTTTCTACTGCGTGATGCTTTCTGCCACTCATTTTGCCCCTTCTCGTGGGGATTACGGTGCATTGTTTTCCATACTGTCAACTTATTCCCTCCATGTTTCCAGCCGGCAATAGCTTGCTTACCTCGGTCTTCTCTGATACTGTAGCTCGTGCTTCATGTGTTGTCAATTCCTAGTAGGACTCCAGAGGTGGCTCCTGGTAACCATCCGCTTCTAAATCCCATTGACATTGCTCGGCGGCACCGACACTGGGGTTGACACGTGGGAACGCTTAGAGGGTAGCATGTGTACCTTACCTTACTCCTAATACAGCGGTTCCGATTACTGCTGTAAAATCCAGCCGGGGTTTACTTGACTTTTGGTGCATAGTCAACCACCAGTCCGTTATGGGTCTGCGGAATAATCAAGTACATTCATGCGTAGTCATGTGTTCGTCTCGAAATTGCAGAACATGGTCTAGCCCGGTTGACATTGAGCTTGTGTGAGAGTATGCCGGCATACGGAATCAGTAATGCGAGGTGATACGGAGCGTTTACACCTTAGTCCCTCAGATCTGTGACTAAGTTAGATTCGCGACTGCGACAACCTCAAATCATGATATAAGACGTACTTGCAACTTCTATTCGGATTCTCATTCAGCCAGACAAGCCTCGGTATTCAAACAGCCTCAGTCTTCAGATACTTCTCTCAGTCCAGTAACCTCGAGTCACAGTCGACGCTAGTACGTCCCTCAGAAATCATTCACAATGAAGCAATCAGCACTTCTCGCTCTCGTCCCCTTCTTCATCGCCCTCTCGGGTGCTGCTCGTAAGTACCCTTGGTATTCACACACTTGAGTTCTAACTAACCTTTTACACAATAGCCGTTGCCAAGCGTGGCTCCGCCGACGAGGCAACTGCCTATGTTGTCGACAAGCGCTCCTCTGCTGACGAGGCTACTGCGTACGTCGTCGACAAGAGAAGCTCGGCTGACGAGGCTACCGCATATGTGGTAGATAAGCGCTCTTCTGCCGATGAAGCCACTGCTTATGTCGTCGACAAGAGGAAGCGCGGCTCTGCCGACGAAGCTACCGCTTATGTCGTTGACAAGAGAGGATCTGCTGACGAGGCTACTGCCTATGTCGTCGACAAGCGCGGATCGGCCGACGAAGCTACCGCGTACATCGTCGATAGACGAAAGCGCAGCTCTGCTGATGAGGCTACTGCCTACGTGGTAGACAAGCGTGGATCCGCCGACGAGGCGACCGCCTATGTCGTTGATAAGAGAGGATCTGCCGATGAGGCTACTGCTTATATCGTCGACAGGCGAAAGCGCTCCTCCGCTGACGAGGCTACTGCCTACGTCGTTGATAAGAGGGGCTCGGCTGATGAGGCCACTGCCTATGTGGTAGATAAGAGAAGCTCTGCCGATGAGGCTACCGCCTATGTTGTCGACAAGCGTGGCTCCGCTGACGAAGCTACCGCGTACGTCGTCGATAAGCGAAGCTCTGCCGATGAGGCCACCGCATATGTGGTCGACAAGCGATCCTCAGCTGATGAGGCTACCGCATATGTCGTTGATAAGCGCTCTTCTGCTGATGAGGCTACCGCCTACGTAGTGGACAAGCGATCGTCTGCTGACGAAGCCACCGCCTATGTTGTTGACAAGCGCAGCTCTGCCGATGAGGCCACTGCCTACGTTGTTGATAAGCGTGCTTCTGCTGACGAGGCCACCGCATACACTGTTGACAAGCGCTCCTCTGCTGACGAGGCTACTGCGTATGTCGTCGACAAGCGAAGCTCTGCTGATGAGGCTACCGCCTATGTTGTTGATAAGCGCAGCTCGGCTGATGAGGCCACTGCCTACGTTGTTGACAAGCGTGCTTCCGCTGATGAGGCCACTGCTTACACTGTCGACAAGCGCGCCTCTGCTGATGAGGCTACCGCCTAGTAAGTCAAATTCCCCCTCCCATCAACCACTTTAGGTATACCTTTGACTAACCCATTATAGCACTGTTGACAAGCGCAGCTCGGCTGACGAGGCTACTGCCTATGTTGTTGACAAGCGTGCTTCCGCTGATGAGGCTACCGCATACACCGTCGACAAGCGCGCCTCTGCTGACGAGGCCACCGCCTACACCGTTGACAAATAAACGCATCGCACGCGACAACCAATAGCAGTTGCTCGCCCGTCAAGTCGGGACTTTTCCTGGTGCTGAGGATAGTTTCCACGCGCACGGATTTTCTCTGGACAAGTTGATGGCGTCAGCGCGGCTTGAGCATTGCTAATGGGGAATTACGCTTCTAACGAATTTGGAACTTGGGTTTAACGATTTGGGGGGGGGCGGATCTTGGAAGGGGGGTTGGAGATTGACGAACTGCGGGGATGGATGGGATCTGTGCCGGAATGGGAGTTTAGGGCAATGACACTCTTTTAGTTGACAATTGAAATGATTAAATCTCAACTTATGCGACTTGATATGCTTTGTGATTTGTTATTTCTACCGTCTTGAACCATGATTTGAATCATTATACCTAGAAGCTCGAGTTGAATAGTTGAGCGAATCTAGTGGTGTGTCGCGTCGCGTTAGGTGGCTGGGTGGTTAATGAAATAAGATTTTAAGCTTAAAAAAGAAAAAGGGGTATGGATGTTTGTATGTTACATAGTTGGTGGATACGGTAGGTAGCAATTGGCCGTGAAGATCGACCTTTTAGTCGATGGATCTTGAGCCACGTGGAGTACCCTACCTAACACAAGGTACAGTACTAAGCTGCTAAGGCATGCCTTGAAAGCTTATCATATTAGGCTCTCCATTTCCAAGAAATAGCGACAGAAGATGGGCAAAATTAATGCGAAGCTTAAAATTGTCACTATACCGCGATAGTAGAAGTTATTTTTTTCTAAAATGAAATAAGCTTTGCAGATATGCAACTTATATTTAACCTTAATTTGTGTAATTCTTGTTATAACTACATGTAATAAGTACATATACATTTGGTGCTATTTTATGTTGCTCATTTTGCTCATTTTGCTCATTTTTTAAGTAACATGCTTAAAAATGCAGAGACGATCTGCGCGTTCTGCGCTGGTCTTATACCCATGGAATTTCCTAATTCCGTTAATAAACTCCATGTTTCGGTTGCCTGCTCAGTAATCTGTCAGCGACCGTCACTAATCTACATCGAAGTCGAGAAATGGGGACTAGGGACCTACCCGTTGAGTAAAAACTCTCTTATTCTCCTTTGTCGCTTCATGGCCCTCTTTGCTTAGAAATACCGATTCTATCTTACTTAGAAACTTGTCACTCCCAGCCCCCTTTACACTATTTAGATCTAATGATTGGATTTCATCAATGAGTATGTCTTCCGCACTTCGCATTATTCCTTCGCGAAAATTTTGGAGCTCTTGCGCATCCCAATTCTTGGCACTCTCATGCAATGCAGCAAGAAGCCTTTTGAGATGTCGCTTCTTAGAAAGTGTCTGTGCAGAGTGAACTGGAGAGCCGTACGGGAAAATAGAACTGTAATATGCGGCTGTCATAGAGTCGACACTATCAAACCCAGCTTCATCTATGGCCTCGAGCACTCTCTCGAAGCGGGAGACCTCGTCTTCACTGCAACTGTGCTGGGAGATATCCGACGGCGGCGTTGATATGGAGCCATTTGGCTGGAAAAAATAGCTTGTGGGCGGATTCCCATTAGCCATTATTGCAGTTGAATTTGAACTTGAATTTTGAGATGGTACGACTACGTAGAGCGGTGTCGTCGAGAAAGTATTACCCAGCTCAGGATTGTTATTAGGGCTGGTGGACATATTCTGCGATGGCCAACGAGACGAGTTGGAATGACTTGATCTCGGGGATGCACTAACGTGAGAGGCTACTGAATTGTGGCGATTCCTCGTCTGGCCCTTATAGCCTATCTTATAGGACGATGTGCCCTTTCCGAGCTGGTTGGCGGACACCTGGTTAATATCTGTGGATAGTGGGCCATTCGAGTTGCCGAAGGGTATTTGCGACATGGCTTCGTAGTCATATCCGTACCCAGAGTGGCCAGTCTGAGGATGCCGAGAACCATTTGATCTGCTCGAGTCCATTGGGAAAAACGGATTATTGAACCCAGTTATACCCCCATCAGTAGATAGCCGCCGTGCCTTATTCTCACAATCCAAGGAAGAGGTATTGCTGTCAATGCCAGGGCTCATCAAAGCACCCATCTCTTTAGAGAAAGTCCATGCGTTCTGATTCATCGAAGGAAGATCCATTGCCTGTAAAGACGAATCTCGCGACGGATCCGCACTATAGTTACGTATCAATAATCTGCTACGCAACATAGTACCATATAGGGGTAATGAGGGGCATACTTCGGGCTTGCCGCGAAGTACCCATGATCACTGCTGGCGTCTATGGGCACTTGACGGTATTTTCGGAAGTCTTCTACATCGTTCTGATCGTAACCGCTCTGCGAGTCCTTGTCCGTGGACGTTGCACGTGATCCCTTCTGAGCCATCTCGGAGGCGTCCTGACTTCGCTCGTTTGAAGCATTGCTAAGTGACTTCATCTCTGTAGAAAAAAAATCAGGTCAGCCAAGGTTCCAGAAGTATTCATAATAGAATTGCCTCTGTACTTTGCCTATGTTTTCTCTGGGCCAACCGATTCTTTTTCCGGGCTTTTGCTAGGACTTCATTTTCTTGCTCGAAGGAAAGATGTAGGGGCAGAGACATTGACATAGGCGGTTGTTGTGGAACCTCGTCCACATGCCATGGTGATTGATTCATTCGGGGCTCGATTTAGCAATTTGATAAATCATTCCTAACAGATGCTTTTATCACGCGTCTGCGTGAGGATGCGCAATAAAAGCATAATAGGACGTGTTCAGTAAACCACTTTACTTAACCAACCAGCTTTACCCTCTCACCAACATATACTCAGCTCACGCAATGGCCCATGCTCATGAGCCCCGCTACCAAGATGACGCCGCCTCATGGCTGCAGCTGACATGCAACGGGACATCTGAATCCATCTCAATCTAGTGTTCACCAATCATCGAATTTAGCTAGGGTTAAGCCTAGGGGTACCGGCCCTGTACGACTATCCCCGTATTGCCAGCACGCTAGAAGAGGGTCGTATGCTGACCACCCATATAAAACGACTCCTCCTATTTGTCTTCACCTGATAATACCTAGGTATTGTTACTGTCGCTCTTAGTAAGGCAGGTAAGGGTACAGGCTATCTCGGCGATGATGGATAGTCCGAGCCGAGCATACCTGATTGAGTAAGTGGCTCGACAACGACAAGGTCTAATTGGTTGCCAGAATAGTCGCAGAACGGGCCGGCCCCCGTGCTGTCCCATATTTTATCCTATTTTATCCCATTTTGTTCCATTTCGTCCCATATATTCCCCCCCACCTTTGCTCATTCTAGGTTAGTACCTACATGTAGGTAAGAACTAAAGAAAAAAGTGACCGAAGTCTTCCACGCCGCACCAGCCTTACATGTATTCCATAATCCCAGAATGTTTCTAACCACATGAACCATCTCGCAGCGGCAATCATTCACCGCTCGCTTACAGATACGCCGGTGTAAATCGGGTCATTATCTACCTTTCCCCAACCCAATGTCATCCGTCCAACTTAATTACCGTTGCAAGCTGACAAAGTCCTTCACTAAGTAGCCTATAGAACACCTGCAGTTCCAAAGCCGAGGGCCGCAGGATTCCCACGCTTTGGCCTCCTGCAAGCTGACAAAGACTAGCCGATGACGAAACACCCAGGGTATATCCACCGACGAGCACGCCTTTATCTTCCAAATACCGCGTCCAATAACAGCCTTCATGAGCTATCCAAGGACCAGTCCTTCACCATCTTGAGTTTAGTCTTTACCAACAATGACAATAACGGATGATGCCAGCAAACTATGGAGAATATAGGCCATAGGTACCGCGACGTAATCTACCCGTCAATCGTTCCTCTCTCCCGGATTCAGCTGCCGAACAGCCAGGCAATTCGGTAAGAAGGCCTGCAGATGCTAAAACGTGTAAGCACCATGATAAACCTCCCCTGGAGGGTACTTATCAAAGGGCCCGCTGAACCAAAATCCAGCAATGGTCGGTACTATCTCGGACACAGTCTCCCAGTTTCTGTACCTAGGTAGTCCCACATGGCGATGGATGTGAAGGAATCTCTAATGTCTGCGCCTAGAACGTTTAAGTAAGCGAATGGACGAATCAGGACCCTTACCTAAGCAGCTGGAAACATGGTTAAAACCACATGTGCGCGCTTCATCGTTCTATATGAGGAAATGAAATAACACAGATTGGGCTGTTTGTGGCAAGGAACAAGCAAAAGTAACGTTTCTGGCAATGAGGGACTAGGTACAGCACATGCAAGACTAGGTACATCATTGATCAATGGAGTCATGTCACAAGGAAGAATTTACTACGCCGTAAAACGAGAAGATAATCTGCTCTGAAAGTAGGCAAATTTAACCGACGAGTAAAAGAAGACCATATTATGTCATCCACACAGAAAAGAGGGTATAAAACATCTATAATCTTATCCACAGTATGGGGCTCCATACCTTCGCGAGTCACTTTCGTTTCGGTCCCGAAAAAGCAGTTGTCTTAAAGATACCTAGAATATCCATACCTACCTCCTACCTTACCTACCTAGATACCTGGGTAGATACCCTTCTTCAGCAGGGCTTTTCTATTACTAGTAAAAGTTTATAGTATTTGGCATGAGTCAGGCTAGAATATCGATGGAATATTCCTTAGAAGTTCCTCGGATCCTTTGCCGCGGAGTTCCGGCACCCCGGTGCGTTTTTCGTTTATCTCGGCCGCTCACCATCTTACCCTGTCCGCGGGATGCGATTTTAGTCATGCATGAGAACGGGACTTGAATGGAATACCCAGATAAAGGAATGTTGGAAGATAAAGGCTTATTTTCTCCCAACTCCTACCAACCCACTTAAAAAGGAGGATCGCCAAAAGTCGCGTCAATTAGGTAATAAGGGACTTTTATTAAAATACGATTACGCGCATACAACTGGGTACACTTAAGATATTCACTTAGATTTACTACTTCTTCCCGGGCAAGCCCGGTGATCTTTACTGCATGCTAGAACGTAGTCACGGCTAGAGATCCTCCTGAAGCTGTCAAACTACGGGGCTCAAATAGCAGACCCGCATACATTAAGTCCAAGCAGATCAGGGCCACCAATCCCCAGTCTTCTCCCATCATGTTACATCCCATATGTCCTAATCAGAAGCCACATGTTGAGCGCCGTCATGATAGAGTAAAAAGCCTCAAAGTCTAAGATGCTCCAGGCCTCGAACTTGACAGACCGTGCAGAACCCCTAGGGTATCTCGCCCCAGTCTTTTCATCTCGCTTGCCCATGAGTTCGCCTCGGGCCGGATCGTTCGGTGGAAAGCACATATAGCGCAGAGGCGTCAGACAGGTGGCCAGAACCTTTAACAAGCGAGGGGCGAGCCATGCCGCCTCCATCCACAGCATCGAATGCGATTCCATGCTGTTTTGATGAGCGGCATGAGTAGTTGCAGCGTGTCGCACTATGCGACGCATATGCGCGACGATGTAAGACATATAGTATATAATAAGCACGACGTGGACCCAGACCCCGCAGCCGAAAACCGTATGTTTGACGCGACGGCAAAGGGGAGCTCGCCGAGAAGCGCATCGTTCATCCAGGCTGTCGGATATGCTGCCAGTAGCTTTGAAGCCAGGTTCAGTGCCCCCTAGACTTCGTGGAAGAACGAAAGAGCGAATTATGGCAATAACGTAGTCTGACATGGGTCACAAGGTCAGCAGTCAAAGACGGCTTCATCTCACGGGAATAGCAAAGGGGTCTAGCGCAAGACTTACAAGGTGCCATATACAATTGCAGACCTGACTCCCTCATTGCCGTTCGGTAGCCGATTACCCATCCTCGGCCGCAGTCGTGCAGCCAGTGGGTTATGCTGGCGATGCAGGAAACTTGCACAAATCGAGGAAATGTTTCCAACCGATGTGTTTGATTGTGACTGTATAGAAGTGCAGGTATCATGAATAGCTCGGCAACGTCCAAGATGCGACTAGAGGCGTTAGTTAAGCTCCAGAATCCGCATAGTCGTTGCTTGTAGTTCAACCGGCCAGTGTACAAGCTCGACAGGTAGAATCTAAAATTCAGGCCCAGTTGGATGCCCCCGATGTTCTTATCCGAATGAATACCGAGTTAGTTAAAGACTTATCTCTCTTTGTATATATGCAGAAGTAGTTATCAGATAGATCCGGACTACTTACCCATCGAGTTTGCTGTTTAATATGGCCCATATAGGAGGACGGAACCAACCCAAATTGCAGAGACTCCGGGAGATACGCCGACTTCCAACCTTTAGATAGCATCAACATCGAGCTATAGACATCCTCGGTCAGAGAACCCGTAGAGAAACCACCTATATGCTCGAGAGCCGCACGACGTAGAACGTATCCTGATCCTGAATTCCATGCGCAATCAAGACTATCGCGGATTACATCGGCAACAGCCCATGATATTTTATTGCTTTGAAATAGGGGATCATTAGTCGGAACATTGTAGAAACTCTGAAGTATTCGGATCAGTAAGTGAAGTTTGTGTATCTTAGAAGAAGCGAGATCTGGAGTCATAGAACAACGAAAATACTCTAAAGACATACCTGCTTCGGTGTAACAACTCCCATCGTACGGTCGAGAAGCAGATGTGGTAGCACGGATCGTAACCATTTCTTCTCGGGAATCATATCCGCATCTAGGCCACCTATGAAGGGCGCAGGGCTCCCGGGAAGCGTCTTGATAAACTCTACAGCATGATTTAAGTTTCCTGCCTTGTAACCAGCGGGGCCTTGCTTCACGCGTGCTGTATAGAAAAGATTTGGCTTCTTTAGCCCCGATGCCCACTCCTTCAGTACAGGAGAGGCGCCATCATCGGTGAGAATAACTCGGAAGCGGGTTGTCGGGTAGTCAATCGCCAGAGCGCCGAGTACGGTGTCTTGAACTATATCTAAGGATTCGTTGCAGCAGGTTATTATCACATCCACTCGTGGGACGTCGTCGTCTCCCATCAGTCGGTATCGTGGGCGCCAAACGTGTGAAATGGCAGCTAGAAGTCTACACAAGCAGTCTACTATGCTAAGGGCTATATAGCTGTGTTAATGAGTGTGACCAGAGTTATAGTCAGTTGGGTGAGCCGTTTACTTACCTAATTTTAGAATTTCAATACACAAGGATGTTCCCATAATGACCATTTCCAATGATAAGTTCCAGTCATCGCTGTAAATATCAAGGAAACACCGAACTTGAACGTAGAATAGCCACAGAAAGATAAATACGGGTGCTGCACCTGTGATATGGGATAATCGTGTTGCTCTCTGCCTCCAGGGCGAACTAGCCCAGAATTCCGGGTCTTCGTCAGGGGGAACCGTCCTAATACTCCATGCACGTTCCTCTACGTGGCCGTCTTCAAGTGTCGTATGTACGTAGGTTTCATCATTTCCGTGTCCGGTGTGTGAGTCTGGAGTCGTAGGCTCTCTCGGATTCCCATCGGGTTTCTTTTCATTTGGCGTAGAAGTCAGACTGTTCTGCAGAAAAGTGAATTTTCCAAGGAGGATTGTAGGGAGCAACCACCCTAACGCCACAGACATTATAGGCAACTCCTATGAAAACGATTGATACGTATATAATACGAGAAGGTTAATCCATAACTCGATATTCTTTTCTTGCCAAATGGCGTCCCCATATTGACTTTTAAACATTGTAGTTTTCCTCTATTACCCAGCTCAGGGAGAGCTGACATCCTAGCAGAAGTGTAATAATTCTGCAAGTACTTTTTGAAAAGCAAACACCGGCCGGGACCTTTGATATGGGAATATTAGGATATTCATTCGAGAAGCAATCGAAGTCGTTTCGTTGAAACTACCTACCTAGGTAGGTGTAAGTGTTGGTGATACAAGTTGAGATAATTTCTCGGCAGGCTGGTAACGAACTTCCCGAGATAAATATTAATTCGAGATTGATTACGATGGATCCTCTGTAACAACCACACCTTTTTATAGATATTAGCAATTTGTACTGATTCAAATCCTTCCACGTGTACCATCAACAACGTCTGCCCTACAGGGATAGCATGGCTGGAGACTGTGTATCCTTGAATATGAAGATTCTCCCGTGCCTCGATGCAGAAGACTTACATGCAGACTGATCAGACAGGATGAGGCAAACCACAGGGCCGACATACCCCTCGACTACCTAGGATCCAACTGCATAATATCCTTGTAGTGTGGCTTACTATACCGGAGGTTTAACGTTGGTGGCTGGCCATTGATGAGCTGAATAGCTCTGTGGTTACACGATCCTTCCATGTAGGCAGATGCTTAATATAAATCCCAGCTTCTTTACCGAATTGTTGGGTATTGCTAGGACAAGGGGATGCTGGATCAAGTTGCAGGGCGGGGAAGACTCTTTAAGATGGCGGCTTATTGGAAGCTCAGAGGTGCAGCACAAAGGATCAACTCTCTTATGTAAAGGAGAGTGGAGGTTATTGGCTGGAATATTGTATAATTGGTTATGGGTATGGACTTCGAATACTGTGGTGCTTCATTCTTCAATGTAGCAGCACGTCACACCCAATAGAATGGTGGGGGATGTTCTCGAATCTCGGTCGAGTTGATAAATTAGAACAGTGTAGGTAAAATAACCCTACATTCTTAAAGTCACTCGCAATGTAATTGAGATCAAGGAGGATACTATTACGAATTATGACGGTTGGCTATCGTTGTGATGTAAGTAATCGTGTAACGAATCCGGTTTGCTAGTATAAGTGCTCTTCTTATAGATGAGCTAGGTAGATACTGAAAATGCGGGGGCGAGCTGTATGAGCTCCGTCGCGATACCAGATTATCTATAGGTCGCATCTTAAGATCTTATTGCTAACATGAATTGTCATTGATCGAGAACTCCGCCTCGCAGATGCAGATCTAGAGTCTATTGAATGCATGTCTTTGATAAGGCTTAATCCCCAGACTATAGCTTATCTGAATATGATGCCGAATCATCCCCATCCAATGAGGGTGCTGAATTGAACCTAGGTTGGCGTAGATCTTGGAGCTGGTTGAGATAATGCAGGGGGGCGCCATCCAACCAGAACCCTCGACCCCGCCGTAAACGGGAAAGACCCCAGAGTAGGCTTCTGTTCTTGATTCGCACGTGTAATACGAAATGCGCAAGTTCGCTGTTATCTCCTGACCGGAGGTAGTGAATGGCAGCGGAGAAAGTTGACATGGCCGAACTCGGGATACGGAGCAAGGTGTAGATCGGGAACCCTTCGGTATCTTGATGTATATAACCTGTCTGTTCTTCTCAGGGATCTAGTCGTCTACTAGAGACAGCTTATAGGAAAGTCTACCTCAAGTAATAGAAAATAAGAATAATGGGTTCCTTCATTAGCAAGAACAAGTCTAGCATAGGCTCGAAAACGGCCGGACCCGTCCCAATGACCTACTATGCGAAAGCGCAGAGCGTCAAGCCTCCACTAATCGCCAACGAGAACGCATATCTAGGAGATGTTTCCTCGTCGTACGTTCTGGCACAGGCCTACATCTAACCCATCTATATAGAAGGGCGACGCCATAGCTAACTCAGCCATAGTGAGAAGATTGATCCAGAGAAGCCCATATCAGCTGGATTTTACCGTCTCGAAAAGGGAACCCCGCTCGTGTACGAGTATACGTACCACGAGAGTAAGTTGTCTCTCCTACAACCTTCCACTGGGACCAGTTGACGTATTGACTGTTATTGTTTAAGTGAAAATTATTCTGGAGGGTAGCTATGATATAAGTGATGAAGCAGGTAACAAGGTGCATGCAGTCCCCGGTGACGTCTTCTACTTTCCCAAGGGCTCGAAGATCACCTTCACAACGGAAGATTATGGGCTAGCATTCTACACTGGACAACGGAAAAAAGACGCTGCGTAAAGAAATATGTGTGGAGGGCAAGTTAGGATGGCTAGGATGGCCCCGATTTAGTCTTTTTGAGAGCATTAGGTATATAATGAAGAGATACCCTCAGTCCAACCACCCCATGTTTGTGGAGGGATTCTAGGAGCGACGAGCTGGATCTAGTTTTAGAGAAATGTCCAAATGAGATCCTAAACCCATGTTTAACTTGATGAAGTATGGGCAAGGAGGAAAACATTTGAGGTTGATCTACTCTTGCCTTGTATCCTAGCTACCATTTCGGATAAGTTAGTAGGTTATTAGATTGCAAGAGACAGTTAGTCTAGATGAAGTTGGCCCTATATTTGGTTACTGAGGAACGACGCCGGTTCTCGAAGCGCCGCATGGAATTAATGGAACCAATGAAACCCTCGTATGAAACAAATTGGTACTAGAGGTTTGCGAAGTAGAACTGTCTCAGGACTGCTGGGTAGTTATCTCGATTTGCCAAATACACGGTCTATCGTGTACTTCGGTAAGGCATACACGGGGTCAATAGCTTCCACGCCAGGATACTTCAGCAGGCTCAAGCCAGTCAGGCCAAAGAACGTGTGCCAGATATCAACCATGTTACCAGGTCGGTCTGACAGACCACCTTGTTCGGTGTCCTGGCAACTTAAGGTAAACTTGATGAGTTTTTCCCGATCGATCCAATGTGTGCGGCCTATTATTTCTAGGCTGCTCAGTACCCACCAGTTGTAGCACACATCTTCCTTCTTCTCGGGTCTGCCATTGAGGCCACCACAGGAGACCTGTCTCTCGCTTAGCCAGCCGCCGAGCTTGTCAATATCGATCAGATCTTTGCGTCCGGCGATAGAGAGCGCGGCTACACAGGTGAATATCTGCCCGGAATGGGTTTCGGCGCCAGGGCTGACGCCATATCCGCCATCAGTATTGGCGCAGGAAGCGATGTAATCTACGGCTTTGTTGACATCGACCAAATGTAATAGACCTAAGAGGGAGAGAGCATTCAAAGCACCGTACAGAAACCTCGTATCTTCTTCGCCCCACTCGTCGCCGGTAAATGTGCCTGTCTCCCGGTTTTGAAGGTCTGCCAAGACTAAAGACTGGGTTAGCTGCTAGAAGGCTGGGACGCAATAGGTAGCAACAATGATCGTAGGGTGGTAGTTGGTTGACTCACACTTGCCCACTTGAGCCTTGCCGTTGCCCTTGCCGCGACTCTCTAATTCGTCTAGCGCATCAAGCAGAACGAAGATCTGCACAGCACTGACAGTATAGAGCATGTGTGCGTCATGGCCCGGCGCAGCCCCAAATCCACCAGAGTCATGTTGACATGAGAGGACGAAGTCTATGGCCTTGTCTCGCGACAAGGCATCAGGATGTTGGAGAAGATGTAGGGCGGCCAATCCCCAATATAGTCCGTTTAGGCGGAGATGCTCGGTAAGCCAGTACTCGTATTCATCCTTCTTCGTGTCTAAACTCTGGATGTATTTAACGTGCGCCGCGGTTGCGAGCTGGAGTTCGTCTGGTAGCTTTTGTATCCCGGACATGCTGCTATCACAAACGAGACATATACAAGGGAGAGATGAACCTAGAAATAGATAGACCTGGCGAAGAAGGAGGGCGTTGGTGTGACGTGGATTGTCTCCGTGCGTTGAAGTTGGTCTCTCAGCGACGACGGTAGCTACCTATTTGCGAAATTTGACTGCTTGCATGATTGCTGCCTTGGGGGTTGTGGTGGGGTAGGTATATTTCACCGCCTGGCAGAATTGTTCAATGCTCGAATTATATAAACCTGGCCCACCTGCCGTATTGAACCCTTTCCTTTTTGTTCCTTAGCTCTCTTTGCCGTAAGGCTAAGATCAAGTGTAGTATCTGTTCTTATCATTTTAATATTTGAGAAAAGTCACACAGTGGCTCGATCACTTATTCTTATTTTTGTGCTGAGGGAGCGTATTTTCCTGTGCTTGCACATGGTCGCCTTCACCATGTCTCTGGTATTATACTATTTTCAGAAGACGCAAAATTGCCTTTCGGTTTTCATTACGCTCTTGGAGTTTACTAGGACGTGAAGAAGGCTTGGTACTCGAGCATGGCCTGAGTTTCCGAACATCTCCCTCAGCTTAGTAGACAAGCATGTGCTTTGTGACTATCTTCAAGCTTGCAAAATAGTATTGTATTTGGGTCACCAGACAGCGCAGCAGGCCAATGACTTACACAGAAGATACTATTCATGATAATGCATACATAACGTGGGGTCGTCTTGGCAGATTGAAGCGTGGTGCCGCCTACATGTAGTATGCCAAGCGTTGTCTGATGAGACAGATTTCAAGTATTCTGAAGACGCATATTAGCAGGCCAAAAAAACAAGACATGCTTATAATATTGTATTTGAACCATTGGGCTGAATACCATTTGACTCATGTTCCCAAGAGTTGAGGTTCAGGAAGCATGCAAGCAGAGATCTACAACTAAGTATGTACCTAGGTACCTTAGTTTGCTAACGAAGACTCCAATAGTCCGAATGAAAGTTTCATCTAGTGCCGCGCGTATGACACGAGGGCCTGTACCTGACGAGTTGACTAAGACAGGACATACTTGGGAACCTGACGCGGCTTTCTGGACTAACATAGTGTTGTCGCACTTCATGTCAAGCCATTGGGATGCGCCCATATGAGAAATAACAGGATCAATTAAAACGATAGGAAATGATTCAGAAATCCTCAAGATATTTAATGTAGAGGTACTCTTAATATCAAACATGATGGTTGAAACCTTGTGGATTTCGATGGAAGAAGTTGCGGGAGAAGGTGGAGTTGGTGGATGTGCGTTGGCAGCGCGTTTCAGATTTCAAGGTCTTGATACGCACCTTCAGAAATGTAGGTGGATCCGGGAGGCTCGGTACATTGAACCAAATCATTGAAACATTCAATGTTGATCTCCTACACGTGTACTTCCAACTTCGCGATTACACAGATGACAAGAATTGGTATGTAAGTTGTATTAAGTAGAAATGCCTGTTGTCCATGTTGAAGGTAAGGAATTAGGTTGGATGATTTAATACTTGCTCAAAAGCTATAGTATATAGTAGTAATCAATTTAGGCATTATTCCATTGGGGTTAAGGCGGCATACCTTACATAGCTTGAATATTCTTTACAACGGCTATCTACGGAGTATCGCTGATTAGTAAACTATGTAGTTACTATTAAGCCGGATGTCATCAATAGATATACCATTGGGACAACGCCGTGGCTGCTGTGTGGTTATATGCGAATTATAGTGAGTCCATGAAGCATCAGTCAATCTGAAAAGTTCTTAAAACTACAAATAACAACAAGTGAAACAGCCATCCAAGATCCTTGGGTGGACTGACGTTAGAACTTTCGACTGGTGATATCGAAAAATCGGGATGGTGTTTTTATGATCTCCCCTTATTATTGAACTTTTAACATGTAGCATCAACATTGAAGCTCTCCGCCCAACTGGTACCTAATGGGAGGTACATACATAAGGTACCTCCCTAAAATAATAGCTTCATGTACATGCATATATGTAGGTGATACAGATACCTAGAACAGAATTGGCACGTTTTTAATGCTTTAACCCCTGAGATTTAGCGTATTTGTCCAGTCGTCAGGTACCAACGGCCTTTAATACGGCAGGTACCTACAGTAAACCCCCATGTGCAATCCATGGATGCCCCATCCGTCCCCCTGTCGGCACTGCCCAGGAAACGTCCCAAACTCTCAAGTCAATTAATTCGTCGAATCAATTCCAATCTTGAACATTCAATTCGAACTCCCTCCCCTTGGAAATATCAAGATTGGATCTTTGGGTCGTTTCTTTTTTGCAGGGCACCACCATAAAATTCCAATTTACTTTACTTGTACAATATCTCTTTTTCTTTCACTACTCCCTGAATACCCTTAATCAACCCTGGTCTGGTGCCTCCTGTCGCAGGTTACCAAGTCCACCCTATCCTGCTTTGCTAATCCCTCCTGCGATCAGTCTGATACCCCGATAACCTGATACAGCATTCCACCGCGCACGACTCAGCCTGTCCTCCTGCGGCGGAGAGCGAATCAGCTCCCTCCCTGATATTCCCCGATTGCGTTTGACTGGAGGATAATAAGGGGAACACACCTACCATCCATAATGCGCCGAAAGCCAGTTCCCAATCCGCTGTCCCTAGCTGACGCTTCGGATTCCTTGGGTCAACATCGTGCTGCCAGCACCAGCGCCCGCGCCCATACCAATCCCGATCCTAACATCTTAGGGACTGACGGACCAAGCTCGCGCCCTACACTTACTAACGAGACTACCCTTCAAATCATCTCGCCGGCATCTTCCAAGTCTCCTAAGTCACCGCGCTCTCCCTTTGGCAAGTTCAGTACGAGCGCGGCTAGGAAACCCCAGACGCAACATCAGGCCTACCCTGTCGATGCACTGCAATCGCTGCAGTCTCCCGACGACGTGCATGTTGCTCAACAACGCCGACACCAATCTCCCCAACGTAACGATCCAGAACATCCACCCTTGACACTCCTTCCGTCATCCAACACTGCTTCTACTGCCCCGGACTCTTGTCCCCAACCCGAGAACGAGAAAGAGAAAGAGAAACATTCAAGAAGTGGTAGTCGCTTCTTCAACTTCGGCAAGGCTTCCAAATCTGCCAATCACCTTTACCACTCTCAGACCGATAGCACGACCAGGAGCGAGACAATGTCCCGCGGAACGGATAATACTATTATGTCGGAACGAGGGGTGTCTAGTAAGAATTCAAAAAACTCAGGTTCGTTAATCCAGAAGTCAAAGAAAATTGCCATTACGTATTACGTCAGTCTCATGATGCTGACTCTTTGTTTCGTTGTTCCTTAGACCTATCCTCTTCGGCTGATCTTTCAGCCCATAAATCAGCAGTTTCTTTACCATCCAGATCCGACGTTTCATTGGTGTCTACCGGCGAGCAGGATACCAACTCCAAGAAGAACAAACCAAACCCCTTCACGCTTCTAGGTCGCAATAGGTCACTAAAGGACAGGGATGGGCATAGTCCAAAGGAGTCCATCACAATCAAGTTGAATGAACCTGAGCGAGATACATCGGGGCCGAACATGCAGCCTTTGAGGACGGCCCCTATGAACCCAGATAGCCACGATAGGTCGTTTAGACACATGATGAATTCTACAGTACGGAATCATTCCGCCGATCGAGCACCTCCACGGGATGCGCCGGGGAACAAAGAGTATAGGCATGATAAAGACTATTATAGAGGCCAGCCTTCATCCCTCAAGGACAATAACAACGGTTCTACATTCCTCAACGGTCTGAAGAACTCTGGTAGCCGAGCAGCCGACATGATTAGCAAAGGGTTATTTGGGAGGAGTGCCCGTAGTGCTAGCACATCCGACAGGGACTCTGCAGTTGACGATGAGCATTACGTTCTGAAGGTTATTAATCTACCATTGGTGGAACAAACCCGGTTGACGAGAATATCCAAGCGACTTGAAGACTCTCGAGATAAAACAGAGTTTTGGATGCCCGCCTTTCCGTGGCGAGCGATTGACTATCTCAATCTTAAGGGAACCGAGGTCGAAGGCCTTTACCGTGTGCCTGGGAGTGGTCCTCAGATCAAGAAATGGCAACGGAGATTTGATGAAGGTAAATTCCATCCGTCCCTTTATTGCTCTATGTTCGTTTGCTAAACCGCTAGAAGAATACGATGTCGATCTCTTCGCCCAGGACGACCTCTACGATATTAATATCATTGGTTCAATGTTCAAGGCCTGGCTTCGTGAACTTCCTGATGAACTTTTCCCCAAGGAAGCCCAGGAACGAATATCACGGGAGTGCGCCGGCGCGGAGGAGGTGCCCCAGCTATTGATTGACGAGCTCTCCAACCTATCTCCATTTAACTATTACTTACTCTTTGCCATCACATGTCACCTCAGCTTGCTCCTCGCACATTCCGACAAGAATAAGATGGATTTTCGCAATCTCTGCATATGTTTCCAACCCTGTATGAAGATCGACGCCTTCTGCTTCAAGTTCCTTGTTTGCGACTGGAGATTATGCTGGCAAGGATGTAGGAACGAGGCCAAGTATATTGAGGAAGAATATCAGTTATTCCAGCAACCCCTTCCTCGAGGCCTAAACCCAGCAGAATCTCGGAGTAATAATGGGGGCGATTCTCTCGACGATCGAAAATTGTCGTCGTCAGACGGCAGCAAATTATCGGCGCCACCTATCGATCAACAGAACGGGAAGTTAAGAAAGAAGCCGGTGCCTGGCCAGTCAAATGGGGGCACGACATCTAATTATACAGGAAGGGTGAATGCATCGAATGTTGGTGGTGAGCAAGATACCCCTCAGCCGCGTTCCGGGGAACGAGAGTTAAGACCGCTCTCACCTATCAAACCTCTTTCCCCGATGAATTTCTCTTGATCACAAGGTTTATATCACGGTATACGCAATTGGAGAGTACGGCTGGGTTTTGATCCTGATCTGATGATACCTTTCTTTTTTTTTTGTCTTGAAATACCCCCAGGAGATGAAGCGGTGCATATGATGGCATTTGGCCTTTGGAGGTCCTCTTTTGACGATATTACGCTCTGTTTACGATTTCCACCTTTTTCTACTCCGAACATTAACGTTCCGCAACTACCCTGTTCCTGAACCTACCTCGTGGATGGACGGCACGTAACACCTTTTGAATCTCCTCGACACGAGTGGGCTTGAATAGCCAGAGGGCGTCGTCTATTTAGGTGGCCTTATGGCCTGGCACGAGAGCAGGCTCGACATCTAATTTTGCCCGGGCCATTTTCTCGACATTGATTTTCTCAAAATATCCTCATGACACTAATTTCAGGATGATGGTTTTGCAGTGGCGTCCGACCACAATACTTCAATATTCAACGCCCACTGGTGGTTGAATAACGAACCCTTCCCGTCTTTGGCTAAAAGGTGAAAATACGCGTGTGGCATGTGTAAGACAGGGCCAGATCGAGAGTAAGTAAAGAGTACCTAGCGATGGAGTTCGGAGAACAAGGGATGAGAAAAGATTTTGTACCATAGGTTGCTGGAAATTCCGCAATACTAAATTTAAATATGGCTAGCCCGCAAAACCTATCGTTGCATTTTACCAAGAACGCCCAACTCCTGCCTTCTATTGTAATTCGTAATGCGTGGGTATCAGCATAGTGTCCCTTCGACTCTTCCAGCATCACCAGCCGGCATTTCCCAGCCCTAGCCAGATTACATGTCTGTCTCCCAAGTTGCACCACTGGCGTAGTAACAGTCCACCCATCAAGCCTTTCTCCTCTTCTTATTCTTGGCCTCCTTCTCTTCCCTCTCCTTCTTCTCATCAACCTCAACAAGCCAGTCTTGCTGAACCATGCCTTCCTCTCGTCGCTTCTTGGCTCCACCCTTGTCGTATCCCCAGGTGCGCTCCCACTCGCCCGTCTCCTCGTTGTACGTCCGCGACTTGGCCCGTCGCTGCTCCCGCGTCTTCGGCTTGATGCCCTTGCGCGCCGCGAACTGCTCCCACTTCGTCGGCGGCTTGGGCGTCGGCAGCGGCTTCTCGCGGGGTAGAGGCGTTGTGGGTGCCGGGAGCGTGAGGAGAACCCCGGATGTGGTTGTGGCTAAGGGTAGGGTGGTCAGCAGCTGGTTGATTAGCGCTTGCGCGCCGTCACGCGCCGTCGCGGCGAGCTGGGCTTCGAGGGCTGCGGAGGATCCGGCCGCTTCGGTTGTTGTGGACTCTGGGGGTACGGATGTGGAGAGCGGGTTGGGGTCGTTGGCGAGGAGGAGGCCTAGATCGAAGGTGTAGGGTGTGGGCTTGCTAACGGAGACGTCCAGCTTGGGTTTGGGTTGGGGGGCCATTGTGGATGTGTTGGCGGTCCGAATCGACCCAAATTGATGATTACTTATAGAATATATTGATTGGATTTGTGTGAGGAATTGACTAGTCGTCGATGTTATTTGATCCTTCGACTTTGTGCCGTACCGCAGAATCGGTAGAAGTTGTGATAAATGGCAGGTGGGATGCGACGCTGGTCCAAAGAAAAAGTTCCAATGGACCCAAGAATTTTTGGTTAGACCCCTGTAAGATTCGCGCTATCAGTCTATCGATAGCGGATCGGAGTGCTGATTTCTCCGCTAGCCCTTTGCACCTTCAGCGATTCGATGCGGCTAAGGATATGCACCTATCAGAGGTCCAATGCCAATTGGAAATTTTAGTTGGGTCCATTTGCGATTTTGAGGTTGAAGCTATCAAGATATTGGGAAACCCTCAAAGGGCAAAGCTCGACCTCAATTCGCATTGGCAATGGCGAGCGCAAATTGCTGGAGGTGCCTGGCAAGGCCCTCACAGCGGCTATTCTTGCCAGTGAGCCTATTAACGCCGGCGGCGTCGACAGCATCGGCAGCGGCGTTTACGACTTCGGCCACGCAACTCGGAAGAGTACCGGTCAAGCCCGCCCAGAGGAATCCGGAGGCGGGTATGTCGAGACATATTCGTGCTGGAAAGCGGTTGATATTGGGAAAGAATAAGAAGAAGAGGCAAGCGGACAAGAGCAAACCACCGGCATCGGGGGAACGAAAGGCTTTCCGGAAGCGCATTCAGCTCAGCAACGACAATGCACTCGAAGTACCAGGCCTTAACAAATTGACTGCTGAGAATATTGTGGATTCAAGCTCCGTAGGCCAAGTAGTCGGGATCCCACCAGCGTTGGTGGACCAGCTGAGGGCTAGCGAAGCGTTTAAACCGACACAGACTTGGGGTTTATTCCGGTCACCGCACATGCTGATCAGACAGGAAACGGTGGACCTGGCAAAACAGATGACGGATGCTGTCGGCAAGAAGGAGACATTAAGATTGGTGATAACAGGAGAGAGAGCGTCAGGAAAGAGTATACTTGGTCTTCAAGCACTGGCAACCGGTTTCCTAAACGATTGGGTCGTAATTAATATCCCAGAAGGTACGTAAAGAGGCTATCTTCGGTCTGCTATATCTAAGAGCTGGGGCTGACTCCTATCCGTTTTAATAGCACAAGAATTAACCACCGCGGCAACTGAGTATTCACCGATACCCAACTCTGAGCAGTTTTCCCAACCTGTTTATACCATCAAGCTCTTCCAGGCCATTTATAAGGCCAACCATGCGATCTTGTCGCAACATAAGGTCGAGCTAGACCATATGCATCTCCCCATCTCAGTGAACCGAGGTACGACTCTAGCTGCCCTCGCCAACGCCACCAAGGAGCCCGAGTTCGCCTGGCCCGTATTCCAAGCATTCTGGAAGGAGCTGCTGCTTCCGGGCCGTCCGCCCATTCTATTCGCTCTTGACGGCCTGAGTCACATCATGCGCATTAGCGACTACCGCTCGCCCGCTTTCGAGCTCATCCACAGCCACGACTTGAGCCTGGTCCGTCTATTCACCGACGCACTAGGCGGCAAGACGCAGTTCGCGAACGGCGCCGCGATCCTGGGCGTGTGCACCAAGGGCAACTCGCCCATCATCCCGTCCATGGAGAAGGCGCTGGAGCAAAACAAGGCGGCACAGGACGGATTGCCAATCCCGCCCAGAGACCCCTTCTACGCCAAATACGACGACCGCGTGTTCGACGCGCTGAAGGGCGTCAAGATTTTGAACGCCCGCGGTGTCTCGAAGCCGGAGGCGCGTTCGCTCATGGAGTACTGGGCCGCGAGCGGTATCCTGAGGATGCGCGTCGACGAGAAGAATGTCAGCGAGAAGTGGACCCTGGCTGGTAGCGGTATCCTGGGCGAGATGGAGCGCGTTGCGCTGTATGATGTGAGGGCATCTGCGTAGATTTAGGTAGCTCAGGTACCTTGGGTGGTAGCCACGACGGCCTATGAAGTCTACTCAGGAAGCGGGTGAAGAGCTTCCATGTAAATTTGTACAAAGAGACTAGAATATATATCGTGGAATCTGCGGAACGCGATATCGATAGGCTGCTATGGTGCTGATGTGAATTGGGCGTGACCTCCCTATAATCATTGCTATATATGAAAGCTCAGCCATGTTACGCGGTAATGACTAGGGATGGTGGTTACACGTGGCTGAATTACATAGTAGAATCTGAATAGCTTAAAAGGATTGGTAATATTATATTCTAGCTAGTAAGGAGCATGATTTACGTCGGGCTTTCTGAGGAATTAAATGTGAGGTATCGATTGGAATGAAATATATTGTGAGTCGGTCCAGCTCGACTTGCGCTTCCTATTTCGACATTATACCTATCCATGCAACATAATCCGTAGTCCCTCATTGCAAGATTTAGGCATGTCAAATGCCAGAGGACCAGCCCAGAGACATCCAAACGGGCTAAGACTTCTGTCTTTCTGGTTCCCTAATCTGTGATACTAAATCTAAATCCTTCCAGCGATTCAGCCATCTCACCGTTTACAAGTAGCTCCAATACGATATTCGTATCCGCGTCGGCTGGGATATCGAATGAAATGCATGATCTTTCAACCCATTCTCCTGCCTTCGCCTTTTTGTATGCGTTGCTCGTTCTGATGCCGTGTGCCATTTCGCCAGGAGGGAAATACTGGTTAATCCCGTCCTCCTTGAAACCCTTAAGGGTCATACTCGGATACGGCTCGGCCCAGGCACCGCCCGGTAGTTCGGCGTGTCGGACCCCGTCCTCCACTCCTATTATCACGCCGGTCATGTCGTATATGAAACCTGGGACATTAGGTCCTTGAAGGGGTATGCGGATGACGTGGTCCTCCGTAGAACTAGGTGACGCCGACTCTACGGGTTTTGTTCCTTCCGGATGCCCATTAGAATGATAGGAATCTAGGTATGGTCGACTGCTCGTTAGAGATACTTTCTAGGCTTCATGTTGATGTAAGAATCTCGCGGAATAGCAACTCACTCCCTTGTCCATTCTTTTCAACCATCATGTAAGCGTTCCCTACTTAAGGTAATATAGGTAAAATACCTAGATATCGTGACTTTGGCTTCGTATTGAAGGTTCACTCAAGAGGACAACGACTGCGAAGACGAGAAAATGCCGCAAGGACAGTTAATGAGGGGTAGAGAACAAGACTTTACTTGTAGGATACGTGTTGGTTGAATTTCTACGAAAGTAACCAGGCCAGGCCAATCATAAATTATGGAAATCGGTGGTGCCAGAGGGGGTATATTAGGCATGGAATGTGGCCACCATACGGAAAATTAATCATGGATTGGAAGATGCCAATCTGGAAACCTTAGAGCTGTAAGATCGAAGCGATTAGGCAGTCAAGAAGACCTGTATCTATGTAGGTAACACTTCGACTCATTAATAGGTGCTTCTTCATTCCTAATATGAATCAAATGATGTAGTCCAAGAGCCCGTATGAATGAACGGATGGTGAAAACAGAAAACAGTTCATTCATCATTTCGGTGCTATCTCGATCCGGGTCCATAACGCCGTAACCCTGTTCTTTGCATCTCCGTGAGTCTACAACATGGCCTATTAGAAGGGTTGCTTCGCCTGAATTCTCATATCGGCGCATTTCATCGACTATCCTATTCTTCATCGTCGTCCCTTGCATTATCCGTAGCCGTGATGAAAACCAACCTACTGCTGTTACCAGTCGTTTGCCAAACCTATTTTGATATATGTCAGTATTTTACCCTCTAGCGAACACAGGGAGAGGAAAGGGGCTAAGGAATAGAAATCTCACATCAAGGTGTGTGTACTCATCCAACGCATTCAACCACTGGTCCTCCGTGAACCCCTTGCCGAGGACACGCTCCCTCACTTTACGCATGCTCAGCTCAACCGTGCCATCCTCCACATCATCGTCATCGTCATCGTCTCCAGCCCTGCAAGCGCCGCTATCAGCCAGCGACTTGACCAGGTTATAGATACGAGAGGAGGCGTTGAGGGTCCTCCTATTGCCGGTACCCTCGTGCGCCGCCAAGCTCTCCTTGCTAGCTTCAATGAGTCGCAGCGCCTCGTCGACATCGTCACGGTTGACCACCGTATCGAAACGGAGTCGCGCCAGCGCTTGGGCGAGACGGACGACACCGAGAAGCGTTCGTGGCGTCGTGTGGCTAAACTGTTTGTTCTTCTTTTCGGCACGGCGTTGGGCGTCTCGCAATCGCACGTATGTCTTGGTGAGGTACTCTGTCACGCTCTCCGGCACCGTAGGTCGGTATGTCCGAGCTTGTGCCACGTATGCTCGCACCTCGTGAGGAGTGAAGACTACGTTTGATGGCGTGGCCCCGTCGTTGTCTGCGGTCGGGTAGAGGTCGGGGTGCTTGCTGTGCATGTGCACGTATGCTACGTGCTTAGCCAATTGTGCATCGCTCTCGCGAGTCGGGGTGTCCAGGAGCAAGAATAGGACATCGAAACGCGATAGTAGAGCTGCTGGTAAGTTGATATTTTCTACGGGTGATATACGAGGATTGTAGCGGCCATAGATAGGGTTAGCCGCAGCTAGAATCGATGTCCTAGCGTTGAGTGTGGTCGAGATACCGGCCTTGGAGATAGAGATTGTCTGTTGCTCCATGACTTCGTGGATGGCGGTTCGGTCGTTATCGTCCATCTTGTCGAATTCATCGATACAGCAGATACCGTTATCGGCTAACACTAAGGCACCGCCCTCAAGAACCATCTCATCAGTTACAGGGTCACGCATCACAGCTGCAGTGAGACCGACACCACTGGAACCTCGGCCGGACGTGTAAACACCTCGAGGAGCAACCTTTGAGATGTACTTCAACAACTGGGACTTGGCAACACCAGGATCACCCATCAAGCAGATATTGATATCACCACGGATTCGCATACCATCACCCATCGTCTTCGTCACACCACCGACAAGTAACAAGAGGAGAGCCTTCTTGACGTCGAGGTGACCGTAAATTTCGGGAGCAATGGACTTTGCCAGCATTTCATATACGGTGCTTGATCGGTTGAAAGCGTTCATTCGTCTCAGGAGCTTGTCATCAATGATCATTTCTTCATATGCCTTCTTGTGCTGGATAATATGATGCGCTTCGAGATATGTGTCGGTCAAAAGACCGGCTCGCATCGCCTTGAATCCCGTGTAAGGGGTGGGTAGGAAAATACCCGAGATATCGACGACATCACCAGGGTTGATTTGGCGGACTGCACTACCATAGCACATGACGGTGAGGGTTCGCGGGATCTGGCCAATAGGGACCTGTTCTGCTAATTCTTGAACCTTGACTTCCTGGAACGGTAGGAACTTGGACGCGCGAGAAGACTGGAATAGTTGACCCTTGGACTGGTTTTCCTTGCACTCCTGTGATGGGCAGGCGGTAAGGGGCGCAAACTGCTTGTCATTGACGGGCTGGAAGATCTCACACCCACAACGGTCACAAGTATATGCGCCAACTTGCACAATAGGCTTGACATCCGAGACCCTAGTAGCAATACCGCGGACGGTAATCAGATGTCCGAGATGTTCTCCCCGTACTTGTCGCACAGCAAGAGCTTTGATAGGCTTGTCGTCGGCGGAAGTTCTCGGTTTGAAAACGAGTGTATACCGCCTGGTGAGTTGAGCCGGAAACGTCGACTCGAGTAATTCTGGGTTGTTGGTGTTAGCAGCAGCCTCAGCAAGGTCTCGATTTCGCGCTTGTCTTCTCTCCATGATCACATCCAGAACGTCGTCCTTAAATCTAGATTGGTGTCAGCAAGTAGGCGAGGTATAGAATGGCATGGGATTTAGTCGTACGTAACACCCGTCGTAGGGGGTGGCATCTTCTTATCAATAGCTCTAGATAGAATCTCCACATAGTGTTTCGTGTTGTTTTCGATGGACTCGACGAGCTTCAATCCCTCATTTGTGTCATTTTCCCACTAAAGGTCGTTAATCCCATTTCTCTCGGAGAGGATACAAATCTTACTGAAGCAAGGTCATCCAACTCTATTAAAACTTCGTCGATTGTGCGGTCTGCCAGCTTCTGCATGATATCGGCATATTTATGCTTTGGCTGTTTTGCCGCAGCTTTCTCTCTTCGACGTCGCTCATGGTCTTCGTCATCTTGATCCATAAAATCATACTCGTCACTTAAGTCATCTTCGTCGATGTTGATCTGGCCAATAGCGTGGGTTATTGTTTGCTCTGGTGAGGTCTTGAACTTCTCGAGGAAGTTTTCGAAGGCGCCTAGTTTTGAAAACGGAATCCGTTAGCTCAAATGTCGTAATGAAAGCAAGCAATCGTTGACTAACTTTGTTGCGCCTCATAATCGACGATGTTTCTATACTGTAGGAGCGCCATGATTAAATCAGTCTACGCCTGGGTATCTTGGTAGGTAGAAATAGGATGGGGAAGAATTGCAACAGAATTGATTGAATCGCAAGGATTGTTTTAGCGGTCGACCCTTTGGGTGGAACTCCATATGGAGGCTGGAAGCGCGAACAAGGGGGGGGCGGGTCAGTTTCAATAAAAGATACGCGTCGACGCGAATTTTCGTGTACTAATCAACCCAATTCATTAAAGTGCCCATTTAGTGGGTCTAGTGCGCTGGATTGTGGCTGATCCCAGCCCCACGTGCCCTAAATCTTGGTTGTACCTTGGTACCTTGCATACCGTAATGCTCAATTGAATTTAGACCCGGTGGGTTCAAACTTGCCTCGGTCCACGGCACATGCGAAAGACGGTCATTTCTTAAAAGTTGGTTTGCTACACCGAGCTTGTCAATGTTTCGGCGGAACTGGCAATAGGGTTTCGACGCGAGGGTTTGCTTTCTTTTTTTATTCCACAATCGTCAATGTTTCTTTTGGTGCAACTCGTTATACTTAATCTAGCCCAGCATGGCATCAGCTCAACGGAAGAACGCGCCGTCCACTGCCGCCGAGATCTCCCTTGTACACCTTAAGAACTGTCTCGTTAACCTTCCAACGTCCTTGGTTAATTTGCTTGTAACTATAAATACTGTAAGTTTGTTGTTTACTCTAGCGCCGATATGAGACTTTGTTTACTGAACGGCATTGGTAGCCTGCTCAGAATGTCATCGTCGAACTCAACTACCGCGTTCCCTCCCTCGCAAATGGCTCCTCTCAATCCAACGGCTCGACGTCTTCGCAACGCTCCATATACGTCGGATGGACAGGAATGCCCAGCAAGCGCAAGGTAGCTCCCATAGTTGACCGCGACGGCATAAGCGGGACACGCGGCAGTGGAAGAGACCAGGAGGTGGCGTCCGTTGAGATTGATGCCACCCTCGCAGCGACTCTCGGTCTGCTAGATGGCCAGAAGGTAATGGCAACAATACATGTTGACCCTCCTCTAGCGCATACAGTCAATATCGAACCTCTTACACCAGAGGACTGGGAGATCATCGAGTTACACGCCACATTCTTGGAGTTAAATCTGCTGTCGCAAATCCGCGCTCTCCCGAATCCGACATATACCGCCATTCCTGGCCAACCTCCCAATCCCCACCCATTAACTCTTCACCTCTCGCCTACTTCCACGGCCAATATAAAGATAATATCACTTGAACCAACTCCTGCAGCAGACGTTCCATTCGTGAAAATCGCTCCCGACGCCGAGGTCATTGTCGCGCCGAAGACCCGATCGAAACCATCGAAAAGTACTCGCGAAGACCGTAGTGTCGGTGGCACGTCTAGGAGGAGTGGGAAAAGTTCAGCTAGCACTGTTCGCCGGAAGAGCGCACGAGAAGAAAATAAGCCTGCTTTGTTCTTACGAGGGGTGGACCGTAAACTGTGTGATGAATGGTTTGACGAGGATTCAGCACCGCAAGACTTGAGTGTATGGGTCGATCGTGACCTTTTGTCATCGAAGGATTTCAGGGGCGTGACATGGGTTGCTGTCAATATCGTTAAGCCAGCAGGGCTTCAACCTCCGCTTGATCCTCAGAAACAGCAAGAAAATGCGGCAAACAACGAGACCATCAAGGCGGCTGAAAAGGTTGTTGCCCAACTACGTCCGTGGGATGATCCTCCAACTACTCAAACCGCCGCTCTTTCTACCCCTCTGTGCGCCGTGCTTGGATGTTCAGGGGTCGTTGGAGGAATTGTAAAGGTCGAACCCGCGCCGCCGCCATTACCACGCAATGCGTTACAAAAATTGAAAGTCTCTCCCTTTGCAGCTGATGTTTCGAGGCCCTCAGACGGGTTGAAATTTGGAGGAGAATCAAAAGCTGAGAAAGAAGAAGCATCGAAAAGGATATCGCATATTTACGGCCAGAAAGGCAAGGTAGACGGCCTTCTATATGGTCCCTTGACAGATGGAATGGTGCTGCCCGTATACGAAAGCCTCGAGTTATCTCAGGGCTGGGAGGGTGGTGTCGCAAAATTTGATGCCGCGAATTTGGATTCCAAAGAGCACCTGAATTGGTATCTAGGATCCGAGAAAAATGTACCAATCGAAGTGCAGACACCAGTCTCTCGCCCCACGTGGCTGACAGAAAACGACATAGACGAGTACACGCCACCAAGTGATTCGGTTCTGGTTGGAATTGATTCGCTCCTGGCCGATCTGAAGTCTCACCTCTCGCATATGTCATCTGTTCTTTTAACTGGTGCCTTAGGGGCTGGTAAGACGGCTGTTGTACAATCCCTAGCTCAGACTCTCCGAGAAGAGTTCTTATTCCACACAACTTATTTCCCATGTCGAAAGCTTGTCAACGATGAAAGCAGAATATCCACGATTAAAGAGACGTTGAATAGAGTTTTCATGACTGCAAGCTGGGGTGCGAGACTTGGTGGGAAAGCACTGGTCATACTCGATGACCTAGACAAATTGTGCCCGGTCGAGACAGAGTTACAAGTGGGAAATGATAACAGTCGAAGCCGGCAGGTTAGCGAGACTATTAGCTCGATTGTCCGTGAGTACTGTGAGCGTGATAGAGGTGTCGTTCTTCTCGCTACAGCTCAAGGCAAAGAATCACTCAACAATGTGATTATCGGAGGTCATGTTGTTCGGGAGATCGTGGACTTGAAAGCACCAGACAAGGAAGCACGGAGAAGAGTATTGGAAACGATCGTCCATCAGCAGACCGTGTCTCCGGAAGCTTTGCAAGCGCCTGCCTCTCTCGGCAGTCGTCCTACCACCGCTAATGGAAGCGTGGGTGGAGATGATGGTGGAGCATGGATGGACGGAGCTGACCAACGTAGTCGTGGCAACTCGGTTTCTGCCGACCCAAAGCTAGACGGCTTTCTCTTAGATCCGGATCTCGATTTCCTTGATCTTGCTGGGGAAACCGATGGCTACATGCCAGGAGACTTGATACTCCTTGTATCTCGAGCTCGCAATGAAGCTCTAATACGGTCCGTTAGTGAGGAATCTTCGAGGGATTCATTGGATATTATTCAACTCGGCCGAGCCGACTTCGATAAGGCCCTCAAAGGATTCACCCCGGCATCTCTACGGAACGTCTCATTGCAAACATCTACAACAACGTTCGACTCAATCGGTGGCCTCAAAGAAACGCGACAGATTTTACTCGAGACATTGCAGTATCCCACGAAGTATGCTCCAATATTTGCACAATGCCCTTTGAGGCTCCGCTCTGGTCTCCTCTTGTATGGGTTTCCTGGTTGTGGCAAAACACTTCTCGCAAGCGCAGTAGCTGGCGAGTGCGGCCTCAATTTCATATCCGTGAAAGGACCCGAAATTTTGAACAAATACATTGGTGCTAGCGAGAAGAGTGTTCGTGATCTATTCGAACGTGCTTCGGCTGCGAAACCGTGTGTGCTTTTCTTCGATGAGTTTGATTCTATTGCCCCAAAGCGAGGGCACGATTCGACAGGCGTTACGGATCGAGTAGTGAATCAACTCTTGACGCAGATGGACGGTGCGGAGGGATTATCTGGAGTCTATGTCCTGGCTGCAACATCTCGGCCAGATTTAATTGATCCCGCCTTGCTCCGTCCTGGTCGATTGGATAAAAGCTTACTGTGCGGTTTTCCAGATATAGAAGATCGTGTCGACATTTTGCAAGCGCTGGGCAAGAAAGTCAAGCTCAGTGAGGAGATAATGTCTTCGAAAGAAGGCCTAATTGAACTCGCGAGACGCACCGAGGGGTACTCTGGTGCTGATTTGCAGGCTCTCATGTCGAATGCCCAACTAGAGGCCATTCACGATGTGCTCAATGACATTGAGCTGCAGTCCTCAGGTGATAAGCGCACTACTTCTAGCTCCCGAGCTAAAGTGGAGATGAATACGCGATCCCGGAATTTCGTGCAGTTTCGCTACGGTATAGAGGCTGCCCTGGCAGAGGCAGAAGAACGGGCGAAGAAGGGATACAACAAATCGTCTCAGTTGGCTGAGAACGCCGCCATTGCAGCCAAACTAGCCGAAATAAAAGCGGCAAGGAAACAAACGAAACGGACACAGAAGGGATCAAACAACGCCACGGGTGATAATAGCCAGAAAGGCAAGGAAGGAAATAATACGGAGGTCCTCATCGGCTGGAAACACATGATGAAGGCGTTGGACTCGACCAGGGCCAGTATCAGTCCCCAAGAAAGAAATCGACTAGAACGCATCTACAGAGAATTCGTGGTTGGACGAAGCGGCGAGATGCGCGATGGTCAGGGTAGCATGGAAATTGGCGGACGGAGCAGTCTTATGTAAATCTGAGCATTTATGCGGAGGTGCAGACCAAAAGTTTTGGTATTATCATATTATATATATATATCAGCTAATATCATGTTGAAATACTTCACTGTACTGATTCATGAATCATATGTGGCAATCCCTTATATATATGAATATATATGAATAGCACTTGGATCGACGATACTAATAATGCTGTCTAATTAGGTAACGAGGCTGACCGCTTGGGTACAATGCTACCGTTGATACTAGCCCAATTATTCTGATTGGTTAGCCTTTTTGCACCAGCCACTAGCCAGCTGGTCAGTGTGGTACGGGCGGCCCCACATCAGGCCTGTGCGCCTATTTTAGGTACGTTTCGTTACAAGTCGAGATCACCGTCTCCGAGGTTCCCTCTACTAACTTCTCCTAGATCCATGTAGTCAGGAGGCTCAGGAACGGCGTATCTCAAGGCCATGAACTTCTAAAGCCCTCGAATAGGTCGCTAAGACGATATTGAAAACTACTCCAGTTTATCCGAGCAAATTAACGCTGCGTAGCGCTGGCCGTTGGGCATTCTATGTTGGGAGCTTGGAGGATTAGAGAGATGCTGTGTCGCGGCCTCGGTACTTTTGAAGCTGGCAGCGACGACAGCTTTTGGGATACGTCCCTTATATACTTGGTACCTTGTTAATTGTCCTAATTGCTTAATCCGAATCGCATCTGCTCTCTAGCTGTAAGTATGTTCTCTAATTCATTTCTTCTTCCCTTCACCGTTTATCTTCGTTTCACCCTTCATCGGTACACCATTGCCACAATGGCGTCTCCTAAGCTGCCCCCTATCCCAACCATCACAGTGCAGTCTAGTGAGACGTCGCCTATACAGTCTGCGACGATGCAGTCTCAAAAGCCATCTCCTCTACCCATTGCCACATCGTCGTTATCAAAGACGTTCACAATGCCCTCCAACACGACACCATCTAGCAAGACTTCCGCCGTGCAATCCCAGAGCCCAGATTTCCCTCCTGGACCATTGAACATGAATCTTTTCCTAGAGGAGCCACGTTCCCCAGCTCTTCTAAGAGATCTTTCGTTAACACCTAACGCAGGCGTCCGTGGCGGTCCTTATGCTCTGGTTTGGATAGAACGCCCTCCCATAAACATTCCCATCCGCTATCCAAGTCCCGAGAAAAAGTAAGTGATGATCGCCTAGCCACTGACTCATGCATCTACGTTTACTTTGCTTCATCGTTTGCCCCTTCCCATCACCTTGCCCACTTCAGGTGTGTTATACTCATCGCCAGTCACCTTAATATATAACATTTACTATCCATTCTCACCACGCTTCTTATAAATACACACGATCTGAGACCATTCGCTAACCAGGTCCCACAGGCCTGATCCAGGACCCCAAACACCATGGCAACTCTTCAAGTTTTTGGCGGCGGACCTGCGACGACGCGTCAAAAAGCTGTCGAAGATGCGCGGAAAATGGAAGAAGCGGTCCAAGAAGAATGCGCCAAGTCAGGAAAACCAGCCCCAGGATATCGACTTACAGAACTTATCGGAAAAGGAAGCTTCGGCCGTGTTTACAAAGCAACAGATCTAAAGACCGCCCAGGTAGTAGCCGTCAAGATCATCGACGTTGACGAGAGTGACACATTAAACCCGAAAATTGCAGATACCTACAGTGAGATTCTCAAGGAGATTAACGCCTTGCATCGGCTAAGCCAATCCGGTGCCCAGAATATTAATCATGTGATTGAAGCTTTGCCTGTAGGCAAAGCTATGTGGATGGTGACGGAATACTGTGCTGGAGGAAGTGTTGCGACCCTAATGAAACCAACGGCACCCGGCGGACTACAAGAGAAATGGATCATACCAATATTGCGCGAAGTCGCCGTAGCAATCTACTGGGTGCACAAGGAGGGAATTATACATCGCGATATCAAATGTGCTAATGTCTTAGTGACCGAAACGGGAGCAGTCCAGCTCTGCGATTTCGGCGTTGCTGGTATGATGGAAACAAAACTCGATAAACGATCAACGTTCATCGGAACGCCACATTGGATGGCACCCGAATTATTCGACCAAAATTCCCAATACGGAACAGAGGTCGACATATGGGCCTTCGGGTCCATGGTGTATGAAATTGCTTCAGGATTGCCACCCAACGTTACGGCTAGAGTAGGCCTCCCCCAACTTGGAGATTACCTCAGAGAACATCTACCACGCCTCGAAGGTGACCAGTATTCAGATGAACTCAAGAGCCTAGTCGCATTTTGTCTTGAAGAAAACCCCGCCAAACGACCTTCTATTGAACAAGTCCAAAAACACCCATACATTTATAACACAAGCTCTAGATACCCCACTTCATCTCTCTCCAATCTCGTCAAAGCATTCAAACTCTGGGAAGAACGTGGTGGAAGCAGAAAGTCCCTCTTTGCAGCTGGAGGAGCACAAGCACCCACCGATCTTGGTTCGACTTCGTTAGCAACGGATGAATGGAATTTCTCTACCACTCTTGCATTCGACGAACAGCTTCACGATGCTTTAGACGGCAGATCTGACGCTGAGGCAGTCCGCGATGTCTATGGCTCAGCTGTCGATTTCCCTAGCACCTTTAACGAAGACACGGCACGACCCAAAGCCCTAGGAAAAGGCCGACGCCGACCACCGCCGCAAGCCCTCGCTGCAACGAAAGTGAAGGCTCCTCTCGAGAAAGTCTTTGATCCTAATACCATTTCTAATTATGATGAGAATTCCCGCATGTACTACGGACGTCCTGCTCCACCTCCGGAGCAACCCATGACGAATGAGCTGCCAGCGTCTGATCTCCCTCTGCGTGATGATTCGCTTCACGCAACGCTTCGTGAATCCTTAATTGACCTTGATGCGTCACTTGGTGGTGGCGAACTCTCGAATTTTGTCGACATGGGCACGATAAGACCGGGCCCAGGAATAGGACAGGGGCAAGGCCCAGGACCGCGAGCTTCGATGGACAACAATTGGTCTTTCTCATCGGCTACTGAAGCGTCGACACATGACAGAGCACCCTTGAGCGATCCCGCGGATATGAACAACGGCCGACATCATGCCCCAGATTGGTCATGGCCAACTAGCATCCCTCCCGCCTCTGCCAATCCTGAAATGTCGCATTTTACATTCAATGACGATCGCGATTTCGATAAAGATATGGAAGTGAGACCCCGACTACAACACCACCCAACCGAACCTATCGGCCTGCCTTCGCAAGGCTATGGAATACAAACCACAAATACTTCTTCAAATGACCGCATGTCCGTAACCAGTTTAATCGACCTCGACATGAGCATGCCCGAACCTACCCTCCCAGAACTCACCCGTCCCTCTACCGCGAACTCAGACATCGGCTCCATGACCGGCTCCGACATAGGCACTCGAGAGCCCTTCGAGCTCGAGCGCCACGCATCCGTATATGCACCCGCCCATTTTACTAGTCGCGAGCCATCTATTTATGTATCCGACGGCTCGGAATTTTCCACCCAAGTAGCGAACAAGATTGCCGAAGACGTTCCTGAACCCGATATCCACACTGCCATCCACGACGCCTCTCAGCAACATCACCAACACCAGCAGCAAAACAGCGACTTTACGATCGCGTCCTCGGAGACTTACGTGGACAGAGACTACAGGCGTTCTAATGGCATGGGTCCACTTCATTTACCCCCTATCCCCCCTCCATCGAGTAGCGTAATGGAAGCTCGGGCTACAGCAGGCGATGTGGCGAACGAAATGAAGAGACTTATAGGAAGTCTAGGCGAGCATCTATCTATTATCGGGGAGCAAGTCGCGGGGATGGAACCCCGGCGCGCTGGGAGAAGTTACGAGGGGGCGGAATAAACAGAAAAAAAAAAGTAGCCTGGAAGAAGATCTTATTTGACGAAGATTGATGAACGCGTTTTTTCCCTTTACGGAATATATGTAACCCGAATTGTTATGCGCATCGGCGCTTTAGGAGGTATAGATACTACTATGGTCTACGGTGTTCGCCTACCTTTCACGTTTATTGAAATGAGATACCACTAATTCGTCGCATGGTATAAAAGTATCAATGAGATTGAGTTTTACGTCTGGAGCTGATGCAAATAGTTTACTTTTCCCTTTTCCCTTTCCCCTTTTTCTTGAGACCTGAAGGTTTCCGGTAGGCGAAACTACCTATGTACGATATTAATACAATAGAATGAAGGATTAAAAGGCAGAAGTATCACAGGCATAGTGACTTGTAATCAATCCGACGTACGTTTCAATAGGTTATCTCGTAATACGATACGATACCTATTACGTGCATTTTCTACGTAAAGCCTATCAAATCCCCCATCAGAACAGCTTGATACTTATCCACCGCCTCTCGCAAGCGGATAAGCACGCCCGCAGCTAGCATCTTAACCTCGTTCTCCTCACCACCTCCTTCGCCACTGACATCGCCACCCCGCGTATTGCTAAAAACAGCGTTCACCCACTCAGAGCTCTCGACAACCTCCCGGCCATGTCTCTCGCATAGACCGCGCATATCACCTTCATTCACATCCAACAAGGCCACGAGCCCGAACAGCACCGCCTGTGTAATACTTAAGTCACCTACGCATTGGCCTCGGACACCAAGGAGCAGGTCCCAGAACTCGGCGGTCATCTGCGGCAGAGCAAGGGTGCTGGGTCCTGCCGCGTGTAAAAGGATGGCTAACGTCTTGAGGTAGAGTGTTAGTAGGTACGGCTGGAAGAGTATGCCCCGCGTTGTGGCGGACACTGAGTGCATTGCCGCCTGAAACCGGGAGGTCAAAGGGAAAAAGAATGAGGATGCGATGAGCGAGGCCGTCGTGTTGGGAATAGCGCGCACGCGTGGTTTCGCCTTACTCTTCACAGCATTAGGGTATTGTGCTTTTAGACGTGAGGTGAAGGATGAGAGTTTAAGTGCGTCTGGCCCTGTGGCTGCATCTGCGGCCTCCGCAGCTAGTGGCGCAAGGAACGTCTGCGAAAGGGACTGTGTAAGATTGTCTAGGGCATTTGGAGGGAGAGGCTTGAGGCTCGCCGCTGAAGATTCAATCCTGTTCGACGACGAAGTTGCGATATAATGCTTCTCAACTTTGGCGGGAAGCGCCTTCGAAGGGAATTGTGCGGCTGAAGCGTATTCAGATGTCTCGAAGCCAGCTGTCTCTCGGCCACTAAGACCCAGTGTAATAAGCACGGATGCTCGCTGGGACAGGGAGTAATCGCCATCAAAAAACGTCTTCGCAAACCACTGCCCCATTTTCTTTGGCTGTGCGACTACGACGGCAATCATGCCCTGGAGGCGCAGGTTATCGAAGTCTTCAATGTCATATTTATCTTGCAGGCCAACGAGAAGAGTGGCGAGTTCTTCAGCATGAGAACTAACCTCTGTGCCGTAGTTCGCTTTTCTACGAATTAATGTAGGAGCGGTTGTTAAAGCAAGTTTTTGCTTATCATAATTCTCTGTGTCTCGGAAATATGCAATAAGGTCCCGAATGTAGACAGGAGCTTTAGGCTTGTCACGATTGATGAGCGTGGCGTCGTCATCCGAATCCTCAGCATCGGAATCTGGCTTCGCGTACGGCACTAACTCCGGATCTTCGCCTTCTTCGTCCTCAACTTCCTCGATAATAAAACCAGATTGGGCTGGTGGTTTTGGAGGTCGCTGGGCTGCAGCTTTTGAGGGTCTCCCTAACTTTGGTGCGTTTGCGGGTTTCGGTAGTGTAACCAACTCCCTCAGTAGACCCAAAGGTCCAGGCTTATCGGATATTTGTACCAAGGATTTATACCATCTTGCTTCTTCTGTATCCATCTCATCCATTTTGAAGTCAAGTTTCGTCTCTTTCCCATGTACGAGTCCTGAGAGCGCCTCGCCAACCACCATCCCCAAGAATCGTGCACGAATTTGAGATGCGGCAATTCGATTGGAGACGGCATTTAAATAGGTACTTGATCGTAATAGTATAGTTAGTTTTATGGGTGCGAGCCTGTTGACGTAACCGGCACTTAGAAGTAGTACTTGCGCATGCGCTTGTTCTCCAAGTTAGCCTCACTAATAACTAAAGGGAAAAGATGTATCTCACCTTCTTGCTGTAGCAATGGAGCATGCCTGATGTATAATTTATCGCCGAATTGACTTAAACTTTTCTCGAGGATTGTAGTCATACACTCCTTGTCCTCAGCAAAGACAGCGACAGCAGCCCGTCTGATTCCACACCCTTCGCCAATTCCCGCACCAGTTCCACCAGTCAACCAATCCACGAGATGGCTCTTCCGCGTCTCATCATTTCCGACAATCACCTTCAAAGCGCCAGCCACAGCAGAAATGATAGGAGTTTCCTCTGTCGGACTACTACCATCCAAGTTGCTAAGATACTTATCAGAGAGTAGTTTCAGAGTTAAGCTAAAAATCTTGCGCTGTTCGAGAGGCGGCAAAAAGCCCAGCAATCTATCAAATACTGCCTGACCACCAACATCTTGAAGAAGTAGGCCAGTAATGAGCGTGTTGACAAAATTCTCTTAAGAGGCCGTCAGTCAACATGTAAATATTACTAGGATAATAAAGGGGACTGACCTGGGTTCCCTAACCGCATTGCGCGGGTGGATACCTCGGCACATAACTTGAGGTCGTCTTCATTAGTCCCTGACTCAACGCATTGTACGACGTTCCGACCAAGCCAGTCGATATACAGTTTGGTGTTGCTAAGCCAAAAGTCACCTTTCAATTGGTCCGTTTGTCGGCAAAGGTCCTCTGCTTCCGCGGATAGTGAGACGATCTTCCCACTTGTAAATAACGATATAAGCTCTTGACGCATGGGACGAATCTGGGTCTGGCTTCCCAAGGAAGCAATGCTACCCCAAATACGTTTTATGTCATCATCGTCATGGAGGAGTTTAGAGAGCAGCTCTAGAACAAAGCTCAGGTTGAAGCCAACGTGAGAATCTTTCAGGGATTTAGGGTCCGATTTTGCTTCCTTTAATAGGGCACGTAAGTATGCTAGCGCGGCATTGATACCTGAGATGCTCTGCAAGCAAGTGATTAGTACATGGGCATCTCCTTTACTCTGCCCCATAGATGCATCCCGCAGTACAGTCCAGTAGTTCGGGACAATCTCCGTAACTAATACGTGTACTAGTTGGGCTCCTTGGGGGGTGGGTTTTCGGATGTCGAATGCATGTTTGCCTTGTATGCCTTTTTGCAGGTATTTTAATGTAGATAGAAGAGTATCGTAGCTTGGTTGGTTCTTGAGAACGTCAAGAGCTTCCTCCGGCGATGAGCCATGAAACTCGGTTTTCGCCACAGCCGCCGGGCCAGAGGATTTAGAAATCTCTAGTAGTTCATCATTCTGACTGGATTTCCGGTAAGTTTGGCTCACGGGAGTGAGTAGATCCTCCATGTTGCCCGTCTTTTGGCCTCGGTATCACTCGTTGAGCTGCGTTCCATAAAGGTTGAACAATTGAATTATCCGAGGTCATAGCTTCTTAGCGTAAGATTGGTCCTTGTAACTAGAAACAGCATGCTCATTCATAGTGGACTCATAGAGAGCATCTCTGTTCAGGGGTAGTAATTAATAGCAGTAATTAACGGACGCTTGTCTTGTGGGTTTCACGTCCTTTGATGTTTGTAATTCGTCAATCGTGAACAAAAGTAACATTAGATGCGCTATTCTAAGAACAAGCTTTAGGTATATACATGTAGGTATTGGTTTAGTATATATAGTACCTATGTAGTATGCTGTTATGTGAAGTGCTGCGGGGTATCCGTTAGGCTTAGTTGCATTCCTAAGATCTCGCCCACCGGGTTTACAGCGTCCAGATAGCGTTTCTGATATAACGCTATCAACGATAAAGGATGACATCAAACCACCAATAGCTCTCCCTTTATCATCTTAAGCTCTTTCAACCCAGCACACTCAACACCCGAGGACAAATCATGGCGACCAACGCAGCAGTTGGTAGCCCCTCAAGGTGGCAGTATCTTGACAGAATTCGTAGGACACCCGGTCCTTTTAATCAAGATTCCGATGTCAGCGAAGAAGCCCTCGCAGCGCTGGACAAGGCCAAAATATTGGTCATCGGCGCGGGTGGTCTCGGATGCGAAATACTCAAGAATCTAGCGCTCTCTGGCTTCAAGGACATCCATGTCATAGATATGGGTAGGTTATGATCACATTCGTATTCCCTCACTCCTATTGCCAATTTGAAGCTTACCAGCATGCGCTTGTGCTAGACACCATCGACATCTCTAATCTCAATCGCCAATTCCTCTTCCGCAAAGACGATGTGGGAAAGTTCAAAGCAGAAGTCGCCGCGAAGTTCGTCGAGAAACGAGTCAAGGGTGTCAAGATTACACCTCATAACTGCCGAATACAAGAGTTCGACGAAGACTTCTACATGCAATTCCAGCTTGTCGTGTGTGGTCTCGACAGTATTGAAGCGCGCCGATGGATCAACGCGACCCTCGTGAATATGGTTGATATGGATGATCAAGACTCTCTGAAGCCATTGATCGACGGTGGAACCGAAGGTAGTACAAATATTCGATCTCAACACTTCAGAGGCTAAAGTGATCTAACTTTGGAGTAGGATTCAAAGGTCAAACTAGGGTCGTATTTCCGACTCTAACCGCATGTATCGAGTGTCAGCTAGACCTCCATACACCTAGAGCCGCAGTCCCTCTTTGTACCTTGGCTACTATCCCACGACAGCCAGAGCACTGCATAGAATGGGCCCATATCATTGCATGGGATCAAGAGAAACCATTCCCAACCCTAGACAAGGACGACCCCGAGCATATCACTTGGCTCTATCAAAAAGCCCTCGCACGAGCCCAAGAATTCGGCATCACCGGTGTGACCTACTCGTTAACTCAAGGCGTGGTCAAGAATATCATCCCAGCAATAGCATCAACCAACGCTATCATCGCTGCCAGTTGTTGCAATGAGGCTTTGAAGATCGCCACCACAGCCGCCCCAGCTCTTGGCTTTGAAGAGAATTACATGATGTATTCTGGCGATGATAGCATCTACACTACTACATTCAAGTACGAGAAGAAGGAGGATTGCGCCGTATGTGGTGACCTAGCCAAGCCACTGGTAGTTGACCCCAACTGGACATTGAGAGAGCTTCTCGGCTCTTTCGCGACGAAAGCCGACCTTCAACTAAAGAAACCCTCAATCAGAGCTGAGGGCAAGACGTTATACATGCAATTCCCCCCAGGTATCGAAGAACAGACACGACCAAACTTGGATAAGACTCTGAAGGAAGGATTGGGCTTGGACGTGAATCATGAGGTAGTCATAACGGACCCAGCATTCCCAACCCTGACTTTTAGATTCATTCTCCGTTTCACGTGAGCAAAGGAGTTACGAGACCATGATACCAAAGTATGTAGAGAGACCTGGAGTTTGCTGATTTAGATGCTTGGCCAACCCACCTCGTGGCAGTCGGGTTCAGCTTATTGCACTCTAGGCTACGCTCGCATGAGCTGTAAATAAAAGTCTATTCACCAAATCAAATTTCCATCCCAAATTTCTAAGGGATTAAAGACGCTTTCACATCTAATTCTGCAAGTTTCACTGCCCTGTCCTGGTATTAGCTGCTTGCTATGCTCTATGTCTTGTTGTCTAGGCCACTGCCTGAACCTATGAGGGACGGAAGTCCCAGATTGACGGTCTCTGCTACATGTGTCTTAAAACACGTATCCAGCTATGTCCTCTGAAACTCAGAGGATTCTTTATCTGCCGTAGTTTCATCTCATTCTCTAGCAAAACGGTAACTACAAAGCTATAGAATGACTCTGCTGTTGTATGTTTCATGATACGGGAGTATAGATCTATAGTAGGAACACGTTGTTCCTTTCACTGTCCAGCTTGTGGTGGGTACAGGAAGATTTATATAAACCTAGCTTTAGTCCTCATGGTCTGACCTTTTTGGACTTCAACATACTACAGTCTGAATAAATCCACCAGATATATCAATTATCATCAATAATCAACAGCCATGTCCAATAAGAGTGGCAAAGCTCACAATCCCAGGCACTCAGAGGACTTTCCTCGGAAGCGCGATAGCAATGTTTTCAACCTACCAGCACACAAACACACCCTGGCCAAGAGATACGTGTGGACAGCCGAAGAAACAGAGATAATCCGCCGCCACGTTGAAGCGAATACAGGTCTAGAGCGGAGCCTTCAGCCACTTCTAAAGTCGCTAAACCTCCACGGATACGAAGACATTAGGACAGATGAGGACCTCGACTTCAAGTACGACATTCTAATGACAAAATTACTTCAGAAGATTAAATATCTTAAAGCTAAGGATAAAAGGTTTGCATGCCCTGCATATTGCCGAGATAAAATGAGCGAAAAGCTAAATTTATTGTAGGAAAGCGTCGACCGAGGACGAAGAGGTTGCCAACCCCCATAGCGCATCTTTGGTTCAGAGACGCATTGGTAACGCCTTTGCACACCTACTCGATCTGTTAGAGGAGTGTGAGAGTATTTTCCGCGTGTTAGAGGAGTGTGAGAGTATTTTCCACATGTTAGAGGAGTGTGAGAGTATTTTCCGCGATTTCGGTGGTGCTGTCGAAGAGCCCATCGGCGGTACGCCTTCCACTGAGTCAAAAACCCATCGTGCCACCCAAGATGAGGATAGCAAAGATGACCATGGCATAGAGTAATCTATTTACATGGTATGAGGCAGAATATCCCTAGGAACAAAGTTCAAATTTGATATTCGATTTTTCTATGGCCTGTTAGATATTTAGACTACTTGTCTTCATATATAGATTTAGTTATATGGTCGAAAAATGCATTAGCCCCTATTCCATCACAGTGTAATAAATCTTACAGTTTTCCTAGTGGGAATGCCGTCTCTTCGTAGTATCATAGTAGCCCAACGCGTCATCACCTACATCGGGGGAGTCCCGCGACACTCTATAACACCGAAAAGAACCATATCTACCTCCTGTTTTAATGGATCTCTCTCTTAAAAGGTCTCTTCCTAGTGATATCTGAGAACTAAGCACGTATTTCGTCTTGCTTAAGCCCGTACCGGCATTTTCATCCTTGCCATTATCGTGATCACAGCAGCATTCGCACATGTTCATCGTCTTGTCCCTGCTGCTTAGCAATTGTGTTGTAAGGAAATTAACGAGCCACCATAATGCTCTAAGGAATACCAGGTCTGCGAGAAGAACAGAGAAGATAAGTTCAGGCCAAGGCTTGCGGTGTGGCACTTGACAGAGGTAACTAGCTGAAAAGACCGCCGGCGGTACGTCGAGCGAGCTTTCATTGTGGTCACTCGCTCGGAATGAGACGGTTGGGCCAAGAGCATCGAAGAATTTCGACCTCAGATCTGGCTGGGTGTTGTCGATTATGGTTCTAGAATTAGCCGTAAAAGCTTCCAGTAATTTGGGCCTTGTAAGGATATTTGGTTGATCTCGCTGTCCAAGATCGGTCATAACTGCTGAGAAGGCTGATTTTCCGAATAAGTCTATGGGTTCCCAGAGAGATTCATAAGGAAAAGAGCTGTTTTGTGCTTGATTCTGCGTAAAGTTCTCGAGGGCGTGATTACTGAAATTGGCATCTAGTTGGTCCAGATTTGATGAAAATATTACCGTAGCGTTAAAGAAGTTTTCTGACGAGATACCCGGCGAGCTGTTGACGTCATCGAGATTGGGATATAAGAGTACCCTTAACGCAGATCGGTCAGTTATCCATCCTGTTTGGTTTTCGGAGTCAGGTTTAGCTGTTTCATCCCCCATAGCGACCGCAAGCTGCATGTAATGCACTCTCATCAACAAATCTGGCCAATCTCTGCTATTTACCATATCTCGTTTGAGTCCTTCTGCATAGAAAATGTCTCTCATGTAGTCTTCTCCCAATGGATCATATGTCATTCAAAGATAAACAGTTTGCCCTTCCTGAATATGACACGATACGAGGATGTGTAATACAGGCTGCCATCTGAGTGTCCAAGTTGTGTTAAATGAGAACGAATTATTTTGGTGTCGCATCTCTAAATACAAGGTGCTTATCGTGCACGCTTTAATTTACTCATTATCGTAGACTAGGGATGCTGAGATATAATTTGCGGCATTGTTCTTCACTACCTGAACGTCGTAGCTAAAAAGACTGCAGTTCGTTCTTACGACGCTAGATTGTTCGATGGTGGCTGGTTGGCAGGTTGGGTGTATTGTTTTGGTCAATCCCGACGCCCCCCATGATAACTCTTTCTGACTAATTGTTGCGTTCGGGTCGTTAGTAGTTTCGACCAGGAGAACATAACCAGATGATCCTAGATTGGCCAATGATATAAGTACTGTGGCAATTAGACCACCAATTATGACAACTGGTGTAAACCAACGGAACGGGTATTTCCTCGTGAGACCATAACCAAAGGTCGATGTGTATGGTTGGAGGGTGACCATACTGGGACCAGACTCGAAGATGGTTTAGTCTATCAAAATGGACAACTGATCTGATCTCTAAACATATTTATATCAGATGTATGTACCTTACTCACGTAAAATGTAGTGATACACAGCATATTTTAAAGATAGAAATAGTCTAACACCAGTGAGGGAACTGGGTGAGATTATGTCTCAACCTCTGACGCGGCTGATAGTGCCGAGGATGGTCGATCCATCGATTGCACTATGCGCAGCATTGGGGGTCAGATAGACAGTGTATGGATGTCACCGAGGATACAACAGCCCGGCAACATTATGGATGTGACATCTAGGTCCACTTGGGTCCAAGACATAATCTCGAAGTGCCAGTTATTGAAATCGCTCATGGGGGTAATCAATCTGAGACACAAGCAGATCTTTCCTAACTTTTAAACCGCCGTACTCTCAAGAGATTTAAGAACTGAATACATAAATAGGGGTATCCTCAAAAGCTCGGAATCAAGTTCAACTTGCATATCCCTTTCGTCACGCTACGCACACCCTCAGGTCCAATCTCTAGCTTCTCATCCGGCAAACTCTTGATAGGATGTCCCCAAGCTCTGACGCCCGCCTTGTCCTTTCTGAAGTTCTGCTGGAAGTATCTGGACAGCTCGACTGCCTGGGCTCCGCGGGGTAGCATCTCCCCATAGAATGTAGTAAGGGCGCGGTAGAGAGCGGCATCGTCGGGCGACTCCAGCTCAGTAATGAGCTTGCCTAAGTGGAGCGCGTCGCGCATCGCGTGGATGCCCCCTTCGGCTTTGTATGGCATCATTAGGTGAACGGCATCGCCAAGGAGGGTTGCTCTTCCAAGTGGGATTTCATCAAGGTGGCAATCTGTCGGGACCCAACCGATATCTCGAATACCCTCTGAGCTCGTCGCATCAATGACACGTTTGAACTTAGGGTCTAAGTGTGCCGTCATCTTTTTGGCAAGGTCGAGACGTTCTTGCCTCGGAAGAGTATTGACGGCGATCCGGCCAGTCTGCTGGGCGAGCGGGTCGTGCCATGAGACAACCCAGAAGAACTCGCCGGATTGGCCGTCAGGCGCCACCTTGGTGAGACCCATGAAAAGGTTGTTCCAAGCGTCTCCAGTAGAAATTGGTATGATCGCCATGCTGTGAGCGATCTCTAATTGGCGTGCGAATAGTTCGCCGCTCAGCGTGGTCTCTCCCGTTATCGAGCTAATCGGAACATTTCTAAGCACCTCTTTATTCGGCTTGCCTAGAACATGCTCTCTCACTATATATGGTTAAAATTCTCTACCGTAAGAGAAGTAGGGGTCAATTGCCCTTACCAATGCTGTTTGCGCCGTCAGCACCGACGACGAGGTCACCCGTCGCAGTGGTGCCGTTCTTGAAAGTGACCACCATCTTGTCGCCGACCCTCTCAATCTTACTTGCAACTCTGCCGTATTGAACATTTATGTTCGTCGCTAGCCATTTTCGCAACAGCAGACGGTTGGCTCGTAGAGTGGGAGTAGAAGGGGATCCTTCAGTGCCCAAACGATCATTGTGGAAATAGAAAACCACTTGCGTTTCCAGATTAAGAGGGTTGAGATGATGGACGGTATCCCGGAAGTTAGGCATATCCTCTGGAAAAGCCTTAAACAACTCATCCAGGACACTAAGTATTGGAAAAGGGGTCTTAGACTCGGATACATTACTTGAAGTTGGGAAAACATGCTTACCTGTGCATGGTCAGCGACCATCCCTGGGCTCTGGCGACTTCATGTTCATCCCGCTCGAAGATCTCGAATGGGACGCCATTCTTCCGGAATACTTGGGCGAGAGTCAAACCGCCAAGGCCGGCGCCGACGATTAGAACCTTGGGTTTATACCCGGCCTCGGCCATATCTGGTGCGATTACTTCTTTCATCTTCATGGCGATCGATCGGTAAATGGTACCTAAGAAGTTAAGAAGAATACGCGTCTCGACTTAGCAGAGACCTGAGGGCTGACCATCTCCTTTTTGTATGTCTGTGCTGCCAATTTTCACCTGAAGGATGCGCAGCGGCAGACGCCCCTAGTAATCCGACCAATCAGGCAATAGAGTGGCACTGCGTTTGGATTTCTTCTCTTCAGCTAGCACTCGGCGACGGAGTATCTCCCCATCTCCCTGTACCACTCAGCTCACATTTGCCGTCATTCGATCACATATAGGCAGATGACAACCGAGCCCAGGCACTTTATCAAACGAGAATGTGTACTCTAACAGCACGCAAGAGGGCGGCGCATGAACAGCGCTACACGCGGCGTTTCCATCGCCGCCGTGTGGTAAGGCGTATTAATACCTCCAACCTTTTCAGTTACTCCGTAACGTACATAATCTGCTGACTATAAGCATTATCTAGGTATCTTCTTATCTTTGCTTCGACGTTTCGCTGTAAGGCTGTCGCAGGGGGGTTTTCACCGGTAAAGGTAACCTGATAGAATTTTCTCAGGTCGGAACCCCTCTAACTGATGAAGAAGCAATGCCAATGTAGGTAGATCTGGGGGATTGTTCTGCGACAGAGTGGTGGATAATTGCCATGCGCCCGAATCGTTCTTCCTAATGTCACCATAAAAAAACACAGCGTTTGTTAACCTGTGCCTTATTTTCAGCTATGGTCTTATGTTCCACGGTGTTTCTGGGTACAGCATTCGAAATGCATACTTGGCGAACGATCTACAGGTTCAATACCCAGACGGGGTATACGACCCGTACCTACCACGTGTGCCAACGGATACTTGGACAGGCCGCATTAGTTGTGTGACTCGCATTAGGTCAGGGCGGTATAAAAACCCCACAGGATAATGAAAACTCCGGCGATAAGACTTCTAAGATCCGGCTATTGCGAAGACCTTGGGGTCTAGAACTATCCGTCCCAACTCATTGTATAAATCAAGTCTCATCCCAGCCCTCAGCTATTCCTTGGTAGAAACAGCTTGTATGCTTTAGGTAGTTTCTATCTCTTATCCTCCCCTCTCTATTACCTATATGCGGAGGAACCCTGGCCATAGGGCAAATCCACAAGGACGATCTGGAATCACGTGCATTAATAAGCCTAAAATAGCAACAAAAGCCCGATCAATTCCCCACCGAGACCCCGCGGGAACCCACTTGGTCCACTAGATTCCGTAGGGCTGAGATATACGAACCAGGTAACCATCTAAAGAAGCCGTCAACTTCTTTACTTCTACCCAGAGTCATGCAACTTTAGCCTCAGTAGTCCGTTCTCATTCTCTTCTCTGAGTCCATGGGAACAGGTAAGGCATCTTTTCAGCCGATATAATGATCGTATATTATATTCAAACGAAAAGGGGGAAACACAAATTTAGGTCATTTAGGACAAGATCCCCACACAAGACTACATATTTCATGTGCGAAATCAGCAAACCAAAACAATTCTTTACCCAATTCCCCATTACAAAGTTCGTCGGGTCTGCTTTTCGTCTTCATCCTCGAAGAATTCTCTTTTGGGAATTTCCACCCATTAATATAATGAATACCTCTCGATAAAGCCGTCTAGATCCCATGGCTCGTCAGTCACATATCACTTGTCACCATCCCAGATGTGGATTTCAGCATCAACTTTCTGCCCCGTAAACTCCCGTCAGCATCGGCCAGCGTCACATTTATAGTGAAGGCGGTCATCTCTTGTATCATGAATATGTTAGGGAAGAATGGCAAAAATAATTCCGAGTCGGGGAATCGAACCCCGGGCCCAAGAATGAGAATCTTGGATGTTAGCCACTACACCAACTCGGATATGACTGATTTCATCTCGGATTGATTTATCATCTCGGCCAAGTGCATGCCAATTGCAAGTGGAAAGAGCGAACCCGTTTGCTGAATCTAGTGACTGCCCCTGAATAACCCCTTAGTCAAGGCGGCTACCCGCATTAGACGATATTTTACTGTATACACGCACATCTATGGATAGTAAACTTATATCTCACCCCTACCTAATAATTATTTTGAGGGAGGACTCTATCGCCTGGTAGGAATGACGTCTCGGCCTGTCCTTAAAGAAGAGCATGAACATCTTAAAGCGATAGTGTGCCGAGAATAGCCATAAAAGTAACATAGACATACCAAAGAGATGATATATACTAAATGTCCGCTGTAAATCTCGATTTAAAAGTTCAAAAGACTGTCTATAGGTATGTAGTAGCCCCGTGAGCTCATGCGAAAGGGGAGGCGAATCGGATTCTCGTAGTCTGTTATTTTTTACACTCATGATGGTTTATTGAGCACTATATTTTCATCGATGCGAGAAATTACAAACAGCACTTCTTCTCAGAGTGAATCATATCATCACTCCGTACCTACCTATGCACCGTTGCTGGGCCCCTATGTTCCGTACTTATCTTAAGATGCAGGATGAAGTCATTTAAGATACGATACGCGTAGTTAATTCCTGATTGACTTGAATTGCGAGGGTATTTATGGACCAAGATCAAGCAGTAGCTCTTCAGAGAAGGGGATTTTCTGACATTTACGTTAATGCACATACCAAACTATGTTCTCGGGATTACTGAAGGACTCAATGCCTAGAGGAAGACTTTGGATGGGAAACTACGCAACCTCCCCTAGCACGTAAATATTAAGTGTTATCAATGCAAATTTGCACCTACCTCTTTCCCAGCAAGGAGATAAAAGAATCCGAACAGCCTGTGTTTACATGTGTACTGTATTCTGCGTATTAGATGAGTGGATAAAATGATAAAATGTACACTACGTTCTAAATCGGTTTTAGGAGAGACTTCCACAGATACATGCGTGGCAGCTGGGTATGTGCACCTGGCAGTTGTAAATCTAATGATTCAATAAAAAAATTCAATTAGGAAACACCTATGGCAGGTACCCAGTGGTGGGTGGTAGCCCGCGTTCTGAATACGGCTTTGCACTGACCCAATGCACCGGCCATTTGGCTAATTCTGCGCCTCTAGGAATCATATATATAGGTAGGTACAGCTTTCTCACATATTTCCGAGTTTCCTTTCCTTCACATCCTACAAAGGAACCCAACCATTTGATGGCGACCATTGACCTTTGGCAATGGACTTCACAGTCATCCTATGTTTATGGACTTGGTGGTCTTCCATCATCATCCCCCTTAATCACCCTCACTATCAATTCCAACTCATCTCTAAGTTATCACAACACTATGTCATTGCCGTCACCAATCGTGGCCAACCTTGACATCAATCACCTTCATCATGTTGACCATCGTCGTCGTCGTCATACATGACTACAGCTAATGACGTGTGTCATACCAAGTAACACAGACCAGCATCAGGTAAGTCGTCCATCTAAAGTTACACTTCATCGTGGCCTTCGAGTTCATCCTCTTCGACCAACACTTATGCCTTTCATCTTCTCTAGGTTGCAGCCAAAGCTCTCCTGATACCTACGTGGGTCGCTGTTTACTTAACGCGATAGCACTCTATTGCTGTTATGATTTCCTTCGTTCCTTAGCAACGATAGGTAAGCTAAATAGATGCCAACTTAAATCACCCTAGCAACACTAACACACGGTCCTAGAAACCATATGGACGCGCGAAAAGACGCGACCTACGAGCAAGAAGAAGAATGTCAGCAGACGCGATCAAGACTGGTAATTTCCACATCTACATATCTAAACGCTTCAATTAACTAACGTGCCCTTCTTTCATAGTCTCCAGACACCAACTCTAACGTCGCTTGTCACTGAGACAGCAGCTCTACTACTTCCACTAACAACCACAGTGCTTCGATCTCATATATCCCGGTACAGCGAAGTCACACTGGGTGGAAGTACCTGTTACAAGCTTGCATTATGCAGAACTCCAGCGTCTACGTGACTGCTAAATGGCTCTTCTGCGCAGCGACTTCACCTCTTGCTTGTCAGTCAAGCATGTCTGACATTGCCTATTGCATAGCAAAGTGATTTAATGTACAGTGGAAAACTCCCAGGGTGGTGGAGACTAGGAAAGGATAATTAATGAGTTCAAGGGCTGTGCGTTCGTTAGGTGGAATGATAGTGTCTGCTTGTCAATGTGACCTGCTGGCTTTAGAGCGTGGCTGGTCCAGTCGACGATCAAGTCAGCATGACACAAATAGCCTGTATCGCGAGGCCGATATTATGAGAACATTGTCGTCCTTACGGCGGAACCCCGTCCTTTTGCGAAAATGCCCTTTTGGGACTACCAATTCCCATCACAATCTTAACGCAATCCTCACGGGACCCCTGTCCCCTCCCCTCTCAGTCTTCACTACAGCAACTCATGCGAAGAGAGAAAGAGAAGCAAGATGGGGAGGGAGAATGCGTGGGAAGAGAGACCACTGAAACAGGAATGCTGCGATGAAGACAAGATCAATGTCTTTTACACCAAACCTCATGATGTCCGAGGCAATCAAGTACGAGAAAAATGGACCAATTTCCACAAGCCCCATCTTCAACCTTCACAACCCTCGTCAAACTACGAGACCTGACGCTGGGAAGTAGCATCTATAAGCCTATTAGGCTTCGCAATTCTTGCCTCAAGCTAGCCATCCGTCATCATCCTTCGCTGCATTCCTACAGGCAGCGTTATATCTCACCACGGGATTCGCACCCACCACCCTATCGTCTACCATCTACTTCGACAAAGGAAGTAGCCCATCCAACTGGGTCATACAGGATCTCTCTCTACAAGCCAGGGCAACGTTAAGATTGACGTTATTCTCATCGGTAAGACCCATAATTAACTGGCCTTTAGGTATAAACCTTACTAGCAATGATGCCAGCTCACACACTCGTCCAGATTCTCGCACATCCACAGAAAGGACCATCTAAGCAGGGTAACACGGGCCACCCAATACTGCGTGGTATGACAAGGGTCACGAGGAGACTGAAGGGGAGTAACGAGACTAGATGAAGTAGAACTTTAGGTCTTAATGTATGGAAGGAGGAGTATTAGTTATGGTAGCATAAAATGCACAACTTATGTACATAAATTGTACATCACGGTCTTAAAGTCGCAGCTTAGGAGAGTGATACAGGCTATAGAAGCATGGATATTAAAGGTTACACCACATAATACACCACCTTAACCTCGTCAACCTTAAACCCTCGATCTTGGTAGTGTTCTAGACTTGTATTAATCCCACTCAAGTTGGCCACTCTTACACTGCGTGTAGACATCGCCTCTCCTTTGTGAGATATTCGGGTAGCGCGTTATAACTGGAGACACTTACGCCTCAACGCCATGATTGCCCATAGGAACCAAGACTTACGCATGTCTTATACCTTAAATAAACCACTGTCACACATTCGCCATATGATTCAGGAAACCACTGTCTCTTAACTTCGATGTATATATATTTCCATCCAAACTCAGTTCTCGGATACAGTGTATGTATTTATATACCGATATAAACAAACCCTGAATATTTAACCTTTTCTTATATTTACACGTTGAGATAGTTGGGTATGTGCCTTGTACCTTCCATTACTTAACCTAGACCGCCGTCCGTATATCCTCATTCATATGTATGAATATATGTAGGTATATATAATCCAAAGAAAATATGATACAGTTACTGCCAGGCAGTAGCTTGGCTGGGGTCTTGTAACGGTGTCTGATTCGCGTAGGCGCTCATCTGCGGTGGCTGGGCGACTCCCACGAACCCGCCGTACTCCTGCATTAGGTAATTCCAATCCATCTCGCCGCCGAAGTTGACTTCCGGGAACGCGGCAGCGAATTGCCTGTTCATGTCTATTTGAGGCATGTTGCCAGCAAACATGCCGTTCTCCGGGTACAGGGGCATGGTAGCCGGTACGTTTTGTTGTGACTCTGGTGGTGTCTGAGACGAGGCGACGTAGGCGCCGCTTATAACAGGAATCTTGGGCGACGGTGTTGGAACTGGCGTCCTCTTCTTAATGGTCTTTGGTAGTCGCGCCGCAATTTGCTTCATGTAGGTAATGAGCCGGGGAGGCGCCAGAGTACGTCCGAGTGCGGCTTCGGCTGCTTCACGTGCGTCCCATGCTTTCACAAAGAGTGGACTGAAGGACAGGTGCATCGGGCTACGCATGTGTGTGGTCATCTTCCTTCGGTCAGCATGTTCGCAAATTGTTTCCCAAGCGCGTTCACACAAATCTCCAGTGGTGCGATGACGGAGCTCCGTGAGTAGGCAAATATAAGCCGGGAAAGGAAAGTGCATATGCGTATACCAAAGAAAGCCTTTCAGGTTTTCCCGTGATTGGATCATGCTGTCGTACTCAATCATCTTGATTGCTTCGATGAAAAGTTCTTCTCTCTCAGCTGCCGGTAAGGGAGAGGGCGATGTAAGTGCAACACGGAAGAACCCGGACACTATCTTAAGTTTGCAAATGTTTGCCCGGGTCATGAGAAGGGTCATATAATGAAGCGGAACTTTTGGATCACAATATCTGAGGTAAGTGTCTTCCAGGTAAGTAGAGAATCGTTCAAGATAGCTTGATAATCGATGATCGGCAACGCTCGCGACCGCTTGTGGGTTGGATTCCGATGATTGACCTCTCATCTTGTCGTTTCCAGGCGCTTTGGCGAACTCAAGGCGCGTAAGAGAGAACATCATCTCAGTCGCACCGTGATGCGCTGGAGGCGGATCCTTGGCGTGCAGATGTAGATCTGCATCGTTGATGTTGAGTGGTAATTTGCAGTTACCTCCATTGGATATGGCAGTTATGATAGAACCGCATAGCTCTCCGATTCGCCGATCGAACCCTGCGAGGGTCCACCACAACCGTCTTCTCTCTTCCACTTCGAACGGAGAGAGGTTGAATTGGGCTCCATCTCGGTGTAAACCTATTCGCTGGGCAAGGCGAACGCCTATCCCTGTCAAGCAAAACAGCGATCGGGGGTCTGAGTATTGTCGAATACCCATCTGAAATATATTAGAACAGATCTCATGTGGATAATCCATATTTCATCTTACAAGGTATAGCAGATAAGCTTGCAGCAAGGTTAGGTCCGGGTTGCGCATGAAGCCTGCGTTTAAAAGGGCCTGCTGTGTTGCATAATAATACTTGGCTAGTAGTGTGGTTCTCGACTCGTTGAAGGTGGCCTGACACTCTTCCTCATCTACACTTGTGATAGCCATTAGGTAAATTGAAAACATCAGAGCTTCTAGCGATCGAGACACCTTGTCGAGGTTCGCTCCAGCCTCGATAATCCGCACTTGCAGCGTTGGCGTATGTGTTAATTTGAGAAGAGGATTGACATTGTCTAGATAGATCTGCCATAACTGGAATATTTGGATGGCACTTGGGTGTTGATCAGTGACGCTCTCGAATTGACCACCAACTACGAAAGGGAATCCGTCTGCGCTTTCAAACATCTTGTCGTATGCTAGATTTATCGACGATCCAACGTCTTCCTCATCGGACGAGTCTTTAAGAGTATCATCGACAGCCCGAAACTACGCGGATGTTAGCACATACGGATTTGAAGGGGAATAAGTAAGTACTGGCCTCCTTCTGGAAAGGAAACCACTTGAAGGTTCTGATGAGAGGTATGATGTCAGTCTCGTGATCGAATGGAATGTTCGGTTTCAAAGCTGAATAATGCTTACCTGGGGACATGCGCAGTCTCGCCGGGAGATGAGATCAAATCAGGGTCCACTCCGGCTGGAGATTCCTTACTTCTCTGCCTTATAAATTCGGGCTCAAGCTCGTCACCATCCTCAACGGATCCGGGGTCTACAATCTTGACATCCGGGCCTAGCGAATCAAATTCGATACCGTTCTGCGACAAGAGCGCTTCATATTTCCGTAATCGTTCAACTAGGTCTCGCTCGGGAATGCGCTTCTTGCGCCGCCTGGGCGGTTGTGGTGGCACAACGCGGCACTCGACCCCGGCCTTTACACAATTGGAGCAGGGTTTACTTTTATCACATCGGACCTTGCGCTGCTGGCATAAGACACAGCTATGACCTCTTGTGACCTTTACCATAGAAGAGTCTGGATTGGAGGGAGCGCCGCTAAGCGAGGACGCGGCGGGCGGCGTGGTGTCATTGTTGACCGAGCCCTCGCCAATCTGGGACTCTGGGGTCGGGGGCATGGTGAGGTTCTTCAGTCGGTCCCGAAGGAAGACGGGTTTGTACACCGCTAGCGGTTTGGCGTGCAGGCGCTTACCGATGTGCTAGTGATTGATAAAGCTCAACTAGGTAACGGAGGTGACTCTGTTCTACATGAGACGAGAAGCTTTGAGGCCGGGCGCGGCGTTGATTGGCAAGCTGGGACGAGAACAAAGGTGTTGATGCGGGAATTTCGGGACCGAGGAGCGCACGGCAACAGAAAAAGATGGACGGGATTAGTCTTGTGAGCGGGCTCGTGCAGGAGCCTCTTAGCTGTTGTGTCGCTTTAGAAATTGACAGGTGGATGGGGGTGGGAGATGGGGGAGTTAGGGGAAGCAGGGCGGATGAGACCGTCCCATCAAGCCATCCGGACTCAGATTTGCGAAGAGGGGAAAGAATATGCAGGTCAAATCAAAAAGGAAAGATGTGTGCGTATTCTGTTACAGTAGGAGTTATGAACAAAGAGGCGTATCTAGGAGGGCATGTATCGATATTGTATGGATTGGATTGCGGTAGGCTCGCCTGAACTAGGATAATGGGAGGAGGATTCATCACCCATTTGATGCAGCGACTTAGAAACGAAAGTAGCCGTGTAGGTACGTTACAGATACAGTAGCTCTTAATTGCGGAAGTAAAGGTATGGATGATAGAGTCATTGTAGGATTCGGAGATACTCTCTGTGACGCAAGACAATCAATGTCCTTGACAGGTAAGAGTGGGCAACGAATAAAAAAAAATTATGATAAAAAGTCGGCATCCTTCCACATCATTTAGTGCATTCTAGGTGTATCCCATCATCACATCACCATTGACTCCTCGAGTCGGCGGCAAATGATGGTCAATTGCCGACAGGGTTACAGGCCGCAATCAGATCATGATACCAAATGCGATCTTGAAAGGAACAGGGAACGGCCTCGTAGATTTTAAACACCGATCACCGATGAGGCTGGAAAAATTGTAAATCTGCCCTATCAGAGATTAATGTTCGTCAAGAAGTTGTTGGTCAATTTGTGGACGAATAAATTACAATTCTCGTCTTTGTGTTGTTCGGGAACGAAAAGAAGAATTCGGGACCGAAATGCGGTTCTATTCCTAAAACAGGGCAGTATGTATTAGGTACCTAGGTACCTGCAGCTGCAGTGTCCACTGGTGAGACGGACCCCTAGGTACTTCCATAAAAGTCCGTCCGAAATAGATTGGCACCGCTAAGATTTGTGCATTTCGCCCTTTTGGCCCCTAACCCTTCTGCCCTTAAACCTAGGTACATTCGTGTAACCTCAACCGCCCATAGCATCACGTGATTCCCATTCGATACGTACCTCTTCTCATTCTTTTCTAGAATTCGAAGCTTCGGTCATCTCAGCTACGCCTCGCCTCCGAATTTATACCCGTCTTTATGGTCTCGGGACTCCCCAACCTACCTACCGGCTCGCCGCCCTTTATATTGCTAATAAGAAAAAAAAATACTAGCGTGTACGTATATGCGCCATTGGTCTGTGGCACCGGCTTTTCGTATGAGTCCACATTCTCTCTGCTTATAGGTAGGACGTAGAAAGCCATGAGTCCCGTATATCTACTGTGCCTATTTGCTGTGATAAGTTTGCGCCATAGCCTATTTGTAGTTCAGGACTTCATCGTACATATCCATCCTCATTAGCAACAAAGTTTACCAAGTTTACCAAACTTTACGGCCAGGTGAAAGAAAGGGATCCCATTACCATTTACTTCGGATCTCACTGGCTTACTTCGTAATTTTCCAAGATTTTTCTTCCATTTATCTTTGTTCTTAAAACCTGTCCAGCACTTTACTACCGGACTCAATGGCCGAGTCGTTGCGGAGGACATCCGATACGGGTGGTCCTTCAGCAGCAGCGATGCCTGAAGATGTCGAAAAGACGGCCCAGGCGGCGCCTGAACTGGTTGATGAAGCCGAAAAGAACTTCCAGCCCAAAACCCTTAAGTTTTGGTCTGTAATGTTGAGCATATACCTCGCTCTGTTCCTCGTTGCTCTCGATCGTACCATCATCGGAACTGCCATTCCCCAGATAACGCAAGACTTCCATAGTCTCGGAGATATCGGCTGGTACGGTTCAGCCTACCAATTAACGACGGCAGCATCTCAACTGGTTTTCGGTAGAGTCTATAAGTTTTATGAGGTGAAGAGGTATGTCCGAGGACCTTCCGTCTGATCACTTAAGTCCGATATCACTTACTAGTCCTTCTACTTACCAGGGTATTTTTGGCTGTTGTCTTACTATTCGAAGTTGGTTCCGTCATATGTGGTGCGGCTCCAAACTCAATCGCCTTTATTCTCGGCCGTGCTATTGCCGGTCTGGGCGGTGCTGGGATCTTCACCGGCGTCATGATTATCATGCTTCCTTTGGTACCTCTCCGAAAACGTCCAATGTTCCAAGGTATATTCGGGACGGTATTCGGAGTCAGTTCAGTCATGGGTCCTCTCGTTGGCGGCGCCTTCACCGACCACGTTACTTGGAGGTGAGTTCTGTCGGTTCACCCCTAACTTGAGTGAGCTAACAACATCGCGCTTAGATGGTGTTTTTATATTAACCTTCCTGTTGGTGCTTTCGCAGTGCTCTGCCTTCTCATTGTAAAGCTTCCGTCGAGACCGCCTCAGCCGGCAAAATTCTGGGAACATTTTACTAGATTGGACCCACTAGGGACGTTCTTCTTTATGCCGAGCATCATCTGCCTTTTACTTGCATTGCAGTGGGGAGGTTCGACGTACTCCTGGGGCAGTTGGCGCATCATCCTACTGCTGGTTCTCTTCGCTGTTCTGTTTCTCGCCTTTGCTGCGGTTCAAGTACTAATGCCTAATACCGCGACGGTTCCCGTCAGAGTCATCACTCAACGCAGCATTGCGGCCGCGGCGTTATTCATGCTTGCAGTCGCTGGAGCTATGTTGATGACGATCTATTACCTGCCTTTGTGGTGTAAGTATTATCAGCTGAAATTCCCTAGTTTACCCTTACCTGTGTTCTTCGGCAGCATCACATACTTACAGATATACAGTCCAGGTCGTACAAGGCGTGAGCGCCACGCAGTCCGGGGTTGATACATTGCCTCTCGTCCTAAGTCTCGTAGTAGCCAGTATAATAGCTGGAGCCGTTACACAGAAAATCGGATACTATGTGCCGGTCATGATAGCTTGTCCAACGATAATGTCTATAGGCCTAGGACTGCTGACCACGTTCAAAGTCGGCGAGGACTCAGCCCATTGGATTGGATACCAGTTTCTTGTCGGCTTTGGACTAGGAACGGGAATGCAGTCAGCAGGCCTTGCAGCGCAGGCTGTCTTACCCGCACCGGATATTCCAACTGGAGTCGCCATGATGTTCTTTGCCCAGCAATTAGGTGGAGGCGTTTTTACATCTGTCGGCCAGAACCTTCTAAGTAGTTACATGGTCGACCATGTATCAGAAGTCCCCGGTCTTAATGCTAATGATATTACCAGCCAAGGTGCAACAGACCTCGTGAATAACGTTGCGCCCGAATATCGAGATGGTGTGAGGCGGCTCTACAATGATGCCCTCTCAAGGGTATTCTTGTGTGGTATGGGAGTGTCGCTTGTTGCCTTCGTGGCGGCATTTTTCATGGAATGGAAAAATATCAAGAAAATCAGACGAGGGCCACCGGGAGAACCAAAAGGAATGGAATCGGCATCTGCTGGGGAAGAACAAAATGTACCAATCGTACAGGATGCAACAGGGAGTGCGGAGCGACGTTCGACCCAACTAGATCAGGACGATGGCTTATCCGATGAGCCACATCATCAATCCGAGACCGTGTCTACTTCCAAGACTGTTATCGAGCAATCGGTGGTTCGAACGGTGGATTGAGACCCACGGAAACTATAAATATCACGATTGAAATTGGCGATGGCGTTATGGCGCGAAGGCATGAGCGGCGGTAGTTTCAAGCAGTTAGAATCGTAGATCTGGGATGAAACCCCCGGTCTAACTCAAAATAATCTAGATGCAGATGAACAGACATCAGACGAAATTCTTGGATATATAGTACCTTACTCAGATATAAATACGTATGATTTTAAATTGGAAATGGGGTCGACAACGAGCGTGATGTGTATCAAATATATATGACCTATTAATTAACTATCACCTACATATGTATGTACCTAATGTTGTGACGATCATTTTTCATATAGCTTCCCTTTTCTTCTCCTTCGTTATTTGGATGTGGCTATTACTTGAATGAAGCTAGCTGTGGAGTTATTCTCATCACAAGATTATCTATGTAATGAAAGAAAAATCTAAAAATAGACGGACACCGTCGATGCTTAGTAAATTGACTACACGTCTTGGCGCAATCTTGACTGTAACAACAACACGAAATATTGAGGAGTTGGTGTGCAAGCTACCAACCTGTCTGCGTTGTACTTTTGCAGCATGTTAGGCATTGATTCAAATGGATACATGATGATTTTTATTCACCCTGGTTTCTTCCCTTTTTTTTCGATCCGATTATATTGAATTTTACTTAGCCTTCCTCTGGCTAAGCCGTATCAAAATCATAGCTTTTTGGCTTACGCTTTTTTTCCTCCGGAGCTTTTCGATTGGTCGATCTTGTACGAGATGGTACGAGATGAGTCCTACCCCATTTCCTCGCCCGCTATGCCTTTATACCATTAGCTAATGTGGGGGTCAATGGATACCAAGACAAGGTTCGTTCAGGGGGCTGCTGATCTGAAATGCTGGCGATGCTCGGTCAGCTGCTCGTGATAACATGCTGACGATTAGAAAGAAGCTTCAATCTAGTTTTCCGTCAGCTTTATGCCACTATAACGCTGCAGTGCTCATCCATAGTACTTCACTGGCAAGTTTCAACGAGGACTCTGGCCAATAATCGACTTGCCTTTGAGTAGGTCCTCTCATTCAAGACGCCCTCATTAGCCTCAACGGCCTTGACCAGCTGAAGACCAGGCGGATCACTTGGCTTTTTATTAGCTGCAGAATACTGTTCCATCCACTCCACCCTGTTTCTTCTAGAAGCTCTTTAGCGGTCTTACTTGAAGAACTATATCTACCTACAGATGTGGATGTTATCCTCCTGGGTAGAGACTATGGTTCAGCGATATTTGGAATTATGCACCAATCAGCTCTAATGTGCTCAATTGGCTTGTCTGTTTACATAGTAGTGCCATCTTCTTTAGTCTTAACATAGAGTCTCTAACCTCGAACGAGTCTAGATAACGAACAGAGGCAGTGGGCGAAGATGCCTATGAAGCTAGGACACTAGACAAGGACGTGCCAACATATTCATACATGTGAGACCCCCATCTAAGACGGGACCACAAGATGACTTGCCTAAGCCACTACAAGGTCCGAAGAATTCTAGTAATGGTACAGACTTACGTAAGGACTCAGTTCACACCGCATTGCCTATGTGATTCGGTATTGGGCACCTACCTGATGTGGGTATTTCTGCGTGGCTAGTCCAAGCAGCATTGGATACTGTCTCTACCAGTAGGCACCCGTGCCTCGGGTGTCTTAACTATTAAATTGATTACAAAATACTAGGTTAGGCGGTCTTACCATGGTGCAACATGAACAGGGGTGTCTTGGTGCTCATACCATGGCTGTCAAGCTTTCTTCCCGCACCCACGCCACTTCAATACATACAGTCATGCAGCCCTGTCTCCAGATGCTTGGTAAAGCTGGAGATAAAAATGGAACGGCAACACAGACCCGCCAGATCAGACCCAATAGCCCTTAGTCAGGATGGACCTCTCTATGTCACCTTACCGTTCAAGCAGACTACCTAGCCAAGTTAGCTCGTCATCATAGTATGGTGCCAGCTTGGCTTTACCATGCCCCCTCCCGTTGCTTTTTCAGGGGAATGCTTTGCCAAAATAAGGTTTTAGGTACCAATAAGAGGCCATCTACTATGAGAAGGGGTTTGGTATCCTATGGAGAGGGGGGGAAGATGGATCGGCGCGCAGGGCTAAGCATGGGGGTAGCTTCGGTACATTTACCTAGGATCCGCGGAGCGGAATACGCGATGCGTATCATCAGATAATGATAGGAAGTATGGGGACTCCATGTCTTTCAGAGTGAGATTGGACCACTCAAGGGAATAATAGGAGACGACCCGGAGATGCGGTAGTACGTATATTAAATATGACGAAGTGCTCGTGCCCTCCCATTCAGTTCGCCAGCCGTACCTAACCCACATGACAAGTTCGCAAAAAAGCATTCTGAATTACTGATACCAAGATCTACCATCCTCCAACCTCGGAAAACCGAATCACCTAGAACCGCAACTACTAATTCGCATTATTCATCCTACCACATAAGCATCCGCCGAAGATGGTACCTAAGAAGCGCGAATGGATGACAGGTCCAACCTTTTCAGTTGAACCAGTCATCGATCCGGCGCTGTCTATCGATGATCCTTCAGCGGCCACACAAGCGCCGAAACGCAAGAGGGCAAGTAAGCCGAAGGTTCGAACAGGGTGTATCACCTGGTAAGTCTGCCGAATTCGACCGAACAGCTTTCCTTTACTTACTAATTCTGCTTGACCAGCAAGTAAGTATATTCTCTACTGAATTTCCCAAAGCGGAATTACAGCGCGGACTTCATTCCCAATGGTTCGCTCTACCCCCAGGAGCATTCCAGCTCTATCGCGCATTTCGTTCCGTCTGTATTGGTGGCCTAGAATGAGAAACTAACAACATCACTTTGTGAAAACAGAATACGACGAGTAAAATGCGACGAAACCAAACCCGCATGCACACGATGCACAAGCACGGGGCGTAAATGTGACGGCTACGAGGGGAACGCGCCGCCGCGGCAGAGAAAGCCGCCATCGTCGCCAGGCTCCTTAGCATCAACATTCCCCACGCTCCCAACGGACCCTTACCTAGCAAAGCGGCACGAGCTAGCACGGCACGGTTTCGCCGCAGCATGCCGGGGCAATTCCTCACTACGGATCCTCCGGCCCTTAGTGGCCGACATCGAAGGCACGGAGCAGGAACGCCTGTTCTTCCACCGCTTCCGGCAGGCGGCCGAAGCAGGCCTGGCCATGCACGCGTCCAGTCTAGGAGCCGGGTTCTGGAGGCGTCTGGTGCCGCAGGTAGGACAGTCGGACCCGGCGGTGCGGCACGCGCTCATCGCGCTCGGCGCCGCATACCAGAGCGCGCAACTACAGCAAAATCACCAAACTACGACACCGGCGACGAGCGCGGATCTAGGATTAGGAGGTGGAAGCAACTCCTCACGGAGCGGAAGCCCGGCCGCGCCACAACAGCAGCAGCAGCAGCAGCAGCAGCCGTACATGTCGACTCCTCCACCCGAGGACAACTCCAACGCGCAGTGTATAGACCAGCTAGAGCTGTTCATGATCCAGCAGTACAATATGTCCATCTACCACCTCCAAAAGCACGTACAACCGAGCTCGCCTCCCGAAAGCGTCGAGATAACGCTAATCTGCTGCCTGGTCTTCGTCTGCATCGAGACATCGCGGGGCAACGAGGGGGCGGCGCTCGCGCACGTCGCAAACGGGTTACAGATCATCAAGGCTTTGCCGCCAGAGTCGGAATTCGCGTATTCCTCAGGCAGCCCAGGCAACAACGCCAAAGATGGTAGTGGCAACCATAACCCTAGTACAGCAGCGGCAAACGGTCCGTCACCGCGCATATCACGCTCTGATTGGCAGCATCTCCTCGACTTCTTCCTCGCCCTCGAGCCCAGCGCCACGACGTACGGCTTCTCTAGTAGCCATCCGCCCACACCGCCGTGCCCAGCCGTCAGTACGTGGGAGAACCCGCTAGAGTGTTGGGACGAGATACTGCCGCAATGGGAGATGCAGATGGAGATATGACCCTAAGCTTACCTAAAGTAGAAATAAAAAAACAAATAAAAATAGCAAATACCCGTAAACCAAGAGCTCTACGTATGTGTACGTTCCGCCTCTTATGTACGATGTATTGATTGCCAAAGATGTAATTCATTCGCAAATATCTAACTAGATCATCGCAAATAGCAACATGTTGAATATGAGGAAACCCGCCATATTCCATCCCCTATCTTTAGTAGGCGAACAGATCGACCAAACACCATCCAACCAGCGTAGAGAGGGGTATTTCGCCAGCCAGAAAAAAAAAATAAAAAAATAAAAATAGAATAAAATAAGTGACGAAAGATCTGACTAGTCCCAAGATGCTAAAGGGTCCGCTGAACGCTTGGACCTTTGCAGTTCGTTCCGGACCTGGTTTACAGCCGTCCATTTGAGATCTCCTTCTTGAATATCCGAATACCGTAGATGTCGTAAAATGAAAAGCCTTCGATTAACTCCAACTTGTGTCCTGAGAAAAGACCGTCTTCCTCGTCATCTTCGCTCTCGCTTATGGCATCCCATTCCACAGGCACCGTTGGGAAAGGCCCACCGATATTATAATTGGTCTGTGCACCGATAGCAGGTTCCTTGCCCTTGATTGAAGTTTTCCTCGCCTCTTTCGGGGCTTCTATCTTTCGGACAATCCTCACAGCTCGTTCGTCATCACCCAGTGCGAGCCATTCCAGCTTCAGTTGCGGGTGGTGGGAAATAGCATCAACTATGAATCGACGCGTTTCACGCATGACCGAGAGGCAGGTATCCTCTGTCCTAAATGAGATGAGCTGCAGTGCGCGAAGATTGGTAAGGCCAGCTATATTTTGGATGAAAGTGTGCTGCATGTTGTCAGTCCAATTCGGTTGGTTTAACTGAGTGAATCTTACAATTGCACGCATTCCCATAATTACAGCTAGTTCTTCAAGCACTTTTCCACGCCTGCAAATGAGCTGAACCGTTTTCTCATCCACATCCCATGAATTGTCGGCTTGGTTTTTGATCATCAAGCGCTTAAGAGAACGTAAATCTATGACAGAATTAGCATTTCCAGTCCGCTTGGAACCAAAGGGGTACACTAAGAGATAAAGCTTCACTTAGGAACCCACACATTGCTGGGCAAGCTCCAGGAGATGGATTCTAAGGAAATCAATGAATGATTCTAGGAATTACATACGCTTCCTCAAGACGAATTTTCGGATTTGCTCAATAGTCGTCCCCGGATTCGGCGCGAAACTCTCTGGTTTATACTTTGGCGACCGCTGAAGCATGAATATCTCGTCAACGCAGTTAAGCTCCGAGACTAGTTGCAGAAACTGCAAAGAGACGTCGTCTGTGAAGATCTTCCTCAATGGGAGTGGCTTCAGGCTGTTCTCTTTCATCATCAATGCCCAGAACCGCTTCTGCTCACCGACATTTAACAGGGTAACTCGATTCAGCGTGTGAAGATCCAGAGCTTTTCCTAAAATCGAAGCTTTGATTGGTATGAGATGAATACTAAGGGAATGGAGACCGATGCCTCTCGTGGCTCGTGCGTATTTGCTAACATTCTGGAGAAGCTTCTCCTTATCGTTTATAGTCAGATCTGTTTGGCTCACAACGTTATTAAGCTCTGCCTTCGTAACCTCCGTGGTGTCCTTAATGTCTTTCACGCCATTCTCCACGGAAGTTAGGCCTCCTGAAACTTCTGTTAAATGGTCCCTAGGTTCTTCAGGAGTAGATTTTATAGCACATTCCTGTACCCCCTTCATAATAGCGTTAGCATAGATGTCTAACTTGAGCTAGAAGAGTTTAAAGCCGAGGATGGTACGGAGTTGGGTATGAATTATTTCCTCAGGAATATCAGAAGAGATAGTGCTTACTTCCGTTGCGCAACCTAGTTCCTTCGATAGCGCGGCATCCGTGGTTACTGTGTCAGCTGCTGGCTGGAGCTCGACAGCTAACTGTTCTTCGGGAGCTACGATGTCGATATCGTCCGGGTTTAAGTCACACGCAGTGTCCTTCATCTTAGGTAGACGATCTTTTACTCCATCGTTAAGCACTACAGTCTCATTCGCATCACCATCCAAACGTGGACTTGACTCGGCTTCTCTAGGAGACGAGCGCGTTTCGCCGTTAGTGGGGTTATCTTGGGTTGGTAATCCGGATTTGGTCTTGGCCTCTTCAGAATTCACATATTTCTTCGCTGCCTCTGCAATTGTGTTCAAGGCATCCTGTTGGTCTAGATATGTAAGATTGCTTGTGCCACTAACATGGGCCGCCATCCGCCGGAAATGTGTGTTAAGGCGATCAAGGAAGTGTTGACCTTCGCAAGAAATTGACTGTTCCTGAGCCTCTTCCTTTTTCTTGCCTTCACTAGGCATGCGGAAGTTCTTTGGTTGAAATGACTCCACCTCGAATATGCGGCCTAACACGGATTCCTGCGCCCGCCGTTCTTCCTGGGCCCGGAATGCCTTTGCAGGCCCATTGGTATCGTAGTTGGCTGTCATTGATAGAGGTACGACCTGGAATTCGTCATCCTCGGAGTCGTCCAGCTCCGCATCTGCAGATGGTTTTCTCGCTTGTGATGCGAGAGAGTCGGATAGAGATAACTTCATCTTTCGTAACGTTGAGGAAGAATTGCGCACGCAGATTTTGATCTCCGTTATTACATCAAGGCTGTCAATGTCAAGAACACTGAGGCTTTCCAAGTTTTTAAAGCCCGAGATCGTAGGCGGTTCCTTGGTGTCAGGGGATTTCTTTGAGACTCTACTTTTCCAGGGCTGTTTTAATGTTGGGGGCGAAGGTATTAAAGCAGGGGGGCCACCATAAATCGCAACGGGGTCAAGCGGACTGGAACTAGAATTGGCCCATTGCGTGACCGGCGTGCTTCCTGAATACTCAGGGTACTGCAGACTGGAGTACGGAAGTGGTGGAGGAGTCTCATAAAGTGAAGGGCCAGCTTGCAAGCGGAGATGAAGGTTCCTCAACGACTTAATGCTGTGCAATTGTTTGAAAACAGGTCTGCTCAGCTCTACTCGAATATTCCACCTGAAGGTATCAAGTGACTCAGCCTTTCTCAATGTGAGAAGTAATAAGGTATTCAAGAACTTCCCACAGCTAACAGTAGCGAGATACGGTTTGTATGCTGTTTCGGCTCTATCGCCAACACTGAGCGTATCGAGAGAGATTTCCCTCAGATGTTTGGCATAGTTGTAGTTGCTCGTAGCGAAGGTAGACAGGCCGCCTGCGAGGCCATCAATGGGAGAATCGAAGTACGGGTCATCCTCGTCGGGGAAGATAATGTGGAAATTGCGGTATAACTGGGCGGCGGCAAGATCTCGAAAGCGCTGACAGACGAGCGAGAGACAGATCCAGTCGCATTGAAGGCACTACGAAGCAATTATTAGCCATTATTCCCATAGATGGCAAGGTGTTAACTTGGTCGTCAACCGCGAGTTAGAACGCACATGACTACATATCTCTTTTAGGATCTCGTCAGGTAAATCGAGAATGTTGAATATCTTGCGGGGTGAGCTAGGATGAATATCGGCGCTAGGTTCCATGATGGCTACTAGGTGAGTCAATAGGCTTAACTACGCAGGATAGGAGCTTTTGGTAAGGGGCGACGAGTTGAGAAAGGCACCTTGATTCGCCAAGAATTCAGTCCCAGTGATAGATCGTGAGTCGCATACGCCTTGCTCCTAAGAGCAGCTATGCGATAGAAGACTGGGTGACTAAATCAATGTGTTAAATGTCTCGAATCGAACAATATCATACTTATTAAGCCATTCGAATAGGTGTCAGAATCCTGGTCGTATCTGATTTGGTATTTCCTATAGAACTATACGTGTGTTGAACCTAGAATCTTTGGAGTTCACGATGCGAAGGAAGGGAGACGGATAGCGCAGTACGAAGAGTGGAAGAGATATGCAAGGATGGGTCGCAGGAATGTACGGAAAGTGGCAGAGTGGGTGGACAAGTTTGTGCAGGTACGTAAGAGGCAACTATTCGGCCTGCTTTAGCTTCAATGTTGCTTAGCTGCCTGTTCTTAGTACTATATGACGAAGCAAAATATTCAAGAGGTGGTACCAGAATTGATATGTCCAGTCCCATCCATTCACCATTCTTAATCGAGGGATTGCATCGAATCTGGACCCCACTAGTTGCAACGGGTTGGCGGGTGACGGGTGACGGGAGGGCTACGGCATGGAGTAACTCAGGTACGTATCTTTTGTGAGTGGGGTATAGGTAGACTCGGAAACAATCGTAACCAGATGAATCCTATACCTTTATACCCAGTATGCTTGAGTGTGGATTAAGACTTAGAGTAGGAAATATTGTTCGATGATGTTGAAGTTAAGCAGAGTTTCAAAGTGAAGTGCCTAGGGCCCATAGATTTCCATCAATACCCCGCATTCCGCGAATATAGTAAGCCCATCAGCCCTTGTACCTGCCATCTCGATTGTTGGTCCAGGTACTGGAGCAGGTAGCCCTTGAAAATTCCACCTGGGACCGAACAGCTTCACATGCGTGAGACCCTTAAACAATGCCCCATGGACTAACCTGCAGAAGCCTAGGCCTTACCAGCTCGGTTAACCATGTGTCTCGGGGTCCTCGAGGGAAAATCCCAATGAACCTGGACAAAGAACAAATGATACATATCAATTGCACGCACCTAATATATTTATAAATCCTTATAGCTTTTGGGCCTTATAACCTCGGTTCTAATTTAATTTGAGGTTGCGTGTACGGCTGATACAGGTAGCTCTAGAAAACATAAAATTTTAAAACCTAAGATCCGACAATTCGATGGCTTTATACGACTGATGAACTACAACGCCTTTATTTTATTCACCAATGGTACTATGATGGGCGGTCCAATACCTATTAGACTGTCAGTAGATACGAATCTTTTTGCCCGGTCTTATCTGGAGCTAGCTCCGCTCAAATTAAGTTCCAAGAAGAGTATATCTGTCTACTCGAAGTTGATCTTCATCCTTTCCGAAGGAAAGTTTGGGAGGAAACCCAGTTGCCGACATGTAAGTGAGTATGTGCATCTGATGAAAGTTAGCTGCGTAAATGGGTATGTAGATAGGTACCTAAGGTTGCTTGGTTGATGGAGGATATCGAAAATCTCCATCTGAAACTTCCCGACCTTTTGGGAACCCCGGCAAGAGGACGTTAAGCCTATTGGTATAAGCTATTGCGAGACTAATGGTGTCATTTCCACCTGTTTTGGTTAGTAAGGCCCTGTACATACATAATTAGCGGCGAGGGGCCAAAGGATCGTCGCTCTCCGCTTCCACAAGGCTGTGCTAGCGCTGCGCCTCCATTATCTTCAAACCTACCTATCATCAAACCTGTCAGCGAAATCAACATACCACCCTTTCTTGCCTGTGTATTTGTCTATGTATTTGCATTTGCTTGGGTCTACCTTGTTCTTGTACTACTCTTTTCTCAACAAGACTCTTGTTTTCAATTTGATCTTTTTTATTAGCCGTGTCTAGTATTATCTTGCTGATGTCAGCGCATTTTCAACTTATTTTCCACACGTCCTGATAGGCGGAAGCTCATTGCCTCGTTTAACTTGCCCGGGTACTCAAACAAACATAACATATACCAAACCCCCAATTTTCACTATGGCGGACGTTGAAGAGCCCAAGTTCAATTCACTCGCGGAGCGTATCGCAGCTCTGAACCAACAGAAGAACTTCACGGCTCCTCCGTCTACAAAACGACCTCCCCCTCCTCCGCCTCCTGGGGCTGGCAAACCTCCGGCCAACGTCTCAGCTGTTAAGTCAAATGGTGTCGTCTCATTGCAAAGTCCTAGTATGCCTGCTCGACCGCAAAAACAAAATCCGCCAAGTTTACCGCGACGAACCAATACCTCGGAGTCAGCTGTCGAACCCCCTCCAAGCCTACCAAGGCGCGATGCGCCACCACCGCTTCCAAATCGCAAGAATTCCGCCCAGCAATCGCCTGCTTTGCCAGCACGCAGACCATCAGCACAACCATTGCATAGCAGAAGAGGGTCTAATTCTTCCGAAGTGTCCCATATTTCCACTCTTTCGAACCTCTCATTAAACCCCGTTTCTTCTCGGACGAGCACAACGTCCACTGAAACACAGCCTACGCGAAGAGTCCTCGCCCCTACACTAGACCAAGCGAAATTACCACCTCTTCCGCCATCAAGGAAGGAGAGGGAGGCGCGAGAAGCTCGAGAAGCCGCAGAAAAAGAGGCCACCGAAATTGTCAAGGCGCCTCTTCTCACATCACGATCCGCACCCGCAGTGCCCCAATCGCGACCCGGTCTGCCTCCAAGGTTGCCCTCTAGACCTAACAACCAATCCGCGCATTCACAAGTCGATGAGAATCCATCAGTAGGTCCACGCCGTCTCCCGCCCCCGCCATCAGCATATGTGCGGCCGACTACCACATTCGAATCGACTCGGAGACCCGACCCACATGGCCCAAGGCCCGGTCCGAGACCAAGCGATGAAGCCCCACCACCGGTCCCTATCAGTTCGCGACCAACATTTTCCCAAATTGATGCGGTCGCCGAACGTAAAACCACTAGTTGTCTGCTTTGTCGAGACTTTTCGGGTCCGGATAGCGTAGCTGCACAATATCCCAGTCATTCGCTACCGAGACAGGATCCAGTCGGCTATTTAGCGAACGTTCTCTGCGGTCCCTTCTCATCGGCGACTGATAAAGCGAGAGCCATATTCACGTGGTGTCATCATAACATCGCTTACAATGTAGAGGAATTTTTCGGAAAGTGCATTAAAGGCAGAAACGTAGAAGAAACCATATTCCATGGCAAAGCCGTTTGCCAAGGTTATGCGGAAGTATACCAAGCTATTGCTCAGCGAGCTGGGTTACAATGCGTGGTAATCGGTGGTCATGGGAAGGGCTACGGTTACAAACCTCTGAGGAATGGCGAGCCACTGCCGCCGAGGGACCCATCGGGCCGTATGTATAATTCCAATACTCTTTCGTCTTTTCTGGCATACTTCCAACCTCTTTTCCATCCTATCTAGGCTAGATAACCCCGAAATTCGCATATTTGAAGATTTTCATATATAGAAATAACTAACTCTGGATACCACAGACGCCTGGAACGCAGTCTGTATAGACAATGGGGAATGGAAACTGTTGGATGCTTGCTGGGGCGCGGGTTCGGTAGGCGACCAAAAGTATCACAAGCAGTTCAAACCCCAGATGTTCTGCATAAGCAATGACCTATTTGGGTTGAAGCATTTCCCCAGAGACGAGCAATATTTCTTCCGAAGTGACGGGCGCGTCCTATCCTGGGAGGAGTATATCGTTGGGCCGACTAAAGGGGAAAAGGCCGATTTCTATGGAACGGACGAGGGCATCTCCGAGTTCACATTTAGCCCCGCCGAGAAGCACATCCCCGTATATAGCGGCGAGGTGGTGCGGTTCCAGTTCTCCAAGATCTGCGAGCACTGGATCCCCGAGCGCCATGGGAAAGGCAAAAGCTATCTACTTCTCATGAAGATTCATGGAATGGACGGCAGGAAAGAAGATTTGGTGCCATTAGAAACGGATGGATTTTGGTGGTGGACGGATATTTCAGCGAGAGATTTAGGTGCCCCGGGGCAAACCATCTTCCTGTATGGGCTGACGACCCTCAATAATAGAGATGCGAGAGGCGTCACCAAGGAGGAGTATTACCGAACCAAGAACAGCGGTGGTTATAGCATGAGCTGGGCGATTTATGGAAAGTGGGAACTGGTATAGAAGCATATACGGAGCCAGTTCTATGACGGAAGGGCAAGGTTAATGAATAAGGGATATACCCAGAAATATTAGAAGACGTTTTAAGCATAGCACACAATTGTTACTTAACGGCTTTGTTAGATCATCTTTCTCATGAAGTGCGAAGATTTAGATAAAATAAGAACGAAATACGAGGCAGTACAATAGGGACATATAGGGGCAAGAACCGCCCATTTAAGTAATGTCTAATTATATAACATGCGAATTATTCATGATGTTTTCTAGCCAACACAAGGATCAGTTCTCAGCATTATCTAGGCTTCAGGACTAGCTTCACGTTGACAGAGTTATACAATCTAAAAATACGCATATGTACTACTACCACTCAAAGGCTAGGCAATAGGAAATAAATTTACTAGAGCTGTATATTTTCTCATAATAGGGGGGAAATTTGCCCAATGTTAAAATATTGAATCGAAAGAGATGCCTATATGTAGATGCCGGAGCCGAAGTACCGTCCTTGGCGCGTTTTCAGGTTATATGTGGGGCGATACGGAGCTGAGACGCGTGTACGGACCTTGAAGCGCGCATTTCCTCAGGGTTTTGCACATGCATCCATACTTGGAGGGGCAGCATTGAAACTGACGTCAGGGTCATATTTTCTACACTTCAATATGTATGTCGGTTATCTAATAACGCGTAGAAAAGCACTCTTTGGGTTCAACGAAGTCGGAATGTCTTTAGTCGTCGGATTTGCGAGCAGTCCGAACTCGGCTTGCCAGAATCCGTTAGTCAGCACAGCTGAGCTCAGAAAGTCGTCTGGCTTGGCAAAACTGAAAAGTCCGACTTCGTAGCTCCCTTCGACCTAACCGGACGGATTCTTTCGTTTAAAGGATTGTGTGCCGTCTAGAAGCCAGACAAAACCAGAGAGATCTGTGATGAGTAGGGAATTGTTTCATTGAATCGACAATGGGTAGATCGCGTTTCAATTTCCGGGGCATATTGCTCCTCTTCGGCCTTGCGTTCGTATCTACGGTGGTAGCTAGGGGTAGCTCCGGGAATGCGTCGCGTGCCTCATTGAGTCTCGATGAATTAGGTGAAAAGCTTCAGGTACACTCTTTCTAGATACAGCATTAAATTTTGTCCTAATACCGAGTGTTAGACTTGTTCAATCGTACAAGAGCTCAATGCGCAGAAGCTCGCTGACGGTTCCGAAACGTCGACCTTGACCTCGCAGATATTCGCGGTCTTGTTCCCCGGCAGCCCCGCCGTCAATGCCCTCCTCGCGACGCTTTACATTTCAGGACCGCCCAATTTCCTGTTGGCACTATGCCCGCCCAACATCGACCCGTCTTCGCTGTCCATCATGGTGGCATTTGCCGTAGGAGGCTTACTTGGCGACACTCTCTTCCATCTCCTGCCCGAGATCTTCCTAGGAGAAGATAGCCCCGAACACGTACGATTCGTCCTCGTCGAACCCAACAGGAACCTCCTCTTAGGTGTTGCTATCATGATCGGCTTCATGACGTTTGTGGCCATGGACAAGGGACTGCGAATCGCAACGGGCGGGGAAGGACACGAGCATAGTCACGGAAACCACTCTCACGAGACCCCGGCGCAGACTAAAGCTATTTCGACCTCCCTAGAGGTCTCGAATGCGGGAGTCATAAACCGCAAGAAGGGTGAGAAAGACAATGGCAAAGTCCCTGAGCAGGACAGCGAGAAGGAGATCAACCCTAGCGTCAAGCTGGGAGGCTATCTAAACCTAATGTGAGTCTGGAGTTTCCGTAAAGCTAGCTTCGATAGGGTCACTAACTCCTACACAGCGCCGATTTCACGCACAATATTACGGATGGGCTTGCCATGTCGGCCTCCTTCTATGCGTCACCTACCATTGGCGCCACGACTACGGTAGCTGTCTTCTTTCATGAAATCCCCCATGAAGGTAAATTATTATTCTCCTATATGGGTTAATGGCGAAGGCTGACTTGTGTAGTCGGCGATTTTGCTTTGCTCGTGCAATCCGGTTTCTCGAAACGGGCCGCAATGGGTGCTCAATTCGTTACAGCCCTGGGTGCTCTCTTGGGCACGCTGATTGGAATCGCTGTCCAAGAATTTGGTGGTGGCAGCTCAGATGGCAGTGAAATCGGCATGACTGAGGGTATCTGGGGCACTAGTCTCACATACGGCGACCTATTGCTCCCTTTCACCGCCGGAACGTTCTTGTATGTCGGGACTGTAGCTGTAATTCCGGAGCTACTGGAAACTGGTCCCAACAAGACTCTGGAGTTTCGGAAGATGCTTGTGCAGTTTGCGGCCATCGCGTTGGGTGCCGGTATCATGCTTTACATTTCATGGGACTAAGTGTTCTGTTTGGCGGGATAAACTGGTTGGTTATAGAAAGGCATACTGCATTAGAGGAGTGGATAAACTTATCCATAGAACGTGCCTGCTTACTACGGGAGTCGTAAGCGAGGAGAGTGAGATTACTAAGTTTACCTTGATTTCAGCAGCCTCGAACCTACTCTAGGGGTTTTCCTTTTGAATTCCGGTCATGATGAGGACGAGCAGACCCTACCTAACTTCCCAAAGGGCAAAAAAGTCTTTCAGCAGACTTCTCGATCGCCTACGATATCCGTTGTTAGCCATAGTGTAGTGGAGTGTATCCACTGCCAGAATATGACACGAGATGCCAAGAAGATCTAGCATTGCAACCCGTTCCTGCATCTACCACTGCCGTTTCAACATGTGTGTAAATGGCTCTGGACCTTGAGATTTGCGTCTTATATCAGGTCAGTCCACGTGGTTTCACAAACATCCGAAAGATCGAGAGATGGGTTTGTGTCGTATCGATGTGGCATACCGGAGATGAACGTAACACAAGCCCATCTGACATCCAGATCAAGCCACCCCTATATACCGATACATAATGGAAATATAGGACTCGTAATAAATCATTTACTTGTAACAAGACCAGCCTCCACATCATAATGATCTGAGCCAAGTTGAGCTCCACGTTTCCGTTTCTTCTTGGTTGGTTGGTTAACTAACAAGGTGTTTGAATTTGTGGTGTACCTAGGTAGCTACCTAGCTGTGCCATAAAGGCTACAGGGCTGGATCCGGGTTGATGGTGGAGTGCCGAGATCGGACAAGACACTACGCCAAGCTTAAAGGGCGACAGTATCGATTCTCGATATTACCCTTTTATACTGTACAAATTGCTAGAAGCTCCCAGGCTATAACACCGTATGTCGCACACCGTACTGGTATTCCTTCCACCACCATTTCTGATCGCGTATACTTGCTTTTAGAGAAATAGCATTTTAAGGATTTCTTATGACTCCTCGGCTAACGTAAAGCGCATCCTATACTACACAAGAACCCAGTCAATCGGAACATTAGTTCCCACAGCACCCCCTTCACAACTCTTTGTTAGGGATTTGTGGACCAGCGCCGCTTTAATAATGTCAAATGGTAAAGCCTTACGTACAGATATAATTGAATCACGCCTTTCAGTTGCTAAGGACAACATCATCCGCCCAAATATCGCATCATGTCTCACTTCATGCCTGTTCTGGATGATCTACTCCGTTAAGTTAAGATGGGACTTAGGATATGGCTATACGGTAGTTACAGCTCAAAGGAATGGAAAGTTTGCTTAGAAATCCGTTCTTAATTCTAAAATCGGTATCAAGTTTAAAGGCGTAGCGCATTATTCAAGCAGCGCTTTATCGATGACTCTTTGATCAAAGATAAGTTGGTGTGCTTCTTCCCAATTAAGTAATTGACATGTCTCATGGATGGATGCGATAGGCTGACAGCTTGGGGTTTTAGCGAGTTAGCGCATGTCAAATTGTCTGGGCGTGAAGGGCGCGCGCTGTATTACGCCAACAGAGAAGTGGATCTCAGCCCCCCC
>KZ112465.1:0-238627 GCA_002120305.1 Hypoxylon sp. CO27-5
TTTATTATTAAAAAATAATTAATAAAAATATTATATAAACTTTTTAAAAAACTTTTTAATTTTAATTTTAAATAATTTTAATTATAAATATTATAATTAAATATAATTAAAGTTAAAATATATATATTTAAATTATTTATTATTTTATTTAATTTTTATAATATTTTAATTAAAACTTATAAAATTATTTAAATATAAAATAAAATAATATTTTAATAATAAATTATTTTAAAAAATAATAAATATATAATATAATAAATGTTTTAATATTATATAATTTATTTAATATTATTTATTATATTTATTAATAATATAAATAAAATAATTTATTTAATTAAAAATATATTATTATTTAATTAATTTTTAAAACTTTTTTATATAATTATTAATAATTATTTATTAAATAATTATTATTTTTTATAAATAAAACTTTTAAAAATAATATTTATAATTATATAAATTAATAATAATTATTTAAAATATTTTAATTATTAAAAAAATAAAAAAATATTATTTATTTTATATAATTATAATTTAATTATTTATATAAAGCTTAAAAGTATTAATTTATTTAAAAAAAGCATATAGCTTATACGTGGTTATATATTTTTGTCATATTAGGACTAGTGCTTATCTCCTTTTTTTTATTTTGGCACAGATGTATGAACGGGCCACCACAGAGGAGCTTAATAAGCAGGGGTAAAATATCTACGCAAGTACTTAAATTTAGGTATATACGACCATGAATAAGATAAGTACCTCAGAGGCATCAATCCACAATGAAGTAGTTAGACTGGGGTTTAACGGGGATCAATTATACTTATGGCCGGGTTTTAGTACCATTCGCTACTATACTGTACACCTGCACTTAAAGGCAGTTGCGATCATTCTGGTCATATGGAGCGGTTAATGGTATTCAGACAGGTTTGAAGAAAAAGGGGTATATGCCATAAGTATTGAATCAACTCTAAGGTAGTCAGTCAAGATAGCTCAAGGATATCGACTATCACCCAAACCGACTTGTCCTCATTCACCAACTATACATCACAGAAAGGATTCATATATACCTAGGTATATATATATATATATAACTGGATTGATAACTATTCTTGTTTCTCGTACGACTTTACTGATGTTGTCCCAAAAGGTGCGTTGGTAGTCCCCCTAGCCAGGCGTGTTGGGTAGTCTAGCTACATGGGTTCTAACTCGTGTCTCGGTCAGGTATTCCGCATCTGTAGCATCAATAAACATGCCTCTGTTGAATTCATGAGCTGAAAGGTTCCAATGCTACTGAGTCGAGGAGTCCCAATCTAAAACCAGCATGTCACAGTCTGTGTTCACCAAGAAAAGAGCTTCAAGAGCTCTACTGACGTGATGGTAGGGGATGAAGGATTAGTTTCAGGTTATAAACTAGCACGCGAAACAAGTATCATAGAATACCCATTACCTGCGTGATGCAATACAAGCAACCAAATCTCGCCCTGTCCTACCAATTACCAAATTAAGAAGTAGGGAACCACATCATCCACTGCGTGGAGCTTTCTCTACTTCTCATTCTGAACTCCTTGCGATCTCAGTTAATTGCACCACCACACTTCTTATTATTCACTGCAACTTGTTGTCCTCCTAGACTGTTGCGTAAAACCTGTGTACTACCTTAATATCATCCACCCCTTCAATAGCCTGGCACGTGTGCGTTTTTACGCCGTATCACCGTTGGCGTCCAACCATGGCCGACCTTACTCGGGGTAGGGACTAACGTGCGGACCTTATGTGGTCTTTTTGGGTACCGCGGTTCCGTTTGCGTACTTGCTGATATCGGTGGCATCATGGAATTGGCGGGCACCGTTCTTAACAATCTCCCAAACAGACCGCGCAGCCGGAGGAGTACCCTGGGCACTCACCAAGTTGTCAACACGAGACTCCAGCAATCTGAACGAGTCCTGCACGTGAGAGCTCTGGGCGAATCGAGTTCGGAGGAAGACGGTGTAGACAGCAAGGACAGTCCAAGACCAACGCTGGAAAAAGATGGCGGACAGGAACAATCGGCCCCAGAGGGCAATCTCTAAGACCGACACGATAGACATGGATGTGTCATAGTATTGCTTGACGAAGTTTCCAATAGTTTCGGCAATGGGGTTGGCAGGCGGCTTGGTACCGGGAGAAGCGCCAGCAGGAACTTTGCTGGGTTGGATAGTGGGAATCACATTGTTTCTCGTGTAGGTGGCGACATGGAACACGGAGTATATGCCGTACGGAAGCATAGCTAGGGAGAATTGAGGAGCCAAAAGCCAGACCAATGCCATAACTAAAGGGGAGATCATCAGCTTTGTTGTCGCTAGTGATGGAGAGGACCGGAGAACTTACTGAGATATTGAACATTCTCATCAGAGAGAAGGCCCACAAGTCCTACATGCTTGGCGCCAACCTTCTGCCGAGCTCGCCATGTCTTATAGACTACGATTCCGTACGTGAGGGCTGCGGAAATGAAAGCAGTGCGGTAAGTGAATCGAGCCATGCGGGAGCTGAAGCTGAAGGTGAGGAAAGAGAAGGCGTATCGGGAGATGCATAATAGGAGCACGAGATGTCTATAAGTGCAAATATAGAAATTAGTAGTCGCGTTCCTCATCACAATGTGATGCTCAAATTGGGGGTCAAAGCAGATGGCCGAACCGAGTCGCCGGCAGTACTAAAGGAATGGAGCCAAGAGTCGAGGAAGTTGCCAAAACTGACGTACCCGCTGAACCAAGCGACTATACCGATTTTTTAAAATGTTAGCATAGGCTTCAAGAGGAACAAGAACAAGGCAAAATTGCGATCACGTACACTGCAAGGTCTTAACCAGAGCTTGAATCCTGTCGCCGAGAGGCAGGTTTGCTGAGGGCGGAGGAGCCATGTTCTCGTCAATACTGGTAGTAGGAACTTAGTGCTCGGACAAAGAATTTACTGTCGCGAAGATACCAGGAAGATAATATAAGGCAGAGGCGTGATCGCGTGCTACACTGAGGAAGATATAGGTGGTGTGAAATGCCTTGGAGTTGATGATGTCGTATTGGCGAAGAGAGCTGGAAGCTGGTGAGGTGGCTGGATTTGTATGGAAGTGGGAAAAATGACGACGAGGGCCAATGCTTTTGCGCTTGTGCACCCTTGGAACCTTGGATTTATTTTAGTCGAATCATTTTCCGGTTACGGTCGGGCGCGTCATACCAGTGCTGGAAATTTATGGGTCTCAGCTTGGTACTAGGTGCAGGTAGTGGTAGGTAACTTCAGCAACAACCACAGTATGTACGGTACATGTATGTACATATGTAAACCTACCTATGTATACATGTGACGTATAATGTCCAAATGATCGATTCATAAGGAGCTCAAGTGTTATACTTTACATATCTACCTATCTACATAGGTCATCTGTTGTTATATGTGATTTCAGAATAATAAGTGCGTGATTTTAAACTGAAGTTGATTTGTTATGTACTTCAATGTACTCAAGCCCCCAACAATGAATCTGGATTTGTGCAACACCCCTCCATTCGTAAAAAGTACAACTTGGTACTTTGGAACCTTTTCGTCAAACTACTCCCACAGCTAGGTCCTGTAGAGAAGATATTCCAGCAGAAGGTCTACACATCTTCAGCGATTACCGGCGCGTCATTTGATACGGCAACACGTTACAGAATCCCAATTCCAAGCAAACAAACGAAGAATTAAGGAGAAAAAAAATTATCGTTATGGTAACTTTCCCAGCGATCTTGCCAGCTGACTACCAAGTGCGAGACATTACTAAGTAGCAAAAATGATAGGATAAACTACATATGGACAGGTGGTTCTGAGCACGACGCGTAGCATTGAATACCGCCAATCAAGATACAGCCCTAGGCTGAAAGATGAGTGTTGGCTCGGCTCAACCCGTGTCTAGGACCCGGAACAACGAGAGATATTTGACTCAGGCTAGTCGGACACCAACTACAATCCATGTCAACTATCTAGGTAGACTTATACCTACCTCAGTAAGAGTCATTATGTTGTTTCCAGTGCTGACGTATAGAATCGAAGCCGGCGCAAGCGGCAGCGAGCTATAAGAGAATTCACTGAGGTGTCACAAATGCCAGGCCAATACATTGATCGGTCACCTTCGATCTAACCGAACTTGACCACGAGTATAAATCAGCCTCACACGTAGATATTCTAGGTAGCGATGGCATGAATTAAGGGGCCCGATTCTAACTTTGAGCTTTAGGTATCAAATAAACGGCAAGTTTAAAGATAACCCCGTTAGGAATGACGCTGCAGTCTTGGAGGCCATGGGCATCGATCAAATCCGGCCGATATATGCCATAGATGGAACCTGGTAAATCCGAGGGCGTTCTGGGAGGCTGGGCGGTCCTCTATAGTCCGCTATCATTCTTCGCCTATTTCTTCTATTTTATAGACAAGGAAATCATCGAGGGGGTTATTCTTCTACTTTTATATGCAAGTATTCTCGAGAACCTGAGGATTAACCCCACACCCTCACAGAACCCTTTTTATTTCCCCACGTATCGACCAGGTATACTGTAGCGGCTCCGATTCCTTGGCAAACTGTCACTCCCCTCTTCTGATTGGAGAGAAAGAATAGGTATCGCTATTATCGGCAAGTCCCACTTATTCTCTTCATTCATCTGTATAAGACTCTCAAGGTAGTTATCTTCTTCTAGATCGAGAAGATGGCTTTGTTTATCAGCAATTTTCAAGGCTTGATATAAAATTTTAACGACGTGGCGACCAATAGTGACGAGTAGACTACCGTACAGAAAGAGTTTCAAAATTTTGCATCGATGATCATGGAGGGGCGCTCGAAACCCGAGTCTGATCTCTCCAGTATGGGCCAAGTCCGCGTTCGTCCCACGTCAAATACCGACACAGAGAAAGGGCTTGCTGCAGAGGAACAGCCTGAGCCTCCAACGACTGCGCGGAAGCAATCTTCGTTCAAATCTCTTGGGTGGCTAGACCGCTTCCTTGCCGTGTGGATCCTGCTTGCGATGGTCATTGGGATTTTACTAGGCAACTTCGTACCCGAAACAGCTGATGCACTACAAAAAGGCCAATTCGTTGGGGTCTCATTGCCTATAGGTAGGTTGGCTCTCTTGGTAGATGGTCTAGACCTTGTTAACTCGTAGAATCCACAGCTGTCGGGCTCCTCGTCATGATGTACCCCATACTATGTAAGGTTCGGTACGAGATTTTGCATGAGATATTCTCACATCGCGGTATCTGGAAACAAATCGCTTTTAGCGTCTTCATAAACTGGATAATAGCTCCATTCCTTATGGTCCGTAACATTCGGTCGTTGACCGCTTCAGCGGTCTAGATACTATCTTCTTTAAACAATATTAACTAACACTGTTCTGCTCGCAGCTAGCGCTCGCATGGGCGTGCTTGCCAGATGAGCCTGAACTGCGTACGGGGTTAATTCTTGTGGGTTTAGGCAGATGTATCGCAATGGTATGAGCATCCAAAGAAACTCTCGAGGCGTGGCTCACTAACCAATATTCGAAGGTATTAATCTGGACAGGCCTGGCTGGTGGCGATGGGGAATACTGTGCTATTCTTGTGGCCATTAATTCCATTCTCCAAATGGTGCTCTTTGCCCCATTGGCAGTCTTCTTCATCCGTGTGATTAGCCACGAATCCGGCCCACTTGATATCTCGTACGAGGTTGTCGCAACTAGTGTAGGGACCTTTCTTGGTATCCCGTTGGCCGCAGCTATGCTTTCACGCTTTGGATTGCGCGCTCTGGCCGGTACTCGTTGGTACGAGAACGTGTTCCTGAAGTTCGTCGCGCCTTGGTCTCTAATCGGCCTCCTTTATACGATCCTTGTCCTGTTCGCCTATCAGGGCCAACAAGTCGTCCACCAGATCGTGTCCGTCTTACGGGTGGCCGTTCCCCTCATCATATACTTCGTCGTTATCTTCTTCTTGACTTTATGGGCGACGCATCGGTGTGGTTTTGGTTATGCTCTTGGCGCCACTCAGAGCTTCACCGCTGCCAGCAACAACTTCGAACTTGCCATTGCAGTGGCCATCGCAACCTATGGTCCTAATAGCGACCAAGCCCTAGCATCTACCGTTGGGCCCCTTATCGAAGTGCCAGTCTTGCTTGGATTAGTATACGTCGTGAAATTGATCGGGAATAGATGGGCCTGGAAAGATTGAATGGCAAGACCTGAATATAAATTGAGGTTCCGTACACGAAACATAAGTTGTGTATAAAATAATCGACAACTGTGAGAGGAGACCTGTTCAATGTAATGCTAGGCCCCGCAAGGGCTTGTATCTAGGGCTGACCGCTCTGTAGATTTTCCAGGGGACTGGAGAGCTAACTTTAATGTGGCATAGCGCGCCATAGCCCCATCGAATACGTCCCAGCGGCTGAGGAATGCTTACCTACTGCCAAGATGCAACAGCGCTGTCTTTAAATCACTACTTTGATTTGCGTGTCGTCTTTGCTATCTCTCATGTTACCTAACATCACATCTCTAAAGTACCTAAGCAGTTTACCTCGTGAATACCGTCAACTCCATAGCCAGGAATCCTGCCATGTCTCCCAAATTGAATTCGTTTCACCTTGGGTCAAGGCCGTTTCCAAGCGGCGAAAATGTGGTGATGTCCAAATCACCACGAGCGAAGCGTTAAAGGCAGTCAAGATGAACCTAGTAAAAGCAATATAGATTAACTGCACCCATAGGAATTGCCTTGCTCGTCTAGTTCCCCCGACTCTCTCTCTATTCCTGGAAGGTCATTGCAAGATTCACACCATATATCTTCATTTCATTGTCTGCATATTTTCGTATCAGGTCGGCAACGGTGAAGTGCCCGACGCTCGTCGCATGCGTAATTGCTCCCTCGTATCCAGTTTGCCCTCGATTGTGACTAAGAGCTCCTACGTTCAACAGATACCGGACCATATCGAGTCTGCCTGCCAATGCAGCCCAGTCCAGCGCTCGGAATAGATGCCCACACGACGGTGCGTTTGGGTTGGCTTGATGGTGAAGAAGTAGAACCACCGTCTCCAGGTCCCCCTGCCGAGCGGCAAACTCCAAGGCTGTAAGCCCACAGTTAAGTCCCGGAGGAGCATTAACTTCGGCGCCATTATCAATCAAAAACTGTACCAAGCCCATATTGTTCTTCTTCGGGCAATCACACGCAGCTTGAAGGGCAGTTTTTCCTATTTGGCCACTTGCTGGCTGATTAACATTGGCACCCCTAAGCAGCAGTTGCTCAACCAAGGCCTGGTCACCTCGGTAAGCTGCAGCTTGAAGAGCGGTACATGGAAAATGGGAGTAGTGGTTTTTATCCCGTTTAGAATATACATTGATATCTGCACAAGTCTCCAGAAGTCGCTGGGTCAACTCATGTGGACCTTCATGGTAAATCAGAGACGGCAGTAGTATAGAGCTACCTGTAATCGGAGCACCATGCCTGACAAGCAATTCAAAAACCTCGAACCTTTGCTGCGAAAGGCTATCCGGGATATCGTCTGGGTTGATGCATGCTTCCAATAGATGTAGTCCAGAGCGCGATAAGTCGCCAACGTCTGGTGCCGACTCCAACACGAGCTCGACTTTGTCAAAGAGGAAGGGATCCGGGTACTCAATACAGAGGAGACGGTACAGAAAGTTAAAAGCAGTTGCATCATGTGGGCTATTTTTCAACACGGCACCGTGGTTGGTCAAGTAATCGAGCATTTCGCAAGTTACTGGCCGTCCAGACGTCTTCTGAATGTCGGGATCCCACTCGTCATCATGGTACTTGTCAGAACAGAAACCTCGACCAGCACTTGCCAAGGCAACGATACTTAAGGGTCGAGAATCCACATTTATTGTGGCATTGATATCCACGCCAGCCCTCAGCAACCACGAAACCGCTTCGTAATTATTGAAACGGGCCGCCGTACATAAAGCTTTAGCACCATACCGGCCTACATCGGCGCCATACTTGGAAAGAATCACTAAGATTCCTAGTCCGTCATCCTCAACGCTGGCCTCCAGGATTTCTGAATCTATTACTGCCCCTGAGCGGAGAAGCAACGTTAAAGTGGCTGTGAAATTCTCGCCATGACCATGCGAAGAGGCATTCCTTACGAGTTGACAGAGGAGAAGGTTTGGATCTAGTGATAATATTGGAAGCAGCGGATCGACACCAAACTCGATAAGCCCTTGAACGACGTCGAAGTAAATATTTCCGTTTCCTGCCACAAATTGTTCCACGAGAATTAATTCTAAGAACGCCATTATATGAAAATCATTCTCGAGTTGGTTCGAGGTCAGGAATTCGTGTAGTGCTTTCTTGCCTTGCTTTGCCCTGAGGCAGACGTCTGGCCGAAAAATCTTACCTGCCGTACGTGTGCTGTACGGAAGTAGTCTATGGTAAAGATTCACGTCCAAATAATAGCTTTCTTCCAGATATGTACGTTGCCAGGTGGTAGGAATCGTATACTCTTTCCACAACCGAAATAAGGCGAGTTTTTCCTCATTGTCCATCAATTCTAAGTCAACATTCGCATCAACGTTCGCACCGCGGTCCAGAATCATGTCTAACGCTCGTCGTTGCGGCTCATTGTCAAGACAGAAACTGACCCTGTATATTCTTTCGCCGTCGCGTCCGTTGAAGGAGCTTGGGAGGTATCCATTGTTTCGGTTGAAAGGCGTGGCCGTATAAAATTTCCCGCTGAACAAAGCGGTAAGAAATAACTCGAAATTCGATTTGTCCTTCAGATCGCTTCTAGGCCGATTAGTGCGCATTGCGCGGTTGACGTCGCACCTTTCCAATAGTAGCTCTACACATTGTAGGTGACCGTTAGCGGCCGCTTCGAGGAGGGCGGGTCCAAGTCCATGGCATTGTTCACCGTCCGCGCGGACGCCGGCCTCATATAATTTCCGAATAACAGTCATTTCACCCATCGAGGCTGCGTATGAGAGGTATTTAGAGCCATATTCACAAACACATCGATTAAAGCGGCGAAGTCCAACTCCCATCAGGAAGGTGAAGGCGTCTCCATAGCCATACTCTGCAGCACAGCATACCGAAGAGTCCCATACAGCCTCCGCAGTCGGAATGTCACTCTGGTAGAATTCGACCAGAATCTTCTTTGGTATTCGATTAAGGAGAACCTCGAAAACTTCAGGGCAAGAGTCACTGTTTTTGAGAGGTTGCCATTGTAGTAGTTGGTTGGAAATTAAATAGGTAGCTTTAGTGAGGAAATGATACGCGCTGAAGCCCAAAGTTGGGGTCAAGGATGAAAACGCCTGTGCCAAAGTATGAAAGTTGTCAGAAGCCTGATAACTCCGATCTTTCTTCCCTTTTTCGGTCTGGTATAGGCATGGGAATATGGTCGAATAGAATGTGGTTTCTAAGGCCTCGGGCGAAAAAGAGTCCGATCTGATAGCTATATGGCCGTCTATGGGGCTAGATTCTAGTTGACTGTCCGCTTCGGCATGTTCGCTTCGAGCCCTTAAAGCTGATTCGAAGATGACTGAAAAAATATTAGTTTAGAATTCGAAGCTAGGAGCATGAATAAATCGTGAATACATACGGAGCTTTTCATCCATGAAAAGTTTTATAGGGAGGTCTATCAGGTAAGGGCGGGCTTTGAGGAGAGCCACTCTGAGGGCCTCTGTAAAATTTGCCTCTTGATACAAGGAATCATTAGAGATACAAGAGTACTGTTGATTTGGGAATAGCCGGTTTGTATTTTTTGTCTCAAAAATAAGGGCCCCTAGAGATTGCTGACCGGATATAGTCGTTGATGAAGAGGTGTAGGGCAATTGGAAAAGGTCCGTCGATGACCTTTGATGTGAGGGAAGCTGCCGCGTGGAGTGTCCCACGGGAGATGGCGTCCTTACAGCAAGGCCTTCCGGAAGCGTCGCATCTCGGTCTAGTTTAAGATTTAGCCATAACGTACAACACATCTATCGTACCTGCAAGCTAGGATGGAAGTGCTCATACATACCCTTGTCCGCCGATCGGGCTCCTGACCTTCTAATTTCCTTCCATGCTTTCTTCCAAGGAATCTCTGTTCCATTGAGATAGACTCCTGTAGGTCTACCCTCTCTGCTCAAGTAATGTCGGTACACTACGGACCAGTCGGCTTTCTTGAGTTTCTTGCGTAGACCAAGTTCACCTCGAAGCTTTGTCTCATACGTTGATAGACTTTTGACGTTGTTAATCACCTATAATATTGTAGTAGGACACGAGCGTGCATACGGGATGACAGGAAACCCGTGTTCCCTTTCCATAATACGTTTCACATCTTCCAGCGTCTTCCTCTCAGCCTCATAGAGCTGCCGAATGATTGACTCTTTCTGTCCCCATATATCTCCCACAGAATCCACAAAAGGGCGTTTGATAGATGGCATGATGGAATGATAGAAGAGGGGTCGCAATTTTTTCATGCAAGCTTAAGGGTCTCTACTTCTCCTAGTACTTGGTAGAGAGAAGAGCTCGCATTTATAAAACAGACATCTCAAACCGACCAAGAGTGCAAGGCTCTAGGTAGGGTCACACAATGTAGGACTTACGCGCTTTGGCGTGGCGCATGCCGTCCAATTTCTGGTGGTACGAATCATACGAGCTCTTATTGGACGATGTACCTAATGCACAGTAGATGCAGTCAACCTGGGGGCCGGCTTAGCTAGGTATTGTCCAAAATCTTTATCTACCCATTTTCTGGCTATAGGAATAAGAATGCTAGCGTTAATGGATTATTCTACGCCGTGGCACGCGCAAGTCCGGCCGTCCATTGAGATCTCTGAGCTAGACAGGGCGTACCGGTGTACTTTATCGGGCTGTCCAAAATCTTGTCCAAGATAACCATAGCCTCCTCCCGTAAGTACAATATCTCAAGCACTCTCTATCTCTCATGACGTACATCACAAGATAAAAGAGGCCTGGCCCTTCTACTCAAGAGTAAGTACATAATATTGGACCATGGTAACCTTTTCACGGATTAAGCTATCACCAAAGTAATATCAAGTTATTCTTCTTGTTCACTCAGTTACCTATAATTGTACCTTTCTGGACTTGACTTATCATGACATTGACGAATGAGACAATCGTGGGAATCACTAGTCTATTCGTAATGTGCTTCTTTTCTTGTCTAGGTGTCCTCATGCGTTCTATGCGCTACCGGAAGAAGAAGCCAGCGAACGAGAACACGGTCATACCGCTAGAACTAATCCCTACCCTTGACGATATAGCCTCACTTGAAGATGGAATGCTATATACTACGGTGAGGCCTGAGTGAACCTCGCAGGAAGCTGCTTATCACTAATAAAAGCTCCCCATAGAGGAATATAAGAGTGGACACATTCATGGTCAGATCAACTATTGTACCAAATCTCCGTTGGACCTTTCATCATCGTGGATCGGATCTTGGAACTGTCCACGTATAACCCCGGGCTGCGGGATGTTTAAACAGTGGGTCGGAGTTACTAAATTATCCTTCTTTGGCTCACATGGTCGCGGTTATCCCCATGCATCTACAGGACTTCAAGGAAATGCATTAGATACATAACAGCCACTTTACCTTAAGATGGTGCAAGAGCAGGGGCCCGGCAATGTTACAGGTAGGTGGCTCAAAGATGGCTCCCCAAGATCAAGGGTATGCTAACACGCTGAAAATTTACTTCCAGAATACTTATCCTCTCGTGCTTACATTAGGTAGACTGAAGGGGTACCTCAGCAAGCTAACGATCTTGTAAAACCGGACTGGAGAACACAGTTGTAATGGTCAATTTTTAGAACGATTACCGGAGGACGTGGTCGCTTCAGGTAGAGGGTCTAACCCAACCGATGGTCTCGGGCTTTCAGAGCCAGGCGTGTCAACATACTACGGGCGAGGACTCTTCTACTCCACGTCTACTAAACCATATACTTTTGATGAATGGCGTTGCGAGGAAAGAGAAAAGAGAGAAGGGATCCCGGGGGAGGGGGGTTAGCGTTAATAGAAAAGGGGTTCACTAAGAAATATCCAGTATTAGAGGTATTGACCATCACGGTTCACTGTACAGATTAAGGATTTTTGCAAGACAAGCTTAGTTCAAATGCTAAAAGCTAATTCCTAGCTTACTGCGATGCAAATTCCAGAAGGGTATCATAATTCCATACTCCGCCCAATGCAAATATAGGCCAAAATGACAGCCGTTGTGAGAAACTTTTAGAACCTGCCGTGACCTCGAAAACCTTTTCATGAGACTGATTCGACGTTGAACGATGTTGTTATAGAATGTGATTAATAGAAGTTGCCACCGCGGCGGCGGCGATCGTGCCGGTTACGAGGTGTCCAACCAGGGTCGAAACCACCTCGACCGTGACCCCGTCCATGACCGTGACCATGACCACGGGGTCCTCTAGGGCCGCGAGGCTCATGGCGACGTTCTTCGCGAGGATCCGGGACAAGCTCCTCAACCTCCTCCTCGTACTCCTCCCATTCATCCTTAGTGTACTCATCATATGTTCTTTGCTCTCGGGCTGCCTCTTCCGCATCGAAGAGGAACCGGATCGTACCCCCTTCGGGTCCCCTAGGTCCACGCTTAGTGGTGCTGGTTCCGGCTGCAGAAGGTGTGCTCAGTGACATAGGTGAGCCTGTTGATGGTGTCGGAGGCGGAACGGTATTTTGGCACTCCTTGCACTGATTTAGGTACCGTGAGAGACTTGCACGCTCAACGTACTGGTTGACCTTAATCTGGATGTCGATGAAAACTTGCAGGTCAAACATAGGACCAACTTTAGTGGCCTTTCCATGCTGAGTGTAGAGGTCGAGGAGATCAAGCATCACCTCAGCGACACATTGCTCATCCGAATGCCAATCCAGAGGGTCAATATTACCAAACTCGTCCATAAAATGACCTGTGACTAGCGCGGTGAGTTGCGCAACTACGATTGCGCAGGTGTAAGAACCATGTTTCAGCGGCGCATAAGTCTTATATAGGTCGATTGACATTTTTAACGCAGTCGGAAGGAAGTGCTTGATATCGGCGGAGGGCCCAAGGACTTTCTTAATGATCTTAATCAAGATCTTTTGAGGAAATCGGACGCGAAAGTCGAAGCTAACTGCCTCGACCATATATCTTTCGATACCGATTACAACCTTTGATGGCTGGTCAAACATCTGCATTTCGAGTTAGCTTAGACATACAAAACGCGGGTGTATCAATGACCCACTGACCTTGTCATCCGGGGTGACCATATGATCCGGGTTTTTAAAATTATGATGGGCGCATAGAACTTCGCGCGACTTCTTCAAGGTGTCCTCGACCTTGCATGCTACGAACAGAGAGGCTACGGCGGCTTCGGTATAGTTGTAATCGGGACTCGGATGCTCTAGTCGGAACCGATGATAGAAGGTACAAGCTGTGTTATAGGTCTTAACTGGTCTGAGGTGGATTGATAATTAGAGCCGTCGATTTTAAAAAAGGGGGGAGTCTATGGCTTAACTTACAACAGAAGAGCCTCCCTAACGGTTTCAATCATCTGGATACCTTGGAGACGGTAGTTTGCTTCCCTAGCAGCATCCAACCGCTTCTCGGTAAACATTCGGCGAATATGACACTCGCAAATGTACTGATGGCCGACCTTGATGGTTCCTAGGGGCGGACCAACAGTAGCAGCACGAGAGTCCATTGTCCCGTTCTTCGCATCGTGAGCTGGCGCCATCTCTTCCGTAGTACACGGCGTTAAAGTCAGCTTCTGCTGATGATGGTGACAATACGCGGCGCAGGAAGTAGGAGTCACTGTGGCGTCGGAATCGTCCGACTCGTACGCCCGATCCGGCTCGACGAACGGATCTTCGGCGACACTGATGAACGCGCGGCTTCGGGTACTGCAGAAAATGTATTGCTTCTTGCCCTCGGAGACTTCCTTTAATTTCAATGTTAAAGCGACATTGATGGGCAGCGAAGGCGAGTTAGTCACATCGAGGCTTGAATCTGCATAAGAGCTTAAGCTTGAGCTTCTGCTTCTGCTTCTAGAGTTGGACAACGGGCTGTGATTAGGATTATATTTAATCCGATATGCAGATGGTGGGGTTGGTCCTCGGGACGGCATTAGGTATCGTAGTGGGGTGAATGGACCCGTTTCGGTCTCGGCAGGTCTTATAGCGGCTCGGACCACCGCCGGACTAGTCATTATACTCCTGGGGGCAAATACAAATATAGCAAGCAATACTCGACTATAAAGTGGTATGCAAAAGGGGGCTAACAAAAACGAGGGAAAGGTACTGATTAATAATTATGGTGTATTAGAGAGAATAAAAGTATATATGAAGATAGTAAAGTGCAAATAATTGATGGGCTGCATTCACAATGTTGCATGGTGTTAGAAGATATAAAAGATTCGGAGCAAAAGAAACATGCCTTAGGTGATATATGCGGATTTAAGCGGAACCCCAGTAGTAATAGCTTGAAAATAACAATCTGAAGCCATCGTCGGTCGTGAGATACTGGTGAGGTGCATTTCATAGAGCATAGAGTAGACTGGCGACTGGATGCTGCCTTAGAAACTTCAACCAATAGGAAGCTTAGCCTCGAATTAAGGTCAGCCTCCTGATTGCGATTTGACACAGCCACCTTCAACTCTCCTTTCATAAACCGCGCTCCATCATTTCAACTAAATTGCCATCAAATCATCTACAAGCTGATGATATGTCACCCCATCGTATCTGATATCTAGCACGAGTTACACATGTTTACAAACAAGATGACCTTCCACCATAAACTACCAGTCTTCCTAACCCTTGCCTCCGCCGTGCGCTCCATCCTAGCAAACCCCACCAATCTCAAGCCCATCTCCACCCCCGACGATGAAGATGATACGCCTCTACCGGTAGTCATCTGGCACGGTCTCGGGGATACCTTCTCGGCGGATGGCTTACAGTCCGTTGGCGCGTTAGTCGAGAAGGTCAATCCAGGTACCTTGGTTTACTACGTGCGCCTCGACGAGAGCCCGTCCAACGACCGAACCGCGACCTTCTACGGCAACGTGACGGAGCAGATCGCAAAGGTATGCGACGATCTTGCCGCGCACCCCATCCTCTCTACCGCGCCAGCCATCGACGCTGTCGGTTTCAGTCAGGGCGGCCAGTTCCTGCGAGGCTACATTGAGCGCTGCAACTTTCCGCCGGTGCGCAGCCTCGTCACGTTCGGGAGCCAGCACAACGGTATCGTAGACTACAAGGCATGTTCGGCGGCAGACTGGCTATGCAAGGGCGCGATGGCGCTGCTACACGGAAACACGTGGAGCTCGTGGGTGCAGAGCCGGTTGGTTCCGGCGCAGTACTTCCGCGACCCCAAGGACCTGGAGAGCTACCTCGAGTACTCGAACTTCCTAGCCGACATCAACAACGAGCGGGAGACTAAGAACGAGACATATGCCAAGAACATCGCGAAGCTCGAGAACTTCATCATGTATATTTTCGAGAACGATACCACCGTCATCCCGAAGGAGACAGGCTGGTTCGAGGAGGTCAACGGCACGGAGATTACGCCGCTGAGGGCGCGAAAGCTGTACTCCGAGGACTGGATTGGCCTGAGGGCTCTTGATAGGAAGGGTGGGTTGCACTTTAAGACCACCCCAGGCGAACACATGCAAATATCAGATGAAATATTGGAGGACACATTCAGTGAATTCTTCGGTCCTCTCAAGAAGGCTGCCGCGAAGGATGATGAGAGATCAGAGGAGCTGTAATCAACTAGGCGTTTTCACAAATGTATAATTAGGGAATATGATCAGGCACAAGCGATATTGACATAGCGTTTTCTTAATCGAAATTTCTTGACCCAAGCTTTTATGCCTGTTCCCACCGTACGCCGTTGATTCGTTATTAAAGCCTATGCTAATAGACCCCAACTCCTGTTGTCACAAGTATACCTATACGACATGAGGATCCCTAGGCTTCTAAAGCCTTCTTAGCAGCCTTCTTCTGCTTCTTCAGCGCCGCTTTCCGCTCTGCAATATCTTTATCCAACTTCGTATCGTCACTCTCAGGTAACTTAGCGGTCTTAGACTTCTTGACCTTCTTCGTTACTGGCTCGGTCTCTTCGGGTTGTCCCTCAAGCGACTTGCGCTTCTTCCCAATATTCGCCTTCTCGGCAGGGAGAATAGCCTTGGCCTCCTCCGAGTCATCAGCCACGACATCCTTATGGTCCAGCCACAGCTCATCGGTCAACCAGATGGGAAGAGCAGCAGTCTCCGGGCCTTTAATGTAGATGCTCTTGACGTTCTTCCACTTTCCTGGTACGAACTTTTCTACCAGAGTCTTCGCTACAACATCGACGTTCTCCGCGATCTGCTCGGCAGTCCAGTTGGCGTTCCCGACACGAATTGCGGTGTTAACCGTAGGCGATAAGTTGACAAGCGCGGCACCAACGGCACGCTCAATCTCACCTGCTAGTTGGATAGGCGTACAAGCATTCGGGGTATCCGCATCCTTTGTGCGCTTTACTCTCTTCCCATCGCTCTTAGACACTCGAGCTTGTATCTCAACCGGAATGGGACGCTTTGCTGTAGTCTTGTAGAACGTCTTGCCGAGGATGGACGGTAATCTGTTTATTATACGTGTATCCCCCAGGAACACATCGTGCTCAGCATAAAGCTTGCGTTGTGCCTCGTATGCCTTGAACTTCGCTTTGAGTTTAGAGACGTCAATGACTCTTGTGACTCGCTTGCGCCATTCGGCAGGAAACTCTTCAGAGGCAACCAAATTCTTGTAGTGACGCTGGGGTTGGGCGGTAATGAGGCAGATTCGGACCTCGGGGTCGGTGTTCAGAGGGTGAGGAAGAGGAATTTTTCCTGGCTTGAGGCTTCGGGAATCGGCAATATGTCGCTTTGTGGTGAGAGTCAGCCAAACAGGCAGCTCATGAACGCCTTCCTCGTCTTCAGGGTCGGCCAATAAGTCCTTCTTCTCCGCGTTGCTGACTTTCTGCTTTGTGATTTTCTTCATGTGCGCCAACAAGGCTTTCGATGCTTTTAGAGTCTAGCGAAAAAATTAGAACAAGGCGAGGTTATATGAACTGGAAGGAGACAAACCTGTTCAGGGTCTACAAGAGAGACCGCCGTATCACTCCGTAGAGTGACTGTCTTGGAAGGGGCCATTGTGATAGCGACCAGCTTTTAACTTTGTAAGAATGAAGCTGCCCTTCACTTTGAAATCGCAAACTGCAAATCGCCAATCGATAAATTTTTTTGGTCCCTTCAGCGGAAAAGTGATGGGTGGGGCCCGCTAGTGGAGTTTTCTGAAGTGGTTCGTGCACATACCGTACAGACTGGATGCCGTAGAAATGCTCTTTGCACTAGCAGATCTTTATCGATTAGATCCCTGTCAATCAACTATCTATGTACCTATTACCAACCAATCATCGTTTAAGATTCGCAGACTCAATGCCCTTTTTGGCTCACCGTCAACTCAAAAAAATTATTGATCTATTAGGTAGACAGGTAGAATATCCTTTTCAAAATCAAAAATAATCCAACATTCATATACTCAGTATTAGAAACAGTATGTATGCGAAATCTTCCTAAGTTTACTTTTCAATTAGCACCTTGGGTACTGGGGATATCAATATGGCATAAACCTGTTGGCTCTTCATTAGAAAAAGTACGCAATTTCTTACGGTTCGAGAACTGAGCTACTAGCGTGTTAAACACCCAGAGCGTATCGGCCGAGTGTAGAGATTTATATCAAACAAGCTCAGGGTTGAAGCTGCACAATAAGGAGCATTCGGTTTAGTCCGTGGCTTCAAGTTACAATTTTGCCGGAAACGTATAGACATTGTGTAATTTTGAATATAGCGGTACCTTAAAGAGTTATAGCTTACCTACGCATTCGTTCCGCAGTATCGGTTATGCACTCGCGTGTAGGTGTGCGATTGGAATTGTCCACGCCTATCTTTCAATGATTTGCTACGGTTCGATCCATCAGATATATTTCGCCAGCAAAGACCCGATGTGATAGGTGCACGGTGAGAACTCGGATTGTTCCACAAAATGGACGCGGGATCGACCCAGAGTGCTGGATCGTCTTGATTATCAGCAGTGATATCCGCAACCACATACGCAATCATTGTTCTCAGGAAGACCAGGGGATGTTTCTACCCATTGCTGCCATGGGTAATTGATATTCCTGTCAGTCTAGGCATTCAGAATGTAGTGAAGAGGAAGGTCGCTCAGACCTTCATTGTCGTCAGATTCCAGACGATCCTTCATGATGAAACAAAAACTGAGATCTGGGGTAGACGTGGTACGAATATTCGTAAATTAGAATTATCTGGCACGTTTAGAATGCAACAGATTCGTTAATAGCACTCAACTAACTCCGGCATATTTCATATACGTAAGACACTAGAACTACATCGAAATGGGTGTTCAAATCCTCTTTTTTCTATTAAAATAACTGGGTAGGTAGATTTCTTCGTTCCATTCCATTTGAGTGTCATTCTTCGTTCCACTTGAGTGGTATCGGCTCACGGCATGTAGGATTCTGCTGCTTGAATCAAGACGAAACACCATCGATGGCAAGGTAATGAAAGCCACTCGGATATTTTATAGTTCGTCACATTTACATATGTACGGCAAAGTAAATAAACGGAATATCCCGTCCATTTTGTACATACGCTAACATGTAGTGCGTACCTATGTGTAGGTAATTTGATCAGTTATGAACCAAGTTTCGTCACTAAGATGGCCTGAGCGTGCCGTTGAAACGTTGGCGTCCTGGCAGAGCTTAAGCTCGCCAAGTTTCGTCGATCTGATGGTCAATTGATCGGCATTCGCCATCCAGTAAAAAGCCGGGAGTTTGGAACGGCATCACAATCTTCATACATCACAGTAGCTGTCACGCATCAAGGGAATTGCTATGACAATCTGTCAGTCACATTGACAGGTCGTTAGGGATGCGTGGCACAGGTGATGGGCGAAACACAATTCAAGGATGCTAGCCCATACCCATTCGAAACATCAGACGAGAACTTCTATCTACCTCCCTGATATCGGAAGTTTGAGAAAATCAGGATTGCTCACTAGAAAAGAAATCCGGATAGCAATGCGCTGAAATTAATGTTCCTTCCAACAACGTGAACATAAATAGTATGCGTCCAGCACTGTCGGCTGCCCCAAAAGGTAACACAAGCGATAGGAATAGAGACAAAATTAACAAAGTATTCTCCATATGAGACTCGCGCCGCAACATCGCCGCAAAACGTTCCGCAGGCAAGCGGTTCTCGTCGCAGAAAGCTGACTACATGTGTTGGAGGATCTGTCGACTGACACCAACAAAAACACTCAATGACGCCAGATACAATATAACAGGTAGGTAGTACAAGGGTAGGAGCGGAAGATATCGTAGCCGAACTACACAAGAGAGCTTCGTCCGTAGAGTGCTGCGCTGTAACCTCACAGCCCTTGCTCGTAGAGTGGGTTGTGGTTACCTGCATATAGTAAAGTGCTTACTTGACAAAATCCCGAGTTCCAGTCGATGGACATCAGGATCGTGAGATTAATGAGATCGAAGTCGGATATGGGCCATGTTGGTGCCATCTACAGTAGACGACATGCGTTTGAATCCTTCCAGTTTTTTTTATCCTGTCCGTAAGCATAGGTACATCCTACCTAAGGTATCTAACTTAACCCTAGCTGGTAGTTTTAAACCATTTTCTCTCTGCCGAGGCAGCGAGGTAGCTTTGGAATCGAGGACCTGGTCGACAAGGGTACAAGATGCTTGTTCCAGAAGTACAATATCGCTTGCGCATTAAGTCCGTCCCCTCGCAGACGGCAATAATTTCTTCAGTATCAGACCATTGCCCACACCTTTAGAAGGTTAGCAGTGTACTATTCAGGTCCCTGCGATAATAAGCGTCAAATCCGTCTTGTGATCTCGGTCCAATAGCGATCGTACGCATCTATCCTTGCGGGCTAGAAAAATCTAGCGAACGAGCCGCCCCTTCTGAGAATACACCCGACCGGTACTAGAACATATCGGTGACGTTAAGCTTCGTCAATCCCACCCTAATCCTGAAAGGATGGGCCTGTTCATCAAACAAGACGAACTCTGGTCACAGACGGGACGAACGATCAAGGCCATTCCGGTTACTCGAGTGAGGAAAACCCATTGCGGACAGCCCACGTTTGCTAGGTACTTTTATTTACAGTATTACAACATTGACACATTGAACTGCTATGCCCTTCTCGACCCAGATCAAGTATTTACTGTTTTGTCAACCTAGAATTATGTGGCAGATGTATGGCTGCAGTGCGACCCTAAGCTTGGGGATCTTGGCGGTCAAGTTCATTGGTCTCTATCACTAGAAGTTGAGCTTGTCGAGACTGGAGGGTACAAGGGGGGGGGGGTCTTCTAAGATGCGCCATCTGTGCCTCTTCCGCCTTTTCCCACCGTGAGAGTACATACAACGCTGGTCTCGTAGGAATATGCACGTGTAAGCGGGGAAGTTGGCCGCGTAACAAGGGCACGTTACAAGAGAGGAGATTGCCAGTGCCGGGATATCCATGCTAGCTTCGCTAGATGAATTTTGTATGGGAAAGCTCACGGAAACTCGACCATCTCAAGAATAGTACTATACAAGTACCTAGAGCCTGGACACTGAAGAAAAATAGGTACCTTCATCAGATGACCTGTGCAACCCCCGTTTCCTTCACCTTGCGAGGGTGGATGTACAAATAGGAGATTCTTTGCGAGCTTCTACGGTACATTAAATCTCGTTATATGTTATTCGATTGCAACCCGCTTCGGCCCCGCCGTCTATATACTAATCTTATTAAACCTCATCCGTAAAGTAGGTGAGAGCCCTTGTCGATTTAGGTGTGCCTGGTCGTGTCGGTGACGACAGGATCCTATCTTATTATAGGCTTCGTCCGTTTGTGTGAACCAGACTTTCGGAGGAGTGTGTGAGCAAAGCCATCCTGTCCCCCCCCACCCTACCGTTACGGCCGGCTGCCACCTCTTTATCGTGAGTAATATATGTGGTCGATGCCTTGCGCTTTTGAACGGTAGAAACTTGGATGTGTGGGTGACCACGGGTCAACACCACCATGGAGTCGTTGTGGGTGCTCTCCCATCAAAATTCCTCCGAGCGCCTTTTTCGAGCGTCCGAAACACTGACTTGGATGATCGAAAGGTCTATCACAACCGACTGTACTACACTCAGCAATACAATTGCCAAAGCTAGCACCGTACTCAATGGCTTCGTCCGCGACGTCCGGGAGGCCCGATCCGATGTAGACGGCGTTTCGCGCGAGTTGCACTCGCTACAAAGTGTCCTAGATCTCCTAAAAGAGGATGCTGGCCTATTCCCTCCGGAGCTCGCGGAACGTATTCCTGCCGTCATCGAGCATTGCTCTAATGTCGTAAATAAATTGGACGCCAGCATATCGGCTCTTAGCAGCAGCGAACTACCAAAACAAGATAAGAGGTCGCAATGGCTAGCGACGAGGAAAGATATCGCGACGTTCAGAAGTTCTCTAGAGGCGCATAAAGCTGTTCTCGGTCTTGCGCTAGATTTAGTTGGAGCGTACGTACGACGTGGCCTGTGAACAAGTAATTGGCTAACGAAGGGCAACAGCACCACAATCCGTGACGTTACTTCAGAGGTAGAACCGAACAAGCGAAATACGATCCAGAGACACCAGAATAGCGCCGACGTTTTGGAAGATGTCTCAAGAGTTCTGGTCGAGATGAGCCAGTTGCGGATGCGATTGCCCGGAGAGTTTGAAAAGAAAGATAACGAATTCTGCCTATATGATTACATGGCTTGTCTGAAGTTATATGCTGAGAAGGTTGTCAGTTGCAAGGAGGGCGAGCACGAAGCTGAGCGAAACATAAAAGAAGTAAATCGAAGCACGGATGAGGGTGCTTTCTTAGGAGGGAATCAGCTGTTCGGGGCTTACATTGGTGACAAACCAGACAGCGCAATCGACGTCACGGTCGAGCCCGCATTCAAGAACCTTCATGATACCCTAGTATTGCCCGAAGAGGAGAAAATCCCGACTATCGAGGAGTTGATGGCCAGCTTTGTGGGTATTCCTAGCCGGGCACCCACTCCACCGCCGAAGGATATAAAGAGACTCGAGCTTGCTCGAAGCCATATGGTGTCTCCGTTCGAGGGCTTGCCTGATTCTCCAACGAATCCCTACGGCGTTATGACAGAGATCAGTTCGAAAGGCCGGCCGACCGAATCGCTACCTCCGGTGACGAAGAATAAAGGCTTCGGTAAAATATTCGCGCCCATTAAACATGCAATTTCAGATGGCAGACCTCAGACACGGTCGACGACTTCGACGGCTACTACAGACATACAGCCCGCGACCCCAATCATTCAGGCCAGCCTGGTGAGAAGAGGTAGTCACAGGTTATCAGTGTCTTTCAAGAAGCTGCCAATGTGGAGCTCAGAGCTGATCGTGGACGAGTCCGAAGGTCCAAACTCGAATACAGTCTTCGGAGTCTCACTTCAGAAGAGTATGCAAGTAGCTAAAGGAACCTCAAAAACTCATCATGCAGGGAACGGCGGGTCGTCGCGACGAGACTTCCCCTTGTGTATGCAGAAGTGTTGTTTCTTCCTGAAGAACGAAGGGGTCGAAGCACCGGATATCTTCGCCGAGCCTGGTGATAGCTACCGGGTCCAGAAGCTGAAAGATATTTTCAGTAGCCCTCCGACTTACGGTGAAGATATCAATTGGAATAACTTCGGAGTATATGATGCTGCGGACCTTATCCTGCTCTTCCTCTCACAGCTCCCGAAACCGCTGATCCCAGAAGCTGCTGCCAAGCGATGGATTTCCCTTTCGAGGCAGGCTACACTTAGTGGCTCCCATGGAACCAGACTTGATCAGTGTATTGATTTCTGGGAGGAGGCTCTTGGCTGTCTCCGAGGGCCGAGTCGCACTTTGTTCAAGTTGCTGCTCAACCTCTGGGCCGATGTTGCACAGGCGGCAGAAAAGAACGATATGACGGCGGAACGGTTAGCCGGCGTCGTTATCAAGCCCCTTATGCACAACCCGTCTGGGAAGTACGAGACGGACTACATGCTGTCTCTAGCTTTTCTCATTCGAAAGAGAGCGGAATATACTGATATGCTGAAGAAAGACCAGGCTGATGTTAGGCGGATAAGCAGAGCAGCCTGGTGAAGAAGCGAGAGATACGGCAATCAATGAAAACCCGCTATCAGCATCCAGTGAATTTCCACCTAAAACTCACGGCCTTCAAAGCGTCGTATTACGCTTCGCTAACAGTTCATATACTCGACATTGGATATTTCGCATAGGAAGATACCCGGCGCATTTCTTATAAAAAGGCGCCTTGACTCATTTTTTCTAATTCGAAGCATGGGTAGTTTGGAGGAGTTAGTCAATTACATAATTATGAAGAAACTTCACACGATCTTGACCGAGGTGGTGGATAGGCGGTGGGGGCGCGCCTTGATTAGGAGCGAAGAGGTTGGGACGATGCAACAATAAGACGCATGATGCCCATAGCACATCCACCTTGGCGAAGGGTTTTGTCTCAATGTGTAACAGCGTCATAGGTTTGCTGGATTTCAAACATGTTTGTCGATGATACCAAGCGAGTTATGCAACATTCTTTTTTTTATATAGTTTCAACGCCGTGCTGTTGTTCATGACAGTAGCATAGCATAATGTTGGAATTCCAGCAGTAAAATATACACCCCGTATCTTATTAATCTTGGTCCAATGTCAATATAATAAAGTAAGAATTCTGCTAACGATTGAAGTTTTATATTCGTCTGGACTTGTATTGTCATCAACTACATGCACGGTAGTAAGTCTATGTAAGATAATGTATATAAAATAGCCATCGAATGAATGGCATCGTTGTCAACTTGTGTAAGCAAGACATAAGGCACGAAGACGTCATTCGTTGGAGAATTTCATGAAGAATTTCAATGTCACACGTACCTAATCTAGCCAAGTATTGCGTGTGGCCGATACGGTATAGCACTTATACATGCACAAATATACCTACATATGGATGGATGTATGTATATATTGTGTACGTCAAATCCCTGTTCACTGTTCAATGTTCAATTCGATGCTATACGGTGCAGATCTAGATGGATCCCTTGTTTCTAGGTACATACTGTATGTAGGCTCTGGGTTCACCGGAATCTTGGTGCACAAACCCACTGAAGAGGCTATGAATTATGGAGGTTGGTCAGCTAGCTGCATACATCGGGTACCTTTGTAGGCCGATTGACGGCTAAAAACGCGCCTGCAGCAAGTCAAATTCTATAGATGAAGCAACCGCGCGACTTGCGTTGGTTTAGATGATGAGGAGAAACCGCGTCGAAGGAGTGGGGCTCACATGCCGAAATTCTTAAAGAGCACCTGCATAGGTAGACAAAGGCCGGTACCTACCCAGCCACAAGCCCTCCTCACACTACATCTGGTCTACCATTATCAGACCAAGTGACCCGACCACTTTTCAGACCTCGAATAGAAAAAAAGAAGGGGAAAAAAAAAGCAATTGTAAATTTACATTTCTTTATTTATCCTATAAAGATTTATTTCTCCAACTCAATTCGTCGGCGCACACAGGGAACAGCAAACTTACAACAGCTCGGACACGGAGCCGAATTGTGTAAGTGGATTTGAGTGGAGAGGAGGGAAAATCCAGCTAAAAAAAGAGCGTGTACCGAACGCGCACCGCGAACCCAGGTCCTGATTAAAGACGCGCAGAGAGCCCACACCTTTTTGTCAGGGCGTAACCGTGATACGACCACTTTTTCCAAATCTCTCAATCTTTTTCTCAATCCCTCTCCTTAAACTTCACGTCACTCTCTCTATTACTCCAACTTGGCATATTTCTATTCTGATATGCATCTTGACCTTCTATCATGACGTCTTCACCCGTCAAGAACATGGATAGACCTACCGCGGAGGAGCCTTCGCTGCCCCCTGCATCTTCCTCTTCATCAAGCATTCGTGGTATGAAGCGTCCTGCACCATCTTTACTTCCACCATTCGAACCTCTTTCATCCTCGCCGGGTTTTCCCCGGCCATTGAAGAAGCAAGCTCGCGATGGGCTCCTCGGGTCGAGTGCGTTCCATAAATATCCCACCCCGGTTCCAACTTCCAGCACCGGTATCCTCTCATCGTCTCCCCCACGCGTTCAGTCTTCTAGACCAGGACTTGAACGTTCCCAATCGTCTGTATCGGAACGAGCACCATTGTCCGCGGTCCCTTCAGTCGAACTTAACGAGAATGGTGAGATGCTGCTGATGGGCAGGTCAAGCAGCTCATCTCATTATGTCTTGTCCACCAATCACCTTGTTTCCCGCGTCCACGTTAAGGCTCGATATATCCCGGCCATAGAACCGCTTGAACCGAACAGGGTAGAAATTATTTGCAATGGTTGGAATGGAATTAAGCTTCATTGCCAGGGACGGACGTGGGAATTGGCAAAGGGTGATACCTTCACGTCCGAAACCGAGACCGAGATCATGATAGATGTGCAGGATGCGAGAGTCATGGTTCAATGGCCTAAGAGGGATCGCCACGAATCCATTGCAAACCTCTCAGACTCATCATGGGATGATTCACCGCGCTCCAGACCTCGTAATAACGGGCCAGCATCAGACTTTCTACAGTCGAGTCCCCTTCGGCGACAGACCCGTATTAAGTCCCCCGAATCCCCATCTCCGGTACACAAGTCTTCTAGCAGTCTAAACTCGCTGCTGGCCAACGACACGAGCGAGCCAGTTCAGATTTATGAGGACGCGAGTGGTGATGAGAAAGAGTCTGCACCTGCTGTGGATATATCATTCGCACAGACTGAAGTGGCGAACAGCTTCTCCAGTGACCTCAGTGATCCCGATGACAATGACTTTGACGAGGAGAACGATCCTATTGTGCACTCGTTTGGACCTTTCGGTGCCAACCTCTCGAATCGACTAGCAGCGGTCACAGCGAAGTCTCCAAAGAGACCGTCTCGTGGACTATCAGGCGATACGACAGCTAAGCCGTCGGCAGAGCCGGAGGAGAAATCTATTAGCCGTATCAATGTAGATGCTGTTAGAAATCATGTCATTAACCAGTTAGCGTTTTCCCGCCTTTCATCTAACCCCTTATCCGCCATTTTGAGCAACCTGCCGGCTGAAGAGAAGAAGGATTTGACCAAGTCTGAACTGAGCGGTATCATCGGAGCGACATCTTGCATTGGAGTCATTGCTCGTCAAGGAAAGGATGCGGCTGGCAAGCCACTCGAGAGCGAGTATTACTACATCCCCGAACATGATGACGATGAATCGCGGCGAGTTGCCGTGACAGACGGCTTGCGAAAGCCGAGCTTGAGAGCCTGCAGAAAGCAACACAAGGTATTTTACCTAGAACTCACATTTATGAGACTTGAGATATTAATAATGATTAGCAATATTACTGGAAGCGACCAAAGACTCCGTAGAACTAAGAGCAGCCGGCTGCCTAGATGCGTATTCAATTTCTGGGATTCATTCTCGGGTTTCTGCGGAGCGGGGTTATCTTTCTCATTGATGATGACTCTCCACGCTTTTCACTATATTTCGCCTGCATTGTTGGCAACGACATCCATTCTCACTGGTCTTTGCATAGCCGGAGGCGTTGGGCTATTCTTTGCTATGGTTTTCAATTTTGGAGTTCAGGGTGTTTCGATGATATCCCGCTGCATCGTCTCGAGGTGGCATGTGAGGGAACGGAACCGCGGGCAAGAGGACGTGATAGTGAGCTACAGCACGTTATTTGTTCGGTAACATGAGCAGCATGAGGCATTGAGGAGAGGGTTGAGATTGTACAAAATTGTAGATGCCGGCTTCCCTACATAAAATAATAATGAAAAACCCCACGCCTCACGAATAGATTTGCCCAAGATGATTCGTCTTTTGATGGCAACCGAGTTATGTGGTTTGGTGTGATTCAAAATGCATTTCAAATGATGTAAAGTTCAAGACTATGACGATAGGTTTGGTGGCACTCACACGGCATCGTTGCCACACCGATAAGGGTCTTATCGGACTTGGAGCTACCCCGCATAGTTGCCATCCATCCCCCATTTTATGCAGCTCATCTCGCCGATGCTTCGTTGAGGCTGGTTCTCCGATATCATAACTGGTGATCGGCACTGCACGTCGTATGCTTTATAGTGATCTAGACTACTCACCGTTAGAACGAACCTTCCAGGTCAAGTGAATACAGGTGTTACAGCCTGTAGCGAATTCTTTTATAAGGACCCTAAGGACCCTGAGGTTCCACGGATTCCTCATAGCCTCCTACCATATCGACTGAACATCAAAACTAAACAATCCATACATATATTACCACACACTACAATACTTGATACTACATTACCATTTACGATGTCATCAGTATCAAATAACCCGTACCGAATTGACATCCCCGACTTGTCCGCCACAGTCCCGTCGGGTCCCACGAGCCCCCAGCACGAAAAGGATGCTGCGCGTGCCATGAGCCGCACCAACAGCTGGAAGCCGTCGCCACTTGATCGCAGACATAGTGTAAGTGTATACACATTTCTATACATCACAAAATAGGAACCCCTAGTCTTTGCTGTCTTTCGCACTTCTGTAATTATTAAAACGAGATTAAGATAATGGATTATATATATATATATAGGTATATATATATTTATATGAAAATTGCTAACTGTGTATAACAGTACCATCAAGAAGACCAAAAACACATACAACAAATGAGCGCCGTGCAGGGCATCAAAGAGTGCCCCGGGTTCACCGAGCGCAAGTAAACAACTCCACTCAACAATTACTACTATTAAAATGGCTTCGAAATTGGAGCTCATAAATGAGCTTCTTGATGACTGAACGATTCGGACATGCGGAAATGCTTTCAATCGGGAACTACCTAACCTAGCTTTACCGTAAATTGGGGCAGCAGGACGTGCGAGCACATTTCAAAGGCACGTCCCGGCGCGGTTGGCGGAGTTCTGTGGATTTGCATTAAAAGGGGCAAAGCAGATTGGTCTTGTGGTCAGTTCAGTGGGCTAGCGGGTTAGCAAGCAAGCAGGGCAGGCTCTGGGTACGTTCTACGTACACACGGAGCCGAATGCGTTTAAGAAGGGAGCAGTACATCACCCAATTTAACATGTTCCCCCCTAGGGAGATTGTATGACAATACCTATTAGGTACCTATTATATACAGATATGCGTAATTATGTGATTTGTGAAAGCTGTCTAGTAGAACACATCCCTCACTTCACTAGGTACTTAGTTTAAAAGTAGGTAATAGTAATACGAACTCGACCTAGGTCATCTGATTATCTCTCAATGCCCATCTGGTCTTCGCGACTAGCCTAGGTAATCAAGCCGAATTCCACTATCAAGCTACGGAATTCCCGTTTCTCTAAGTTCACAAGCCGAGGCATCTCAAGCCCACAGCAATTAGGCCGATATATTCACGTCTGAATGACATTGAATTTATATTAACTTAGAACCAATTGGCAATACTTGCAAATTGAAGAGGGGGATATCTAGACCTCGAGAACTCCAACCAAACTATACATAGCGGGAGAAGGGGAAATGATGCTAACCGAACTACTGTACACCAAGAACAGAGTTGCAACGATTGAAGGTTGATGCCCCGAGGCATCCCCAAAGTCCCAAATCCGGTTACAAGAACATGAACCGTGCCTACCATGATAATGCTATACGAACAGTAAAAGCTCCCAAATCGCGCTATTCATCCCGTGGTCGAGCGTCTCGCGACACAACGTGATTATCCACCTAAATAGATATCAAAATCCAGTTGGTCCACGACCATCAGTCCCACCGGTTATGAAGTACTCGCTCACAACGCCCAGTGCGTAAGAGATCCCGGCGACCCAAGCGCCACCGATCAACATTCGTTTTCCAAGACTCTTGTTTTGAGTCTTTTGTGCTTCTTCGTGGCTCGGTGACTTAGGGCCGCTGAACACAGGCTCCTCTCTTCTAACGTCGATGTTGGAGCGGAAGGGAGGCGCTTGGGTCTCCTCGACTGGTGGTATATCGTAGTTGACGAACCCCGTTGGCGAAACAAACGCTGCTGCACTTGGCAGCGCTGCCGGCTTGCCCATCATATCGATAGGGTTAACTGGTGCTGCAGTATCTTTTGCTGACTTGCCAGGTCGCACTTGGCGGAAGACTAGGACGTCTCCACCACCAGACACGATCTCGAAGCCTTCGGCTTGTAAAGGAGCAAAGTGCGGGAAGAATTTAGCCGGGTTTGATAGACGAAGTAACGCCTCGGCAGGTGTCAACGGAGTTGCGTGGTCAGGTACGATCGAGGAAGTCTCGGCAATGTTGATCTTTTGCATGGTTGGATCATAGGCAAGGATCTTGTACACCATCGGCTCAGCTGTTTGGTTTGGTTCGATTTTGGAATCCAATTCTGACGATAGAATCGGTGGCCTTCCGTCGATCTCCGGGTCCCTATAATGCAGCGACTCAAATTGATGGATAGTTCGAATAGCATCTTTCGTTGACGAAGATTCCGGGCCTGCGTCCTCCGGCCCCATACCGTATGACTTGCTGAAGGTTGGAGAGGTCTTATCCCCCAGGCATTCTTTAGTGTACGACGTTTCCAGGCCCTGAGGTTCTTTAGAGTATGGGTCAACTTCGGCCTGCGTATTAGAATGATGATTGAATGTGTTTTTAGCATACCCTGTCTCTCTCCGGTTGAGGGCCGGTTCTAGCTTCGAATCAGTCTGCTGCCCACCCATATCAGGTTGCGATTCAGTAGCATCCATGGACTTGGAAATTTGATCCGCGTATTGCTTCTCAGCTGCCTGAATATGTGCAGTTTGTTTGGAACTTATCGATTCCGCTTCTACCCCTGGCTCTAGGCTCGAATGTGAAGATCGAGGGCCCCACGATCCGGAGAAGTCTTCTGGGAAATCGCGAACATAGTTACCAGTCAATTTGCGTTGACTTTGCTCATCCTGGGTTCTCATGCGCGACTTCTTAATGTTAGAGCTGGCTTCTAGATCCGCCGCATCGGACGCTTCATTATGGCTGGTCATTGATCGTTCGAGATTTTCCCGAGATTCGGCCGGTATGATTGATGGATAACTCCGCGGTGACGAGGAAGGGCGTGTCGCCGAATCTGAATTCCCAGCAGATGATGCATCGCCTAGGTCTAATTTTTGAAGCCTATCCTCGATACTAGGCCTTGGGTCCCTGGGAGAGCTTAATACTCCATCTTTCGCGTCAAACCCTTTGAGGCTTTCCGCGACGATGTCTCGTTCAAGAGTATCCTGACCATCGAGCTCTCGGTACTTGAATGCTCTATACTTCTCTAGGTCTCCATATTCCTGAAAGGGTTGTTCCTCGACGAAGGAATCATGGAAGTCAGTTGTGTTGTACTTTTTCAGGTCTTCATATGCAGGCGTCGTATCGTCGACAGGCTTGCCACCTTCATCGTCATAATGCTTATATTTGTCAAGGTCATCATATTTTGGGGAGGAATTGTCCATCTTCCTGTCTTCTTGATACTTATACGCTCCGTACTGCCCTAGGTCGTCATATTGTGCGGTCTGCTTTTCACTCTTCGTGTTTTCATTATGCATGTAGGGACTATACTCATGCAATTCGGCACGATCCGGAGATACTTCCGCGCTGACATCCTCGGCCTCCCTGGCTCCGTATGTCTTGTACTTATGCAAATCTTCATACGTCTTGGTTGGCTCCGAGGCTCGTTCGTCGAGTTCGCTATTTTGATATGCTTGATATCTATCAAAGTCATCATACTGCTCGGCTGTTTCCTCGGGTGGGAGATGGTTGAGGGCGTACTCTTCGCTCTGTAAGATGGGATGTCGAGGAGACTCCGCATTGTCTCCCACGACCGACGTTCCATCGTGACTGACACCATCAACATCATGTGATGGTACCTGATCAATATCGACTTGGTCATATTCCTTGAGTTCTGCAGGAGGGGGTGGGCCATCAGAGTGAATAGGGCCAGGATTTCCTTCACTTCCAGAAGGGTTGGGTGTGGTAAACTGAGCCCTGTACGCCCTGAACGAGTCTGAAGGCGGGGGCATTATATCCTCTGTTGAACCATAAGTTCTCCGTGGAACCTTGCGGTTTGTGATAGGATCAATTATATAATTTTCCGAAGACAACACGCTCTCGGCCTGTTCGGATATCTTATCTGATTTGCCCCCAACACTTGCTGACTCGGTTGGATGTGCGTTAGATTCTTCCCGCGCCTTGTCTTTGGAGGTGTTTTCGGTCCAATGGTCCATTGCCGCATTCAACCGTGATCTCCACGTATTATAATCACGCGGGGACGGTGAATGATTACCGTAACTACTCATCCAATAGATAGATCCAACACGGGCCCATGATGCTTTCATACGCCGGTCTTCATTGTCAGGAATAACCCGAGCATGTTGCCGACAGCCGTTAGGCTCGTCGTAATTGACGAACCGTGTACCACACCTCATCTGAGCCGGATTCCAATATCTACGAAACATGTGCTTCAGAACGGCTTTCGGATGTCCATCGAAAGAGCCCTGGTCCCACGACAGCTTTCTATTCAAGGCCTCAGCATATTTATGCTTGAGCATGCGATGGCGATGTCGGAGTTCTCGCTGAAATTCAGGGTCGAAGTAAGAAGACCACATGCCAAAGCGAAATGTACGGATCTGATGGCGATGGCCTAGCTTCAACAAAGAAGTGCTGGTAGGCCGCAAAACGCTCGAAGCCATGGTCGCAGATTGGAGAGACCTGGCTCTAGGTGTGGATTGACAGATAGCGTGCGTCAACATACTGATCGTATTGTATTCAACGGGCGCATCCTATACTAAGTATCTTTTACCGAAGCAAGCTCGTCAGTTACAAAATCGCCATATACTGAGACGAGTGTAGATGCTCGAGGGATTCCGCCACCGTTCAAGGGTCGATGCAATAAGGTAGTTTGTTATCATTATGGTAGGACGAGACTTACACGAAAGCGCGAGGTTGGACCATGGAGACAACTGAGAAGTCATCTATTGATGGAAGGAGATGAAGTCTTATTACGTACTGATCTACCTATCTTGACCGAGGCAGTTTGTCATGTAGGTGGGTGGGAAGGATGAGGAGTTAAGATGTTGAACCCCAAAGCGGGGAGCTTCGGAAGCGGATTGAGGCGGGAGCGTTCGCCGTTCAGGTTTGAGGGCTTGGCCTCCCAAAAGGAGCAGCTTAAGTACTGGAGCACAGTGCTTTCTTCGTCAAGCCGTATGTCTTACCCATGAATGTCTTATCTAGAAGTACCTTCATTATGCAGTCAAGCGCAAGTTATACTTAAAGAGTACGTAATACGTACATGTAATCAGAGTTTGAGGAGAGACTGGAGGCAAAGAGGATAATGCGGAGAAAAGCGCTAAAGAGAAGCTTCAACCTTGTACAAAGGGGCTGTGCCATCCATACTGTATCATCTATATATAGTGGAGTTGGAAACGTGGAGCTAGAAGATATTCGCGGGGTAGGGGGGTTTGCTACCTGCTTCATCTGCTGTACCGTATGTACTTACCCCTGTTGTAATCAACCTACGTTGGAAGCTCTATGGTCGGGTCTACGGGTAGCCTACGCGTGTTTCGTGCATTGCTTAATGGACCAAGGAAATCGTTAGCTAATATCCATACTCGTTCTTTCGCATGTACACATAGTCTTAGATATTGCCGGCGCTCAAATTAAAAGCAAGCAGATATCTTGGTATTATATTTCCGAAAGCATACATAATATACATGTACCTTAGCAAGTATATAAATTTAGTTAGAGTTCAGATTATGAGAATGCTTCACCTTGTAGGTATATCCCCGGAAGATTCGGCTTAATCCGGAACGTGGAATTTAGCTTATAAGCAGTGCAGGTACGTACCTAGGTACCTATGACTCCGTCGGTGATAAGGCGACGTCACTCATCATTAACCCCACCGTGGGGTCAAAATATTCTAACAATCTACCTGACAATTACGACAGTTCGTGCATGACAATAGCTATATGCGACGCGTTCATCATTTTGTACCTACGAATTGCTATTCATTAGGTGCCTTATCTTATGCCAGATCAACTAATCCTAACTCCTCGTTTTCTTAAGAGACGTCTCGCGCGAGATAACAATAGCGACACGGCTAACGAGACATCTTTGCATGGTGTAAAAAACTAAAACGACTACGCTCGCTGCCATGAGCCGTAAGCCGGCGAAGTCGCGTGCCACCAGCGGCAAGGCATTCGCAAGTTCCGGTTCCGGTTCCTTCAGCGCTTTCTCGCCTGCCTCCAGAGGCACCGATCTCTCCTACTTAGCCGAACCGCCTGATCTCTCCTCCATCTCTGACGCCAATGTCGTTGTATCCCTCAAGAACTTGCAGAAGAAAGATGCCACAACCAAGGCAAAGGCTCTGGAGGAACTAGTGGCCTATGTCCAAGCTCATCCATACGAACAAGATGGGGGTGCAGAGGAACCTATCCTAGAAGCTTGGGTGCGTGCAAACCACGCGAATTAGTATACTGCCGTGCTTAGTTAGTAATGTCTATGATAGGACCAATTGTACCCTCGAATCTCGATAGACAATTCCCGTCGTGTTCGCGAACTCTCCCACATCTTACAATTCGAGTTAATGAAGTCCGCTCGCAAGCGTACAGAGAAGCATGTGCCCAAGATTGTCGGTTCCTGGCTTGCAGGCACATTCGACAAGGACAAGGCTGTGTCTCGCGCAGCCATTGAAGGGCTCTCTTCCTTCCTCACAACTCCTGAAAAGGTGGTCCAATTCTGGAAACGATGTCAGGCACAAATCCTAGAGTATGCGTCAAATGCGATAAAGGAAACCGCCGAAACACTCAGCGATGAGCGAACTACTAACGCCGATGATGCTGAAGCCAAGTACCACCGAGTCCTAGCCAGTAGCCTTGCGCTAGTCCTAAATCTTCTACAGAAACTCGACCTTCAGGATCTTGAGAAGTTCCAGGATAATTACGACCAATTCTTTGAACAGGATAAAGTCTGGGCGAGTGTAACTGCTAATGATTCCGTTGTCAGACGCCTGTCATGCCAACTTTTGTCTGTATGTCTAGAGAAGCGTCCTGGCAGGATCGGAGCAGACCTCGCCCGGCTCAGCAAGACTTTCGTTGCCGAGGGCTTAAAGTGCAACCAGACTGGCTCTGCAGCAGATTACGTAAACGCATTAACTGAACTGACAGCGAAACACCCAACTGTTTGGACGTCTGAATATCGCGGAAAGAAGTCACTAGCATCAAGGCTGAAAGGGTTTTTAGAGAAAGGCTCTCAAAGTGGCACATCAAGATTCTGGCTTTTACTCAACCAATTGTTGGACGTTGTACCCACGTCCGTACTTCCAAAGGACCTAGACGGTGCCTTGGAATTCTTGAAATCTATGAGGTTAGGACTGACCAGGAGGGAAGAGCCCCGTAATAATGCAATCGATGGTTGGTCGACATACCTCAATACAGCCAGGCGTTTTGTCCAAATGTTGGGGTCGGGCGAGGATCGAGTCAAGCTAGTCCAGGAAAATATATTCCCAATCACGGCACATTATCTGTACCCAACCCCTGAGACATCAACGTGGGCTTCTGGAAGCCAACAGCAGATTCTTATTAGGGCATATACGTCGACAGCTACCTCATCATTTGATGACGTCGTAGACGCAACACGGTTAGAATGGAGTCAGTGGAAAGAAAACTTCAAAAATCGTATCCTCAGTTCGTTACCTGAGGCATCAAAGGAGCACGAAAAATCTCAGAAGTCAGTAGCTGATGAGGGATATAGATGGTTCACTTTGATAGGCTTGATTTCTGACGCTCATGAGAGGACACTTGGAAGTGATCGTCCGATACCGAACATACCGGCCAAATATTCCTTGGATCTACTCCAAGATATCTTGAAACTGCTCGAAACGAGGCACTGGAAGCCGTTTGGAGCAGCCGCAACTGTTGAATCAGCATTTAAACAGTCTCCACGGCTTTTCAGAGAATCTTCCGATGAGATAAAGGAAATACTTGACTATCTAAATAACCTATTATCGAAGAATGGGCTTGAATTACTTCAATCGCCCGCTGCAACCCATATCTTCTCTAGCATTAACTTACTTGGTCGGATCCCTGAACAAAAACAGGAATATGAGAAGATCTGGAATGCGAACGTTACAGCTCTTCTAGAGCACATTGAAAGCCCCGGGGCTTTGGAAGCGCTCACCACACTTATCTCAACTGAACATGCTGGCACCCTCGCGAAACAGGTCCAGGGACTTCAAGGAGAATTGGTAAAACGGTGCCTGATGTGTACTCTTAGCACAACGGACCCGCGATGGGACCTTTTCGATGCTGTTTTTACGTTTAATACATTAACGGATTCTGCTGCGAGGCGACTTGTGAAAGAACTTGGGAGCCACATTACAAATGCTTCAGGTCAACCCAATCAGGGCGTGATCAAGGGGTTACGCCTCATAGCCGAAAAGACCCCAGATCTCTTACTTCAGGATGAAGTGACGCATATGAACCTGATAACCAACTTATTAAGTGTGTCTGAACGGTTTGATGCTACATCTGATATAGCTACATTGAAAGGATTAATGGACAATCCTTCGGCCAGTGGTTCTCGGTTACCTGCGTTAGTACAGCAAAGTATTTCTAGCGCTGATCCAAACTCCCTCGCGTAAGTTCCCTATCAACCTTGAGCTATGATGTTATTAATCATTTTCTAGCGTCAATACTCTTGTTCAACAAGTTATACAGGCCTCTGCTAGTGGTATAGACCAGAACGACCAACTCGAAAATTTGATACCAAATACGAATGTATGGAGAGAAGAATTGGCTGTTTTCCTTCGGGATGTGCCGAACCAATCACTCGCCCTCACAAGCCCCATTGGTGGTGCCTACTTTCTCCCCGAATCGTCATCGGCTCCAACGAGTACATCTATAAGGAGAGATAGGGACGGCTGTTCAATTCCCGGGCGCATGGCAATGTACACAACCAAGCTGCTTTCCACAGGGTTTCAGCTTGATACCGTGCCACTTCCAAAGCGGGTGGAGATAGTCATGTACTTGAGCCTGACTGCAGAACTAGTTACGGACCAGATAACAGTCATGAATGAGAATAAAATATGGAGTTCACTTTCATCTGAAGCTGCTCTATCAGATGCCGAAGACTTAGTCTCGTCTGCGCGAAAGATCATCATTGGAATGGCAGAGAATGCAGACGGTTGGAGAGATGCTTCAGGCACGGAAAGTTCACGATTAATGCACGAACTTGTTCGAGGATATATCGACGAGGCAAAGTTCTTAACACCGATGGCCCTATACTCTACACGGGCCCTGAGCGCGCTTATCCAGGCATTGACAGAAAATCATGGCTTCCCATCTAGTGGAGAGCAATGGTTAGCGGATTTGGACATCCTAAAGAGCACTCCTTCGACGGTCTTCCCTGCTGTCGCGATTCTCAGTGGCCTTGGAGAATCAGTATCTGCGTCAAGGACAGTCAGTAACTTCTGCAACCGCTTAGTTAGTGATGTTGTGGGGGCCAATCTCGGCCAGGAGAAAAGCCTTATCAGCCTTGTGCTTCTCGACTCCTGTATGCAGGTATATGATACCGGCGAGTTACCAGTTGCGAATAACCGACTAGTTTTTGCGGTCAGGCAAATTACATCATGGCTGGAAAGCCCCGAAGACGTTGACTATCGCTTTGCAACGGAGACCTGTCGTTGCCTCCAGCGCCTCCTGCCATGCATTAAGGATGTATACGGACCTTATTGGGAGAAAGTCATGGATTTCTGCATATACCTCTGGACGAAACCTACCACTGATCCACTCGATGATCGATTACCTGAGATTCATGCTTCTCTCCGTTTGTTTTTGACGTTACAATCATTGGAAGATCCCAACGATGATCTCCTTGATGCACTACAATCATCTGCAGAGAAGAGATCAGCTGCGCTCGTTGAGCTTCTAAAGCTTCCTAGGGAGAAGGATACACAGCCCGCACAGATCGTCGATTCTATCATATGCCGACTGGTAGAAAAGGTACCTCTGGACCATTTCAAAGATCTATCGGAGTTGTACGGGTTGGTGGCAAGTGACTCGCGAAGCATTCAGACAGCAGCATTTACCGTCCTTCACAAAGCACTTCCCGCCGCGCAGGAGAACCTCTCATTAGACGTCCTATTGGAGAAGAAAGAAGCTCAACTTCCTGATGAACTCATGTCTCTTCTTCTTGATGCGCCAACGCTCGAGAGATACTCCGACGAAGTTCTTGCACGTTTCCCAACACCGATACGCTCTTATCTCCTCTCATGGCACTTGGTTTTCGACTCATTCAAAGCTGCAGCCTTCAAAGTACGAAGTGACTATGCTGAGAACCTTAAGACAGCTAATTATATTGGTCCCCTCATGGATTTCACATTCGACGTTCTCGGTCATTCAGCAGCCCATCCCCTAAACCTCGACAAAGCCAACTTTACGGACGAGCATATCAAGGAGTACGACGTGAAACTCGCAGAAGCTGAGACTGAAGAGAGAAACATGCAGTGGCTTCTCATTCACCTATATTACCTTGTACTGAAGTATGTGCCTAGCCTCTTCAAGACATGGTATCATGAGTGCCGCTCTAAGCAGACGAAGATTGCCGTTGCGGGCTGGATGACTAAGTATTTCTCTCCAATTATCATATCAGAGGCATTAGATGATGTTTCAAATTGGGGCGAAAACCAGGAACCACCCGCCGAAGGTGAAAAGGAGCTAAGCGTTAAGGTTAGCCGGGCAGCGAGGGAGATCACCGCTGGTTACGAGGTAGATGAGTTGCAAGCCTCAATTTCAATACGGATCCCTCAGGACTACCCACTTGAAGGTGTAACGGTATCAGGGATAAATCGTGTCGCGGTCAACGAGAGAAAGTGGCAAAGTTGGATCATTACGACGCAAGGAGTAATTACTTTCTCGGTAAGTTTCCCACTGTAACATGTGTGATCTTTTCTAATACCATGTCTAAAGGGTGGGAGTATCATTGATGGTCTCACGACTTTCCGACGAAATATCGTGGGTGCTATGAAAGGGCAGACCGAATGCGCCATCTGCTATAGCATCATCAGCAGCGATAAAAAGACGCCGGACAAGCGCTGTCAGACGTGCAAGAACCTCTTCCACCGCACTTGTCTATACAAGTGGTTTCAGAGCAGTAACCAGAATACCTGTCCCCTGTGTCGTAATCCGATTGACTATCTCGGTTCCGATAGGAGAGGAACCAGAGGCGTCTGAGGAAAGGGAGGCCTTGGCCAAAGTACTATTATTAACGCTGAGTAGGTAGCCTTCCAATTTATGATTATTTTAAGAGACAGGCGATGCTGTTTCCCCATGCGCATCCTCTTAATTATTTATTCTGTTGGCTCAGCTTGCCCAGCTCAAGGGTCAATAAATATTCACGATTTTTTATTCACATTCTACTTCGTAGATGCGGAATGCCGGCGTGTCCTGTTTCACGGCATCGTATACGAATCGGCTAACTACTTCTCGCGTAACTTCCGACTTGCAGCTTGAAGTACGTTCGGATACTTTTAGATGATGCTCTGTGTCTTGCGCCCTGCTGTAGTGCACCGTTACCATGTCTGCACGTAGCTAAACCTAGATCCTATATATACGATGGTCCTTAGCCCCAGAAATCTGGCTTGGAGTCATGATGGCTTCTGTCTGCACTTTATTTTCTATCTGTTCAACGTTACGCCTCATGACCCTCGATAGGCTGGGCACAATGGAGAGTACCCCAAGTAGAATGGACGATAGCTTTCACTTTTTCAACCCCGGCAGTGGGCAATCTTCAACTAGTATCAACACAGTCTCTACTATCCAGGTCGCATGCTCGTCCGATACCATATATAAAGGCGTCAGTCAAGTGCAAACGCCACATCATACTCGAGAAAGATCTGCGTCTAGTTTTTCTCTCATTAGAAAACCGCTTCCTCCTACGGCTTCACCTCCTCCCGTTCCCCTCCCCCAGTCCGGCGCTGAAGCCCCTCTCCTATCAACTTCGTCTAGACCGAAACACCAAGTCATTTCAACGCGGGGCAGCAACTGGAACTGGGAACTGGGCGCATTAGTTCTAAGCTTCAGTGCGTTGGCGACCTTGGTTGCGATCCTAATATACATCGACAGCCGCCCATTAGACCAATGGAATAGCACGCTTTCGCTGAATACGCTCGTATCGGGGTTGGGGGCGGTTTCTAGGACGTCGTTGGGATTTGTTATCAGCTCATGTCTTGGCCAGGTCAAATGGAACTGGTTCAAGAAGCGGCCCGACAACCTTATTGCGTTTGATAGGTTTGACGATGCTAGCCGTGGGCCATGGGGAAGCTTATGGCTCATAATTTGGCTTCGAGCCTCGTGAGTTATTATACCTCGAGTTATTTAGATCTTTGACAATTAACTCTTATGCACCTAGTCATTGGGTGACTATCGGCGCAATCGTCACAATAATCCTAATGGGATTCGAACCGTTCCTACAAGCCGTGATCTCCTTCTCCGGTCAGAAGGATCCCAGTCTTGACTCTTCAAGAACTCAACTTGGTCGGTCTGAAACCATTGACATAGGGTCGTACACTAGCCACGGATCCACGGCCACAATGAGCATACCACTAACGCCCAGTAACATCAGCATAACTGTTGAGCCATATCGATTTCTACCAGATCTTGGAATCATATCGTCTTTCAATGATGGGTTTTATAGTTCAAACCGTACCAAACACACCACTCCATTCACCTGTCCTACTGCAAATTGTACGTGGCCAATATTCACCTCGCTAGCAGTCTGTAGTGCATGCAACGATTTAACAAGCCGCCTGCAACGCTACCAGGAATACGGAACGAACTTAGGGACGCTGTCCCGAAATGTCGAGCGAGTAACGGGCAATTACACAACCAATTCTTTATCTGGTCTCAACCTTACAAATCTGGATGTTCAAATCTCGAAATCGACAGAGGCCGACATACTGTTCTCATTAAATGCCTACCTGATTGCCACAAGATTCACTGATGCTCAGTCTACTCTTTCGTTCCAGCATCTGGACACCCTGATCACCGCTGTCGCTGTACTGAAAGCTGCAGCGGGCTACGAAACTGGAGACTTAATGTGGAATGAGACGTCCGTGTCGGCTACAGAATGCGCGCTGTATTTCTGCGCCAATGCATATGAATCCAACGTCGAGAATGGAATTCTGGAGGAGCACATCTTGGCTTCCTGGGCGGAACGAGACTTTGGCTCTTACCACGATGTCGACGGAAGGGATGATTTTGAGGCTTACGAGAGGTGGAATAACAACTCCTTATATTCTCTCGATGGCGACTTCCGACGGAGCGATCTCGAACTATTTATACCCCAAGAAAGCACCAATAAATATGATTTACCAGGGAACGTTACTCGGCGGTTTAGGTTGACGCAGAATACGGTTGGTAGCACCGTCCGTTTTGTCAACGAACAACTTCTAACGCCAAAAATGACCTGGCCCCCTGGGGGCGACCTGGGAATGATATCACCGGTGGCCAAGGCTCTGTACCAAAGCGAAAATATCTCAGCTACCTTCGAAAAAGTCGCATGGAGCGTGTCAAATTGGATGCGCGAAGTCTCTAATGCGACGAATCCCGGCGTCGGAGAGGAGTGGGTAACACATATCCACGTTGAATGGCCATATATGATTCTTCCACTGCTGACTTCAGTCCTTGGCCTGCTTTTCAGTATGTGGTCGATTCTGGAGACACGTAGGCTTCACCTAGATCCTTGGAAAACAGACATGATCGCCACACTCACGCTGTCTGTCGATGCCGAGACACGAGCGCAACTTAGACATGCTGATAGGAACGGGTATCTAGAGAAAGCTGTCAAGAATATGACCGTTACGTTCGAAGATAGTGGATGCGGGCTGGAACTGCGTACTAAGCAGAGCTAAGATATATTAAATACGAATTTATAGAAAGTCAAATTACTATATAAGGAGGTATCTAGTTGAAGATATCGCGCTTTGGATTCTTTATTGACTTAAATCGCGACTGAGAGGCTTCCCGGTCTAATTGACGGGATGCACAGCACCCCTTATACATGTATACCTTACTGCTAGGTACATAGGTACCTACCTAAGAATTGCTACTCCCTAGCCCCGCTTTTGTACCGAGCCAACATATTAGATACAAGCTCACAAGAATGCGGTATGACTCGAGGGCCACGGATAAGTATTATACTCCAAGGCCCGCGTCGGATATTAGAATCGTTTTCTTCCAGGTTAATTCATCTCTCAACATTTAGGTGCCTCCATTCTAGGCATTTAACTATGACACCTTCTATGACTACCTACACTGAGGAGAAAGCATTTTATCCTAGAGGAGAATATGTTGGAATTGGATTGTCCCATCATCACACCGGAAGTACAAGCGGCCATGTAGATCGAAAATCAGGGAAGAGTTAAAGAATAATTAGGATAGTTAATTTTATTAAAACTAAGAACTAAATTCAATTGAAAATACAAGTCTACCTAAAACATTCTGTTGCATACGCTGACTTACACCGAATATAGGCGGCGTGCAAATGATATGAATAATGTGAACATTCTAGTTAGTGACCACTGACCCTATAACTTCTTTCAAGGATCGGTGTTAATTAAATGGTGCGAGGTGATTTAGGCTCCGAGGGCGGCCCATTAGTGGCTCCTTTATCCCAATTGATATTGTTGAAGTGTCCCCATTCGATATGCTCTGGTTCGGGTGGTGAAAATTCCCTACCTCTGAGAGTAGTAGGTAGACCAGCCATGCTGGCGAGATCAGCAAGGTTACTACTAGAATTGCTAGAAGCTATAGAGTTATGTGAGCCGGTAGATACAGCAGAACGCTCGGAGTTTGTGGAACATATTGAACTTATGCTCGGGGATCTGGCATCACGCCTCCTCTCTTGTCGAAGAAGCCTCAAGAGTTTATCGGCAAACTTATCATTTCTCAATCCTACGGATTGTAAAATGGCTACTAGAGTCGTCTCTTGATTCTGCTGTTGCACTTGTTGTTGAGTTTCCGCAAGGGATTGTTGTTGAGCCTCCTCTAAAGCTCGTTGTTCAGCTTCCTCTAAAGCCCGCTGTCGTGTTAGTGCGTTTGGTCGGGAGCGGATTGCCCGTCGTGGTAGCTGTACGTCAGGCGCCACATCATTAGCTCTGCGAGCACGTGTGCGTCGCGCAGTTGACCCGGAAAACTGTTCATCATTTATGTCGTCAAAAGGACGTTTAGCCGAAATATGCTGCTTAGCAGTACGTTTACCATCAACCATCTTGTGTATACTATCATGAGTTTATGAGTTAGCCTCATGATTCTCATTAAAGATAGCCTAACCAATGAAATATATACACATACTTCCGCATGATGCTGATCATGCCCTATATGGTAGTATGGATAAAGAGGATAAGTGCGAGTAAGATAGAGTACGAGTGTGAAAACCTTATGATAAGAGGATAATTGTTCCACGTCCCAGAACTTATACACATAGCGTTGGGACTCAAGAATAAAGATTGATGAACCAATCTATTGTTACCGACGTTAAGGAAAGGCAAAAAGCTAATATGACAAAGTCAATTGTTTTTTCTTGTTGAACTATTGGTTCTTTGAAGTTAGATTTATTACAATTGATTATGGTCACCCTAGGCGTATGTTTCAAAACAAGGGAATCTCCTCAAGTAACACTCAAATTCAAATGCATCCTATCTCCCATGCTCTCCGAATCCTTTTTGATCGATGCATATACCTAGCAGCCTAAGTACCTAAGGCACCTAACATATTCCTGTCGTGGTGTGATTCTTGGTATATGTATCTAGGTTTCTACCGTAGTAGAAGCCCCTATTTTTGGAATATTAGGTAGTAGAGGTACAATGGATACCTCTATGAATTATTATACATGTATGTACGTCATTGTGAACTAACGCATTTTCCCGTCCCCATTTTTATTACGTCACCGACGAAGGACAACAATATGCGGCGATGAATGACTTCGCTACGAATTGGTATTTGCTGTAAGATAAGGCAGATCAAGGAGAATTGATTTGTTTCGCTTAGTACAGTATCTTATAAATGAGGTAGCCGAGCCACTAGGATTCTACTGCAATACTCAGCATGATGTGATTTATACATCAGAAGTCCGTCCAGTCTGCGGCTTCAACTAGGTGTGCGTTTAAGTAAACTAAAACCACACTCGATACAACCTGTGAGGTCTTTCTAGATTAGCTTGCATTTAGTACACATTGATTCTTATCAATGAGCTTGACATAGGTAACTCAAGATGTCTATCTACCCACAATTGGCGCGGGTTGCGTTCCGCTGTAGTCGTCCAACCATATTGCGCCCCAGCTTAAGCCATTATCCACTACGAGCGGTTACTTTCGTGAATTCCCCCCCTCAGCCGCCTACACACTTCAAGCTACTACACTACTCATCCCAACTACCTTCGAAGCCCACTAACCCAGATCCGCGAGAAAATCCAGCACGTGAACTTGCACCTAACACCGACGTGAATGTCGGCCAGAAGCGTCTCGCCGACTTTGATCTGAAAGGCAAGGTCTTCGTCGTGACAGGGGCTGCAAGGGGTCTGGGTCTTGCCCTTGCCGAGGGCCTAGTTGAAGCTGGAGGAAAAGGTGAAGTGCTACCCTTACAACTAATTTGCGACTACCTAGCCAACTGAAACGGATAATGTCAGCAGTTCCTTTCCCCCTTTGCTAACCCTACAGACAGTTTACTGCTTGGATCGTGAAGACCAACCAGATGAGCATTGGGCCGAGGCGAGAAGTCGAGTGGTCCCTGAATGGGGTGGATCGCTGCATTATCGGCAGCAAGACGTCCTGGACACGAAGCATCTAGACAAAACGATAACCGACATCGCGGATGGGAATGGACGTCTCGACGGCGTCATAGCCGCGGCTGGTATCCAGCAGATTACCCCGGCTGTCGAATACGAGCCCGCCGATGCCGCGAAGATGCTCTCTATTAACTACACTGGTGTATTAATGACCGCCACAGCGGCTGCTCGGCAGATGATGAAGTACAAATGCCACGGGAGCATATGTCTCATTGCCAGCATGAGCGGTTGCGTAGCGAATAAAGGCCTTCTATCCCCGGTGTACAACTCGTCCAAAGCCGCTCTGATACAGCTAGCGCGCAACCTCGCGATGGAATGGAGTCCAATCCAAAAGGATGGCACAGGGGGAATCCGCGTCAATTGCATTAGTCCGGGTCATATACTAACACCCATGGTCCGGAAGAACTTCGAGGAGGTACCGGGCCTAAAGGAGAAGTGGGAAAGTGAGAACATGATGGGCAGGTTAGCGGAGACGACCGAGTTCAAGGGCGCGGCATTATTCCTCCTCAGCAACGCGAGCAGCTTCATGACTGGAGCTAACCTCGTCATAGATGGTGGACACACTTCATGGTAATCTTCTCTGAACGCCCCGGTATACCTCCTTGAATCAATTGAGTGCGACGGCGGTAGCTCGGGGTGTTATTATTCACTTTACCGACTAGAAGTCTTAGACGTTTAACTGGTGAGGTGTCTGTATGGCGTATTTCTGCTATTCCCCCTACTATCTCAACTCGGGGCGGGCTGTTCGTATCGAAACCCACCTTGATGGGTCTGGCCAATGTGGGGTGACCATATTCAGCGAAGAATTTCTGTATGTTAAATAGTAATGCCATATTCTCTGAATATCACTACCTCGGGTCTCTCTCTATTCGATTCCTGTCTTGGTGTTTAGATACCTATCAGGCCATTATGCATTATAAGGTCAGTTTATAAGTGCTTTGATTAGATAGCATATGTACTCCACGACTTTAGCAATAGTTCCAACGGCACGGGCCGTAGTGTGGGCTCTATGGTACCTGAGAAACGTGCCTTGCATACCTAAGTATAATAGACGATCTCGAATGGGGGGTTATGTTTAAATAACGATACTTCCGCAGTGTTGGAATTACATTCTCTTGCAAGCCTTCGAAGTGTAATAGTATAAAGCCATTTACTCTTCAGAACGTCCAGAACAACATGACTGCGATAATCACCGCACCGTTTAGCCCTGCCTTGAATTGCCGTGCTGCAAGATTAGGTATACATGACACGACGCGGACAGCCATACGGAGGCTCGGGATCGGTCGTTTTCCGTCGGTAGATGCGATGATATACGAACGCGTCCGGCAATAGAGGAAGACACCGTCGCCCGAGCTTTTACGTAAATTTGGAAGTTGGAAAACCGGGGTTCACAAGGACCGGCAAGCAAAACTTGAGGTCGCCAGCGGCTGAGCGGCTATCGGCCGGTACCCGGTTGCCATAGCCTTAACCTGAGACCCAGACACATAGTGGTTCATTTCAAACCGTTTGCTAAGACCGCCTCGTCGGTGACTTGGTATCCACAGATAAAGCAGACATGATTCGAGGCTATCGTAGCACTCATCAATCAGCATCCTAGACGAACTAGAAGCTATTTTTGATGAGTCGACCCTAGATTCCGTCTCTTGCTTGGGACTTGTGGGAAGAGTTTCGACACGATGATAGAGCCCTCGAACTCTATATTCCCCAAAGCAGCAATTCTTTCCCATCCATTCTGTTCATATGCCGGAGCATTATAAGACTAGTAAGACAGTGAGGTAGTATAGCGGCATATAGTTGCATTGGTATACGGTCCGATCATCGCAGGTGGTCTATCGGTGAGAATAGACATCCCAATCAGCTGCCGATTTTAGCTGATATGGTTCCATTATGAGTTCAAGGACCTTGAATTTAAGGGCCTAGCCTGGGCTACTCGCGAATTCGGGCTTGGGTAGAGTCCGTGAAGGAGAAGCCCACATCATCGTCCACAGATACCCACATGTAAAGAGATCTGCCGTGGTAGTCTTGGCTGTTGGTGCCAGCTTGGTCTGTTGGTAGATCAACGTCTATGGTAAAGCATCTTCGTGGAGCTATTCAAAGCTCGGACGTCGGAAATAACCCGAGGGCGAATTCGTAAATAATGTCTGTTTCGTGAAGTTCTATTTAAGGTACGGAAGGGAGAATGGGTGTGGAGAACCGAGAACCGCTAGCCGTCAGTAAACGAGGACAAGGACCTTTATATATCTATTCATGAGCGCCATCCATGTTATCGAGCACGCAATATTACATGGGCTGTCATAGGAAACTATCTTCATTCGAAAGACAATCTAGTAGTGATGCCTCGCCAGATCGACCTTCTCCCAACCCCGGCTCACGTGAAGCCTAAGAAGCTGATAGTGCTAAGCGCACCTAGGTGAGCAGTTCCAGATGTTAGTGCTGGAGAATTAAGCCACAGCAGCTTATAAGATACAGAACTGGTACGCATGGCCTCTATCTTGCTTTGAAGAAATTAGGCTTCAAGCCTTACCACATGGCCGAGGTCCTCAAGGCCGGGCCCACAGCGGTACAAATCATGAAGGATGGGACTAATGCCGATATGTTCCACAATGGCAAGCCATGTAAGTGAGATCTTAATGTTACTGGCAAGACTTGCCAAAGCTTATAGGTTTTGGTAAATACTGTGCAAATGCGCAAACTAACAAGAACGTTAAGATGGCCGTGCAGAATTCGATAAGTGGTTCGCCGACTACGACGTAGGAGTTCCCTCGCATATATACTACCAAAATCAAGCTAACACGGACGCTGAGACCAGGTCATAATAGAGATGCCATTCTTCATGCTACATTCTACCCTGAAAGCATATCCAGATGCCAAATTTCTCCTGACGGAGCGAGATCCCGACAAATGGGCTAAGTCATGGGCCAATACCATTGGCAAGATGGTCTCACGATTTGAAAGCTTCCCGATGTCAGTATTCAAGTACTTTGACAGTTTTGCATATGGCATGTCTTTTATAGGGTGCAACGTTTTCAGTTACTACACCAATGGATATGGCTCATCGCCAGAGGGGTTGAAGTATATGGCTGAGAACTACAGAAAATAGTACGTTGGTCTAAGAATTTGCTTCGTGAGTAGTTTTGCTAATAGGCAGCCAAAAGTATCGCCGAAGTGAAGCGGCTGGTTCCGCCAGAGCAGCTAAAGGTGTGCAAGCTTGAAGATGGATTCGGATGGGAAGAGATATGTCCATACATAGGAGTACCGGTGCCTGACGAACCGTGGCCATCTCTCAACACACCAGAAGAATTCCACGAACTTGGAGGCCCGAAGATGAAAAAGGCGAAAATGAAGGGTTTCGCCGGCACCATGTCTCTTATTGTCCCTGCCCTTGCCGTGGGACTTTGGTACCTGCGAAAGGAAAGGTTGTTTTGAAGCGTCATATCATTCATCGATAGTGAACATCCCTGGAGTCGAGTCATTTGAAACAACGAATACTAGAAACTAGAAGGAACCAAGCTTCATCGAGAAGGAGGAAGCATGTAGGGATCTCGCCCACTCCCCGAGATACACATCGAAATCTCGCGAGAGCGATTTGAGGCGAAGGAAACGTCGCGACGAGCATTTGGAGAACGAAACCCAAGAGCTAAACTCGTTCAAAGTGGGGTAAGGCTGAACGCAATCTAGGTGTCACTATATATGTGCATATGGTGGCGTCGTTTGCAAGATACTAGCCATAACTAAGACAGTGAAGTAAATGTCAAAGAATCGCAATTTATCCCTGAAGCGGGCTATAATCTAGGCTTGCATACATCTAAAGTGTAATGCCTAAGTAACGTTAATACGAGACAAAAAATGAGTCTTGCGGGGAATATTTACTTGAGAAGCGGTAGCTCTGTTGCTAGTGTTATAAACCACTAGCGCGGCGATGAGTTCACGAAAGTCCTCGTCAACGTCCGGCAGGAGAGTGTCCCAGGCTCGGCCCTCGAATACTTGGTACATGTCGAATGGAGGCGTCTTGAAGTTCGCTGCCTGCGGCCATGACTCCCGGGTGGGGCTTCCGATAGTCTTGAAGATGCTTAGTATCAAGCCGAGCTGATTTCCATCTTCGTGGGCAGCTCGAGACTCGAAAAGTGGCTGAGGCGGATCCCGGCAGCATTCGGCAAGCATGACTCCAGTTCCCCACATATCGACCGAAGTGCCATATGACTTATCGCCAAATAATGCTTCAGGTGAACGATATGGTCCTGTGCCAATATCTAGAATCTTGCCGTCTACGGGTTCCGAAGACGCTGAAAACTCCGGGTGCCAAGCCGTTCCAAAATCGGACAGATAGGCAGGGCCATCGGCCGACTCGAGTAGAATTGCGGAAGGCTTGATGTCTCTATGTATTATACCCTGGTGGTGGATATAGTCCAGAGCATTTAAAACATCCGTGAAGTGTTTCTGTATCCGTCTTCTTGGTATAGGCCCATGTTGGATTAGGCTCTCCAGGCTCATAGGCATGAAGGGGAATGCTAGAGTAAATCGCTGTTCTTGATCTCTGAAAGTCTCAAGAAGAGGTATGCATGGTTTCTTTAGTAGCTTCAAGATTTTGGCTTCCCTGAAAGGATTATGAGGCTCGATGTTGTGAGTTTCGACGATTACCTTTAGAGCTACTGTTTTGGACCTGTAAACCTCGGCGGTAACTCCGCTCGCAACATAGTGACAATTGTGATAACGTCCTATGGTGATGCCGGGAGATTCCGGGACAGCTTGCTCTTCAAAAGCTGAGGGTACCTGAGATGGTGCTAGTATCCCTTGACCAGGTACTCTTTGGCATGCTTCATCGTATTCGGCCTACCATAGAATTAGCGTCTAGGGTAGAGTGAAACAGAAGCAACGACGACCTATTAAAAAAGACTCGCAATCTTTGCTGGCATTTCAGGGGACGAAATGAACACGCAGGTTGTAATAAGTGGCTAATGTGAATGTACTTACACGCGATGCGGAAGATTTATAAGCCTCGTTTTCAATTGCAAATGCACTCGACTGCGACGAAGCGGGATCATTTACTTTGTCGAGGGCAACTTTTCTTGATAATTGAATAAGTACGATATGGATAGGTAATACAAAGGACAACCAACCTAAGACGAACTTACATGGCCTGGATATTGTCATAGCGTTCGGACGAGGTGAGTGAGGCTCTCCAATCCGAGTTAGAAGTCATCCTGGCAGGCATCAAGGTTTTTTATCTAGAAGATAGATCAGTTTATCGTATGAAATAATATGTAAGTTTTAGGTAGCTAGGTAGGTATGTTCATAATTGCCGATTGAGAACAACTTGAACTTATCTAATAGCGATTGGGAATTAATTCCTTCATGTTTCATGTACATGTGGTGATGTTATGACGAGAAGCAAAACCGATGATTAGAAGCCCCGAAACATTCAAGGCTGTTTTCCCCTTAAGTGACAATTCAAGCTGTTAACCTAATTTACCAATTTAATGGGACTTCTTACCTAGATAATGAGAAGTATTATACCTCCTATGGGGGTAGTATACCCAGATAATAAAAATATGCAAATATGCAAATATGCAACACTGGGATATGCAGGACCGAGGTCCGTTAATTTGGTACATTCCAGCGCGCCTCCCCCCAGACAGGCTGGAGAAATATGTACATGGTAGCTGGGAAGTGACAGCATTTGAGATCCATGTCTGGTACAATTTCTGGTACTTACAGGTAGTGTACATACAATTACGGTAGCAGCCCATGGGGATGGCCAGGCTACATGTACGAAATGCTCACAAAAAAATAGCACGCTTCTTCCAAAGCTACCCACCTTACCTAACCCGACTTTGTTAATACAATTATCATCACCAACACCATCGCTGTCGTCTTCAATTGTATTTAGTATACCCGCTGTTCTCCCAATGTACTCGTAATCCCTTTTCTTTCGCTCCTCTCCTTCATTCCGTATTTATATGTCTCCTTATCACCCCTCTTACGTATTTGCTCATACACGTCTATATGATCGCGCCCATCCTTAATCGCAATGGAAGATCTCCAAAGAGCCGAGTACCCGGCTATGCTGGTAAGTTCACATTGTTAATATCAAATAAATCATTCTGCCGCTGTCAATATGATATGCGCACGAGGGGAGCTAACATCATTATACTCGGTAGGCCAACCTCCACCCAAACCAAGCTGTTCATGCCCTCAACGACCGAGTCAAGCGCATATCTAAAGTCAACACCGAGATCGCCGATTGGTTACAAGTATTGTTCCCAATCCAACCTAATTATCGTCAGGTAGCTAAACCGCAGCACAGGAGCGTCGGAAAGTAGAGGAACAGTATGTCCAGGGATTAAAGAGGCTGACCCAATTTCGGGTCCCTAATGCGCAGTCCGAACTTGGGTATGTTATTTAATGGTTTCAGACGTCCATCGCAATCCCCTTTTGTTACTCCGAGATTAACGATAGCGTCTTAAAGGACTTTTCAAGCACAATGGGATAAGATTCTTCAGTCCGCCGACGCGGTTGCCATGTCGCATCACATATTCGCCACCAAGATCGAGAAAGATGTCGAGGCGCCCCTACGAAATTTCCACCTGAAGAAAGAGATGATTAACATTCAGACAATTCAAGGGAATCTCCAGAACATGGCTAAGGAGCTAGAGGATGCCCAAGAACGGTCCGACAAACTCAGCAGGAAGGGCGGCAAAGCCAGCGCCCAGAAGGTAGAGCAAGCAGCTAGCAAGCTAGATTCTGCCACTCAACAATGGGAATCACAAGCGCCATTTATTTTCGAAACTCTGCAGGCCTTAGATGAAAGTCGAATGAACCAGTTGCGCGATTGTCTTACCCAATATGGCACTTACGAAGGGGAACAGGCACAAAGCCACCAAGCCGAAGCTGAGGCAGTACTAAATAGCTTGCTGGACTATAGCACTGCAAGCGAGATCCAACACTTTGTGGCGAAAACGACGGCCGGCCGACCAAAGATTGAGAAGCGAACACCTACGACACGGCAATCCTCTAGCTTTAATTCCTCCCTAGGCCCTCCGTCCAGTCTCCACGCCCCTGCAGCGGACGATCGCAGCGACCATTCTGGCTCTAAGGAAGGGCAATCGGAAAACAAGCTACGAAGTCGCATCGGTACCATGCTTGGTCGGAGACGGCAAAGCATACACGGTGGCTTTGGGCAGCTATCTCCAGCAAAAGGTCCCTTCGGAAGGAACATTAAGAGCAGCCATGGTATATCGCCTAGAGCGTCGTCAAGCAATCTCGGTGACTCGACAAATCGGTTAGGATCACTGGTGGAAGACCCGGATACGACTGAGGCACCATCCCGGGCGTCGGAGACAAAGGAGAAGACAAGCCACGATGGCACAAATGGCGTGGGACGTGACGGCTCTACCGATGTCGCACCGCCAGCAACGGCGGCCTCGGCTTCGTCACACGTGAACGGCACTTTGATCCCCCCGGAAATTGCAGACGTTCCCCCTCCACCTGGCCCCCCGCCATCACAAAAGCAACCGGAGAAAGATGCGGAGGGTTTCAGTGTCCCAGCTCCTGCTAACGATCCGATCTCCCAAGCAGAGAGGGAAGCGGCGGCACAAGAGGCTGAGCAATTGTTCAAACTCAACATCCAAAAAGAACCCGTGGCCGAGGAAGATCCGGAAGAGAAGAAGGCCGCTCTTTCGAATGTCGCTAACAGCCTCTCGGCCATGGGAATGCCGGCTCGAAGAGCGGGTACGATTAGAGGTCGTAGGGACGTGCGGAACACCATTTATGTACCCGCTCCGGTCTCCGAAGGCTCCCCGGCCGAGAACTCAGCCCCCTTTCCTCCATCGTTCCACGCTCTATCCTCCAAGCCTGCCGGAGTTGCTACACTTGCTTCTGAAGCTAGCGTTGCAGGCACGTCAGACACACAGTCAATCCGATCTGGCAACTCGCTCAGCAGCATTGTTCACGTGAAGCATCCCGACATGCACGAGCCGGGTCTTAATTCTTCTATCATGGAGACTGTTTCAGCAACCTTCGAAAACGGCCAGATCCAAGCTGTGAAGGTAAACGGCGAGATCGCCTTCTCATATAATATTTCAGATCCTACTAATTCACCCAGTAAGTTCTATAACCCCTTGGTAAAAGGAATATTGTCACTTACTCTCAACAGCTCATTTGCCCATTCGCATTAACAACTTTCCCGGCCTTGAAGTCATTGGCCCTAATCGCATTTTCGTTACGAATGATACGCCCGATCACCCGGATCAATTCAGCCTGGATCTCTCTCATCTTCATAAGACATCCATTGGCTTCTCGTACAGGCTTCACGTAGAGCCAGATTCTGCTGCCGCAGAGCATGTACCGGTCCTTCTCAGCCCCGTATGGAAGCCGCAGGGAGACAAATTGGGCTTATTACTCCAATACAAACTCAACCCAGCTTTCAAATACGCAACCGAGGGCTCTGGTGTGCTGGTGCATAATCTAGTCCTCTTCGCCACCTACGAGGGGAAGGCTTCCGGCGCCCAGACCAAGCCGTCTGGGACGCATCTCAAGGAAAAGCACCTCGTGTACTGGCGCCTTGGCGACGTCACCCTGTCTCCGGACGCTGACTGGCAAAAGATCGTGTGCCGCATAATAGGTGACCAGGGCGTGGAACCTAAGCCCGGTGCCATCGAGGCACGGTGGGAGGTCACTCCGCCCTCAGGCTTTGCCGACAGCGGAAACGCTATCTCGGTATCCCGATTCGAGGAGAGCAAGGGCAAGGAGATCGAGCTCAGCTCAGACGATCCGTTCGCGGATGAAACGGCTACAGCCGAAGAAGGGAAGTGGGTCGATGTACCCGCGGTGAGGAAACTTGTAAGTGGGAAGTACGAGGCCAGATAGGCAGGCGTACATACCTGCCTCTTATATATATGGGAGACGGAAGAGGAAAGGAGAGGAGGACGAAGGAGAGAGTTTTTTGAAGACCCCATGGGGAGAATTTTTGTCTGGACGACGATGATGCTCTTTTGTAAATCAGATTAGCGGGTTGTCAAAATTGAAGGTCCCATTTGTGCATAAGTGTAGATTCAGGTTTCTTCCATATTTAAATTCATATTTGATCACTTTTCGTTAGTAACATTAACACGCCGCGGAAGTCTTTAAGTAGACCTCTATACACGCCGCAGTCTTTATAATGACACTCACTCACAATTAGTGCTACAGCCCCTAGGCAATTGAAAGTATTAATGGTTCAAGTGTGTATTATGTTCTCTCTTTTTCCCAGAGCAAGTAGGTTAGCTAATTCAAGCCAGTGAACGAATTATCTAGACATAGGCACTTCATCGTGCCAAACGCCAGTGTACGCCTGAACAGATAAACATCGCATGCTATGCCACGCCAGACCATGCCATGCCATAACACATGATTTATAAAAACAAGAGCCACCTTTACAATGACTAGTCATTACGGTTGTCATATCCTCAAATAAGAACCACAACCCCACATTCAAATTACCGACCAGCCCTAGTATGCTCCTCGTAGAACTCAAGCGTAAGCGCAGCCAGGAACCCGGGTATGCATCCCTTATCGCGAACCCAGAACTGAATCTGATCCTGTATGCGTCTCGCAAACGGGCTCTGCGGGCCGCCGGCGACCTTCATGGTGCCGCGCTCGCCGTCGAACACGATGCTGTTCTCCTGCTCGTCCGTCATGCTAGGGCAGTACAAGCTCTCGACACGCATCTTGCCGTTCGGGATGAAAGTCACGGTCCAGCCAAGCGTACTAAAGATGGCCTCCTTGAACTCCTGCGATTTGGACGCCCACACCTCCTTCAGACGTCTTATCGTCTTCTGCGCGGACGCTGTCTCCCGCTGCGCCTCCTCGATCTCGCGACGCGCGGCTGCTAACTGCGAGGCCGGGATTAGGGGGATATTCGGGTTAGGGTTGCGGCGGGCTTCCTTCTGGAGCTGTGCTAGGAGTTCCTTATTCTCCTGCTTGAGGGCTTGGAGCGTCGCCGTCTTAATCGCTTCAAAGTCAGAGGTAGGGTTCGAGCGTAAGGATAAGATGCGCGTCTTATTAGCGGATTCGGCGGCTGCGAGACGTGATTTTAGAACTTCGTGTTCTGTCTGCAGAACCTGGTACTGTGTCTGCAGTTTCGAGAGGTCGTCGGCTAGCTTACGACGTTTTCGGTTTAGTTCGCCGAGTTGCTCGCTCTCTTCTTCGTCCGGATGGCCCCGCTTGGAACCAAGAGCTGGCTGTGCTGTGCCAGTGGATGACTCTAGATTAGACAGCTCTCTATGCAGGGTCTGGACTTCCTCCTTATACTTGTCAACCAGTTGTTCCAGCTCCGAAACTCGGTCGGCTTTGCTCTGGTCGAAGTGCTCCGAATTGAAGGTTTCGTCTTCTGCATCGATAGCCTTGAGCTGAGCGCGGAGGTATTCAACTTCTTTAATAGCTAGAGCACGCTGGCGCTCGATCCTAGCTTGTGCCTTGGTTGCCGACACGGGAGCAGCAGTCGTCTTCAGCTTTTCGATTTGCGCACTCAGGTTCTTCTTCTCGCTTTCTAGGGCCTTGATGATCTCGTCACGCTCTGCGATCTGAGGCTGCACCTCACCAAGCTTCTCGACAAGGGAAGCAGAATTGTATCTCTCCTCAACGAGAGCACGCGCAACCGCTTCAGGAGAGTCGAATTCCATCATTCCATCTGCACTGGCATTCTGAAGATAGGCAGTCCAGGCCAACTTCTCATCCTCTAGTCGTTGTCTTTGTAGTCGGACCTCGTTGAGTTCGGCTTCAAGAGATTCGGCAGCTTCAAGTCGTCGCTGAAGAGATCGCTTCTCCTCTTCCACGACTTCTACAGCTTTGTGTATTTGGCGCAGATGTGTTAGTTCGGCGTGCTGCTTCGCATTCCTTGCTTCAAGTGACCTTATGTGCTGAACTTGCTCGGTGAGTTCGCGGCGGATTATAGCTATAGTCTCGGCGTCACCAGTCTGCGCCTTTAATCGCAGTATGTCAGCCTCTAGATTACCGATAAGATTGTCCTTGTCTGTAAGTTGTTGCTGGATAGATTGCACCGTAGATTCTCGTGCCTGGTTATCTTGCTCTAGCCCTTGGATTGTCTCCCGGAGGTTCGAGAGTTGAGTTTCCATATCGCTGGCCCTCTTATGGGCCATACGTTCTCCTTCTTCCTTGGCGGCAGAGAGATCTTCCAATTGCTCTTTCAGCAGGCGCACCTCGTCATCCGCGTCTCGCACTTTCTTCTCCATCTCGAGTTTTTCTCTTGCCGAGCTTTCTTTAAGCTCCTGTAATTCTTTCTGCACAGCTTCGTACTGGCGCTGTGTTTTGTTCTTATCTCCCTCGGCGGCTTGTTTTTGTTTAAAATCATCTTCCGCCTTCCGTCGCACGTCTCGCAGCTCGTTATCGTGCTGGAGAGCTATCATTTCCTTCTCCTGTTCATAATTCTCGACTTTGAATCGCATCGTAGCTAGCTCAGCTTTAAGTTCCTCGATCTTCCTTCGTTGGGTCTCGTACTCCTCGGCATCGGGCGGCGCAAGATTTTCCTTAGAGCTTTCGCGCGACGATGCCCGCAGGGACTCAGCGCCCAAATGGCTTTGTCGCGAAGCGGGTCTGGCATGATGAGGCACTGATACATCCTCAGAGCCGGTAAAAAAGTTGTAGGATGGTTGTGTTGCCTTTTGTAGTGAGGCGCGAAATGAGGTTACCTATTTGTAGACTTAGATTCTGCACTGCAATTAAGCGGATTATCGGAGCATTTATTTACTTACCCTCGAGCGCGGAGGATTTGAAGTGCTTCCAGCACTTTGTCGGAATTGGCCAGACATGGAGCTGCGGTGATTGCGAGAGCCCGGGTCACCCGGTGTGTTTGCTCCCATTAAAAGTAGAAGATAAATAGGGTGATGGTGAGAAAGCCGTGATCGCGACGAAGAGAACGCTAAAATTGTTTTTGTTGTTTGCGGTAGGCCTGGCAATCTACTACGGTCTACCTAACAAAAGCCTTTGGCCTCCGATTAGCTAGCTCGGCCTGTCACGTGGAGATAGACTGGAGTGTAACAATACATAGGGAAGGTACCTACCTACCGTAGTGTACCTATGTACCTATTCTGTGGGGGATTCGGTACTCGTTCGACGATTTTCCTTTCTTAGCCCCGACAGCTACCAGATTCAATGCCTGGGCATTGACTTCATACAGCTTTTGAAAGAATGAAGAATGCAGGACTGGCTACCTGGTAGCTATACAAGTTTTCATATTCTCCAATGAGACTTGCCAATAAGGTTGATGCCAGCTCAAAGAAAAAGAATATGAAGAAGCTCCCAGCTACATCCAAAGTGCCTTCCAAAGTACATAGCTAAGCACGGATTACACACATAGGTATTAAGCTCATAAAGCTCCCAGTCTCCGAACCTTCCATCTCTAAAACCCCTGTAGCCATAGTGGGTCCGAATGTGAGTTCCTGGCCTTGGCTGACAGACCTTTTGCATTTTTTCCGGGGCATCTCGTGGTTCTTCGACATGGTCCACCGTCCATTGCCGAATTCCAAAGCTCCCGGAATGGGTGATGGGATTATTAACGTAATCTATCTCTTGCCTCACTAAGCTCGACTCCAAGATCCTGAGAATCGCTTCCAAATTCTTTCTTCCTTTCTCTACGATACCTACCTCTAGCCCATAACACCTCACCTCATGAGGCTTCTACGCACATGGATTCTCCCTCTCGGTAATAGCATTGCGGCTTTTGCTGCTACCGACTTCTACCGCGACTAGTAATTTGCGCAATTTACAAGTCCATTACCCGTAACCCGTAACTCGCATTCCCTTCATCCTAATTGTGTGTGACCTCACTCCGACGGCAGCACCATGGCTGTACGCCCAATACCTCCTACCTCTCCAGGGTTACCGGCTATCTGGACACATGCTACAGCCCGACGAATCCCAATGGCTCCATCAATACGAGCCTCGAGACTGTATTCTGTCACTCCAGGCCGATTTCAATGCCGATCACGCTACTGTTCCCATAAATCCCTACGACATCCCTCCACGTCCAGATTACACCTACGAACGTTCGCGTCCGATGTATCGAAAGCTTCGAACCCCGAGGGAGCCAAAACCGCGCACAAGATAGAATCTGAGACCGACTCTGCTGCGAGGGCTGCCAAATCTCCAGACGAGCCTCATTCACAAAAGCCTCAAGTCACCGGCGTCACTTCCACCACGTCGACTGATTCGGACTTAGATTGGGAGGAGAAGCCCAACTTTCATATAGAAAAATTCACAGAACTCCCGTATCAAAATTTTGGTGTAAATCAGCATATGATTATCGACCGAGAGTTTAAGGAGGTCCTACGTCAACTACTATGGAGATTCCGGGCTCCAATTCGATATGCCTTTGCATATGGCTCTGGTGTTTTCCCACAATCAAAAGGCGGCACGGCAACTGAGGCTGAGATCAAGGCCGTCCATCCAAGAGCACCACTTGCTGTTCAAAGAGCTCAGGACGGCTCTCCGAAGATGATTGACTTTATTTTCGGAGTCTCATATACGCAACATTGGCACTCCTTGAATCTAATGCAACATCGTGATCATTATTCTATGCTGGGGTCACTAGGATCAGCTGCCGTGTCTTATGTACAAGATAAATGGGGCGCCGGTGTCTATTTCAACCCCTATGTTACCGTTGACGGAATATTAATCAAGTATGGTGTTGTCAATATCGATACGTTATGCAGAGATCTAAGCGAATGGGATACTCTATACCTTGCTGGCCGTCTACACAAGCCAGTAAAGATCCTTCGAGATGACCCTAGAGTACGTCTTGCGAACCAAATTAACCTCCTATCGGCATTGCGAACAGCTCTCCTACTGCTTCCTCCCACATTCACTGAACAGGAATTGTACGCGACGATTGCAGGTATAAGTTACTTGGGTGATCCGCGCATGGCATTTCCTACCGAGAACCCAAAGAAGGTCTCAAACATCGTCAATCACAACATGCTGAACTTCCGACGGCTCTATGCGCCTCTTGTCGAATCTCTCCCCAATGTCGTATACGACGACCCAGCTACCAGCAAACCCGATTGGATTACCAACACAGATTCTGTATTGAAGATTCAACAAGACATGGACCCCATCAAACGGGGCAATATGGTGCGCCGACTGCCGAAAGCGTTCCGCTCAAAACTGTACTTCGAGTATCAGAAGAAGTTTCAGATCCCCCAGCTTGAATTTGACAAGATGATGGAAGCGAGCAAGGACGAAGATGCCACCTCTTTTAAGCGGCAACAAGGCGGGGGTTTTGAGCAGCGTATCGCGCAGGATGACCCTGAAGCTCTTCGAAACACCATCCGCGATGTTATCAAAAAGACTATCAACTGGCCTAGCACTACGCAAAGTCTCAAGGGTATTCTTACCTCTGGAATTCGCCGAAGTTTTCGATACATGGGCGAGAAGATAGCCAAGTACCGCGAGTCCAGCAAGCCTGAAAAGGAGAGTGAGAAGTCTTCATAGTCTCTTCTATTTGTGAAAATATCATGATTGTATCCTCGCATCTAAAGTTCTGCCACGTTTGGGTCGGTTCATACCTATCGAGTAAATATTGGATGCCACGGACACACATTTTCGAGTTCTAAAGAGTCGAATCACAACTGCAAGGCAACCATGCGAAGGTTTTGCCACAATCTTCAATTTTCTTCTGTTCAGTATCAAAGGGCACATTGCATGGATTTGGGCGGTCTGGGCTTAGAGTTGACTTAAAACCCGTTTCTGATACGGGACGCAGGGGCGATAGTGCTTCAACGACTATAGAAAAGATTCCCGATGTACATACTGTGTCTCATGGCTTAGAGGCATTGGAATGTGACATGAGTTGGGTTAGAAAGCGAGATGAGCATGGCGAGTTTGTTAAAAACTTGCACCGATAAACACTGAGTTTAAAGGAACTGTTGATTTAGGTATGCTGACTCTCATCATCCATGTATATATAGTATGTGATGTGGTCAGCAAAAAGAAATAAAAGCATAGTTCTAACTGACCACGGTTTTTGCACGTTGAATACTCAGACTATGGCTTGTCTTTCCTCGTCTCTCAGCACCGGGCGACCCTATACACCATATAGAAGAGAATATGGACACTAGAAAGGAGGTGAGAGGGGAAATAGGTATCACTTGCAAGTCCCTGCCAGTTTACTATAGACTGACCTGTAAGAGGTATATTTAATTCCGTTACAGCCAGCTAGGAGTGTCTATAAATATGGTCACTCACACCAGGCAAAAGGCAGAAGGCGTTGTTGTCATAACCTCGTTATTCTTAGGCAAGAGTGCTTAGCTGTGTAGCCGGACTTTTTATATTACTGTACATAGTCACATATTATCATCGAAAGTTAGCGATACACTCGTGTCATCTCACTATATCACCTCCTGTATATACCGAATTTGCATTTCCCAGCAAGTCGACCCCAACTTAACCATTGACGATGGTGCCGCCATTGCAATGGATTGTTTGACCGCTGATCGCCGAGCTATCCGCCGATGCAAGGAATACCACACAAGTCGCGATCTCGCTCGGCTGCGCGGGTCGCCCCATGGGGCTCGTGAATGACTTCTGCGCCTCGTCGTCCATCGTCGAGGGGATGAGAGGGGTCCAGACGGGACCCGGGGCGATGGCGTTGACCCGGATGCCCTTGCCCACGAACTGGTTGCTAAGACCGCGAGTAAATGAGACAATGGCGCCCTTAGTCGAGGTGTAGTCTAGAAGATCAGGGCGGCCAATGTAGGCGTTGATGCTGGCGTTGTTGATAATAGTCGCTCCGCGCTTCATGTGAGGCAGTGCGTACTTGGCCAGGTAGAAGAAGGGGTGGATGTTAGTGTTGAATGTGTGGATCCATTGGTCCCTTCAACCGACGTTAGACAATTCTATACCTAATATCAGACTAGGTGAAATGAGAAGAGTTGACTTACTCGCTCAGCTCGAAGATATCACTCTTTACCATCTGGTATGCAGCGTTGTTGAAGAGGATGTCGATGGCTCCCAACTGCTTTAGCGCCTCGTCAACGACCTTCTTGCAGTTCTCCTTGCTCGTCAGGTCGGTGGACTTGAGATAGCACTTTCGGCCGTGCGACTCCACCATGCGCTTCGTCTCCTGGGCGTCCTTCTCTTCGTCGGGGAGGTAGACGATGAAGGAGTCGGCGCCTTCCATGGCAAATAGGATGGCGGTGGCCCGGCCGATTCCAGAATCGCCACCGGTAATGATAGCCTTCTTACCCTCTAGTTTGCCGGCAGCCTTGTACCTTTGATACCCGCCTTCATCGGTTGGTAGGGTATCATATTGGGCTTGTATGGGCAACTCATGCTCCTTTCCGGGAAACTCCTGGTGAGTCACGGGGATGGAGTGTCCTTCATTACATGTCAGCGGCATGTTATTATGGTGTTGATATGGAGTAGCACTATTGATATTATATTCACTTACCCTGCTGGAACTGTGAGTTGGACATGTTGTGGTAGAGCTACTTGACCTATACCCTCGTAGACGTTTATTCAGTTCAAACAGCCAGAATCTCTGTTAACTTGAATTATTACTGAGGAGATTATTACCGTAGAGTGAGAACGGAATTGATATATAGGCATGTGTTAGTAAATCGTGGCCAGGAAATATTGCAAGTCATGACATCACTCGTAGTCGATTACATCGACGTTGCTTAGAGCCGCTTTTTTTGCGACTCGGTTCATGATGACGGCAGTATGGGGTAAACTCTCCGATACGCATGTTTGCGCTTTTATCGGGCTGGGTATCTCTATCTTTAAAAAAGAATCACATAGCATAGCAACTTCGGACAGTGGTAAGACGTATTGATATAAAAAATACATTACGCATTCATGGGTTCCTTATTAATGTAGGTACCTAGGTAGTTTTGTAGGTATCTCTATGCGTCTGAGTTTGGAAGTTCCTGTCAGTAGGTGAAATCCTCAATAGGTACAGGGATTGTCCACTTAGGGGTAGTTAGCGTTGAGATTTTAGTGAACCAAATCTAGATCCAATCGCCTTTGCATTCCACCCTGACCCTTCTTGCCGTCGTACCATGAACTGAGCGACCATAATGTCTCTGAGCTTAAACTTTGATTCCACCTTACTCCTTTCAGCTTGTGTTGAAATTCTCACAACATTATTAAATCATATGAAAGTGTCCTCAATACCTGGCTCCTTCCGTTTTCTGTTTTCTCCGGAGGCCATCGTCGAAGACCGTGAAGCTATGATATAGTCAATTCCCTTCCCCGAAGTCTGGCTAAGATCAACGAAAGTTCGTGTGACAGCATTGTTCATAAGTTTTCATAATCAATGTTTCCGATTGTCATTTCTTCTGCGTTGGTCCACCTAAACAGCAATGAGGGACCTTGCATTGTTTGAAGACTACCAACAAATAATATTTTGTTAATCAGCGTCATGTCATGTTCTACCCTCTTTACCTTGTCCTATTCCACTCAGAGCAAGACGCCTATGGTCTGCAGGCCGACAAAAAGAGTTAGTATAGGGATGTATCGAATGGGATCAACGGCTCTTATTTGAGACATGCAATAGGTACCTATGTATCTTCTCCCGCATATGCACTACAGTGCTTGCGAATAATCCCAGTAGATATCGTCGCGCAATGCTTTTCTGCAATTTATTGAGAGGTACGACAATTCAGGGAAAAGCGTTGAGCCAATTCAAACCGGCCAATGTTTAAACGTCCTTCGACACATCCTAAGTCCTAACCTACATATGGATATGTAGGTTAGGACTTAGGATGTAACATACCTGTCAACTATTAAAATTTCAGCTCTCATCCAGCAACATACATACTGCAAGATGGGCCAGCAATGTCATCCAGATAGCTCAGCTATGACACCAACAAACTACCTTTACATCAAGCATCGTGCCGTAAGAGCAATTTACCAAAGGAAATTCGCTAGGTAATAATCTGGCGGGCTTCGAGGTCAATTGTCAATGATAAGTTATCATGCAGGAGGGCTGCATCGGTTGATGAGTGGTTGCCGGTGTGGTTCTGTCCACGATCGCAGTGTAAGGGGTGTTTCAGTAAGTCACTCCGCCGTCAAATCTTCCGCGTACCTAACTAATAGCGGAGGATATCGATGAGATGAAGCAGCGTCGCGCGCAATTATCCATTGTAACAAAATAGATCCATAGGTACAACTTCTTTAATACGGCGCTGGGAAGGGATACGATGACATCATTCGGCTCGGCCCGCTAATTACCCAATTGTAAGGTTCTCGAACGGCCAGTGAAAACTGAAGATGCGGGTCTATATTGAGTGCATGGAATATCCTTGCTAATATATTAACCGAATCTATTCAAGCAAACCTGGAAATTCACTGAATGTCATAAAGGCAATATGTATAATGCAAACGATTGGATCCTCGAATCTACGTAGGAATATCGAGTTTAATTAGGTCATATCCTCTCGGTCAATCAACCTACGCGGTCAACTCTACATATCATGATGGAGTCCCTTACTTGCATCATGGCATGCAGCCTCACCCATAAAGGCCACTAAAAACGAATATCCAGTGCCACCATGCGTGACCTTTATAATTTCACCGAAAGGAATGTGAGAAAACACGAGCTTGAATCGTTTCCTTCTTAGGCGTTGCATTAATCTATGCCCGGAAACCCTCCCATCTACTTCATCAAACTTTGGAGAGTCAATCTCGTGTAACGGAATCGCTATGTATCTGGATTCCCCCGCTATGTTTTCCTGATGTTTGTTGAAGGGCCGTGCCTAGATGTCCTTGATGAAGGTATACCAAACACTGTGACACCTGAAATTTTCGCTCGCGATCTACGCAACGTGCTCTTTAAGATATTATTAGGAGGTCCCTCTGCCACTTTTTACCTACCTAACTAGTTATATTGCGGACATAGCAATTGTAGTGGTTGAATCCTAATCATTATATTCCGGGGGTGTAACAGCGATACGGCCTTCCTATTCTGGTCTCTCACTTGTGCTTGACGAAGATCTCGTAGGGTACCTTCCCCTGAATCGAGGCGTCTAGCCTTCTATGAATTATCCGCTGCGAGTTTCGGGTATTGGCGCCGCGTACTGGTAGTGTTTGGGATAGTGGCATTCAGCCTATGATGAAGTGATTCCTAAAACCCTCTGCCTTATCTAGATATGGGCTTAGACTCCTCTAGACTTTAGCAAATATATCTTATCTGATCGCGATGCATTTGGCCGACATGCTTTTAAGCCAGTCATACCCCATAGTAGGCGTGCCTCAATTTGTCTTAGATAGGTGAGGAGAATATCGCCAGTGTCTCTCTGAGAAAACCGTACTGTGGTCAGCTCTCTTGATGACATCTAAATATATCTGGTTATTCGGTCAACTGTTTATTCTCCAGTGATAGGTAGGCAAGCTATGGGATGGAGTCTCATCAGAAGGCAGGATATCATTACATAGAGCGATTCTAGAAAGGCCAATAATATATGTCATATTAGCAATACAAGCCTCTTTATTAGGCGAACCCATTCACTATTCACCTTTAAGTCATGATATTTTAAACCAAGTTATACTAGTCTAATAAGCGCTTCCGATTGTATAGTACAATACTATGCGTAACAAAAACCGCAAGACCATGCTTCACAAATTGATAATTAATTGATCAATTTCCCATGAGAGGAGGACATGGTAGTCCAGAGAGCAAGCACCAATGTGCAAGTGAAGTCAATGTCATCCATCCCCGACTCTGCCTCCGCGTTTATTCTTACATACACTGCATTACCCCTAAAACATCGAGCCGCCGCTAGTGCCCGCTAATGATAGCCAGAGATGAAAGTGTAAGGGTTCTAGAAGGCCGCAACTGCTGCAGCCTAGTTTTTTTCTAAGCGGACTCGAGGAGAATCACGATCCGTAACGCCCGCGTCTTATTACCGTATTATGCATCCCCGGAGATAAATTTTATGATAGCGCGATTGCGCCTCGTCGGTTTTCGCGCAGATGTAACAAGCCCTGGAGACCGCAGAATACTAGGAACGCCTATATGCAAGAAACTATAAGCCTCATGTTCTTTTCTATTGTGTAGAATATTCGGCCATGGAAACCTACCGCATATACGATTACGGCAGTGAAAACAGTGCCTGCGACCGCCTGGCCGTCTTTAGGGTCATCGGTGCCCCCTACGAACTCGTGGTGATTGCTTCGGAAGAGACCGCCGAGGATCGAGAGAATGACGATGGCAAAAACAGAGATGACTACGCTGTAATATCCCAAGTACTTGGTTAGCAAGTTCGGTCCTTTCTTTATATACATAGGTACATCATGAGTGGAAGAGGAGGCAGGGTGCTCACCAAGACCAAGCTTGCATAGCACTAACGACGGGCTTCATGATGGGCGATTGTAGTGCCGATCAAATTCTTAGGTACGTATCAATAGGTCGTTCTCGGACCAAAATAGACGGGTGTCAATTCAGCTACAATGAAAGAAAGACAAGTTGTTGAGGGATGATGTGGTCGACGACGTCAATGCGAATCGGAAGGTTCGCGAGATTGGATGGCATGTCATTGGAGAATGAGGCTTGGCAAAACTGAGGCTGGGGAATTGAGGCTGAAGCCGAGGCGTCGGGATCGGGTCATTTTCATCCGATGTTGGTCCTACCTTGGAGGTACATAGGTACTTACTTAGCTCTCTTGTGAACATCAAGTGACACAGGGGAGTTACCTACATGTAGGTACCTGTAGGTATGTATGCATATGTATATGTACCTCAAGCTTCCAGCGGCATTAGAAATTCCCGTTAAGAATCCAACAATGGATTTTAAATGAAATCTTCATGACCGATGATCATAAGCTTGACCTGTCATCTGCTGGTGACGCGTCTTGAACATCAAATCGCGCATAGTTACGAAGCGTTATCAAGGGATTATGAAGGGTTATGACATTGTTTGGACACTTAATTTGATGTCTGTGATCATTGGCTCTGAGTTCAACTCTTCGTTTCGTCAAATCAGTCAGTTATAGGATTCTCGGTTGAAAGCAACATATTTACCAAATAGCTTCCAAGTCTTTTATCATCTACGCGCCGATGTATATTCACAGCCCCAGCCTCGGCCTCGGTCGTTTCCATGTAGTGGCCAAAGCCTACTATAGAGGCCAAGCGTCTACCGGTCCTTCATTAATAATCTATCATACTTGATAGTCAACTAACAAAGTTGGTTCTTTGTTCAGCACCATGGAATCTTACAGCGTAAAAAAAAGGAACATGTCATCAAGGACTCGATCATCGGGGCCGAGTCTTACACCACATTATCTTCGGCTGGTCGCTGTTGAGCTGTGCCGACGTTTACGAGATCATAACAATGTATTTCGGTGGTCGATCAATGCGACGCGAATCACTTAATACCCAGGGAACGGTGTATTAAATCTCACATTAGTCATGTTGGAGTAAGGTTGGGATGGAGATCCTGTCTTAATGAATGATGGCCATACTCCGCACCAGTCAACCTGTCTCTTTTATGCTACATCCATTAACCGGCAAATTACTATAGCAGCTGTACGATCGGTCATTGTAAATTGTGATAACTGTGTAACACACCCACCAGTGACTTTGAGATTGGGGTGACTTCATACAAGAAAGAGTAGTATACCTTTCAACCTCTGTTCATGATCTATAATTGCTATTATCTCGTTCATGATGCCCTCCAGTTTGATTGGAGCATAGAAAAATGTCATGAGACAAGTACCGCGTATTACAACTTCATAACAGCCGGTCGATCAGAGGTGAGCTACTCAGTACTACGTACCTGCAGATGGAGGCTCGAAAGCCTGCAGCTTTCACCCAAGTTCGGATGATTCCAGCCATCCTACCACCACCTTAGCGCTGGTGTTGGGGTTGCAGGGGTTGCAGTACCTGCTACTACGGTATGTATGTACTTTACTGCGTAGAGGAGTTCAACCACTGTTTTTCAATGGATGGGACGGACCATGCACTGTCACGGAGAATCCTGGAGCCGCCAAAATAGCCCATTCTCCAAGACGAAGCCCAGGCAGAACTATCCAATCATAATTGACATTTCATCCAATCACACTGTTGATCTTCAACTAGACCCAACAGGGGATCCCTTAGTTAAAATATGCGGTTTTTATAGAAGCACGCGGGCTTTCTGGCTTGCCAGGTGTGTTCTTATGGTTTGTGAGCTATAGTCGCTTCGAGCGTGGCTGAGCAAGTCTGGCTCAATGTGTACAGTTATTATTAGAAAGGGGATTTGGGGGTAACACGGGTCAATCAAGATGGATACCCTACTATGAGAGGCTACGCGTTGATGCAAGCACAGATTCCATTCAGCTGGCCTGTCAGCCACACGGAATCAAGTTACATTTCACAGAGCCCGAAAATGCTGACGTGAGAGGCGATCGGTGAATAGGAGAGCCTGCCTATGCTTCCGACGCCTTGGAGTCTAGCGGTTCACCCGGCTGTATACGGCATCCGTTTTTGCCTTTGTTGCCCAGCAAGGGATATAAAGAATTGTCGAAAGTCGAGTGTTGTTGTCATGGAGGTCGTGGCGAATTTCCAGACCAGTAAGTTAGAACGTCAGAGACGCATCTTGAAATTTTGTTCGTTTGCTCCCGTCGCTCCGGATAAACAACTTGGCATTTCTTGGCCCCAAGGTGAGCCCTGTCGTGGGCAGGGTTGGCTCAGGCCTATTATGTGATTCGCTAGGATTTGATCTTCTGGTTGTTAATCCCTGCTGAATCTGTAATGGTTTGCTGTGCTACGCTTCCATTTTTTGTTTAATTCTAGATGAGGAAATGATGCAAGGTCCCATCGGCGGACATCGGTCTCATCAAATGTCTACCACAAATGTTGTGCCGGCTCACCGGCTCTGCCTTCTCCACGCACACAAAGGCGGTTGAAATCGATCTTGATTAGGTACCCTATGACAAAGTATTGACTCGGTGGTTACTTGGATCGCATGGCGCAGCGCTGTACAAAGTAACAGAAGTGACACCCTTCTCTGTCACCAGGCACAAAACATGAATGACTATAAAGACTTATAACCTCCCATCCCCTTGCCATGCTCCAAAGCCTCTTTTTTTTTCCTTTGATAATTAACCCTGTTATTAGTTTCTAATATCTAAATGCACATAGACCCGACACAATAAATCCTAGAACAATCCTTCCGTTGATTATAATTTGGGTCCCACACAGCACTATCGTCTTTCTTGGGTTGCGAGCTATAAGAAGCTAAAGCAAATCGCAAGAGAAACTATACACTTTCTCAACCGACCGAGACTTCTACCAGTCGACTTATAGCCGCATCTCCATAACTTAGCAACATGCGTGTATCTAACATCATCTCAATCACCGCCATCGGCTCGTCTGGTGTACTTGCCCAATCCAACAATGGCACCAGTGTAAGTTCAACACTCTCTCTTGGTATAGTTAACGCCAGCATTATTAACTTAGATTATCATATCAGCAAGGATTTGATGCTCCTGTCACTACTGGGAACCCAGCCGGAGTAAGCGCCAGAGCTGTTCTACCACCTGAAGCGTTCTGGACAAGTGGAAGTCTTAGCGGTAATGTCGAAGGTTACGTTTTAGCTAGATCTTCGGCGAATGGCTCTGGTCTTGATTACGAAGTCTCGTTCTCCAACTTGCCCACAGAAGGTGGCCCCTTCAGTAAGTCTATTCTATACGGTATGCGACCCTACGTACTCATCAACTAATTCTAATCTAGTATACCATGTCCACGTCGCTCCTGTCCCAGCCGACGGCAACTGCACAAGTACTCTTGCACATCTTGACCAGACGGGTCGCGGCGAAAACCCGATCTGCGACCCGACACAACCAGCATCATGCCAACAGGGAGACCTAAGTGGGAAGTACGGAAATATCACAGATACCTCGCTTTCGTATACGTTCCACGACCCGTACACGTCGCTAAGGGAGGGCGACGGTGCATACATCGGCAACCGAAGCTTCGTCTTCCATTTCCTCAACAAGACGCGTATATCGTGCGCCAACTTCACCGTATCCCAGCCCAACACAAGCACACCCTACCCGACCAGCTCCGGCAGCGGTATCAGGACTTCCCCGACCCCCACTACTCTCCCAGTGCCTGGCGCAGGCAGCGTACTGAATGTAGCGAAGAACTTCGCTATTGCACCCATGGTAGCCGCGTTCCTTGCTCTGCTATAAGAAAACGGCTATTCGGGGTACACTCACCGTTCGTGACTGAAGCATACAGTCTAGTTGAAAGCTAAAAGTTAATATTCTTAATCCATACCTTGGGGTTGGCGTTTTGGACGTGATATTGAACTCACGCCTTGAGATTGATCCATGATGATCTTCACTGAAACATATTTAGATACTCATGAACTGATGAGGCGAGGACGGATAATAGTGTACGACATTCGGGAGCTGTGAGAAAGTTCATGGTAGGATATAAATTTGGCCTATTTATTTCCCTGTATATATGTTAGCCGATTTATCCTAATGGAAGTTTCTATTCATCTCTGTAATACTTTGTCCAATGGTGACGTCTCATACCTCTTCTAGAGGGATAATAGATCTTGACAATTGTTCCGAGGGTAGGCGTTACTACTTTAATGTGTTTTACTTATCATAGGTAGAGATCCCTTGACTGCTAGTAAGTCTACTTAGCTCAAAGGCATTGAGAACCGGGTTACAGTCTCATGTACGCCCCGCCACTCGGAAAATATCAAGGGCCCGGCGAGTTTCTCGGGGACGTAAGGGCATCAAGAATGTCAGGAGGGCCACTTATGCCGGGTCGCATCTCGAGAATCCAGGTGACGAGCTGTCGGTTTCGTAATTAAATTAAGTGTGGCGTTTGTTAGAGAAGCCCCGGTGTGTTGGACTCGTTTATACCAAGCCAATTCTCCCAGTGTTGAGACGAGCTAAGAAGTTGGATAATGATATCCTCAACGACATTCATCTTCCTGTCACTGTGAAGAAACCCACGATGTAGAACCCTATCGGCGCCGTCGACCTCAGAATATCTAAAGGTCAAACAGCTCAGACAACAATGATCTACTTTGCGCTATCGATGTCTCGTTTAAGACAAGGAGCATCTGGACTCACGAGACTAGCGATGATCCCTTCCCCTCTTTTATCACGGAGAGCGGCAAGATATCAACAATCAAACCCCTAAAGACTATGTACTCCAGATGTTCGAACTTGGAGACGTACGGCATTCCCCATAATTCGGGCCGTAGCGACGCTAACTGGCATAGTGCAGTCTAGTTCATGTCTTACCGCCACATAAGTCGAATTCAGTAAGTGTGCCCAGGAAATCAGGTCATATCTTGGAGTATAGTTTAGGTTAATGGAGCCATACTATACTAAATGAAAGTCAGAATGTGTTAAGAAAAGACTGACCTACAAGGTCCCTTCAACCTGTCACTTTACTAGTTTGGCAATGCGGCTCACCGATTACCGTTTTCTAAAACATCAATACAGATATGCATGTTTCAGCCCACGACCGAAACTCAAGAACGTCTAGTCTCGCTGGTTGATTCAGTTCCAATATGACCCATGATATCCGTGAAAAGTGAAGGCCCCTCTTGACCGTATCGAAAGCAGTAGTCGTGTGATGAATGGAGAGCCATTTGTAGACAACTGTGGGATTCGCTCCCCTGACTACTTAGCCCCTCGACGCATTCTGTCAACGTTATCTCCGGTTGAGCCCCAATGAACTATAAAACGGCTTCATTATAGCCCTTAAAGTTGTACTATTGTTGTGATATTGTTATGACTATTTTCATCACACCTCTACTGAGACCTTCTACAATCTCTCCCTGGAACCATGTTTCAGAGGACTGTGTCATATTGGCACTGTTCTTTAGGACGGGTTGACGATGAATCACAAATAAGTTGGAGATTGTCCAGAAAATGATAGCATCTCTTTTGCGGGAGGATGCTTATGGTCCGCTAAGCGAATGCTGGTTCTTGGCTTTCAGCTCAAGTATTGTCGTGCATAGTAGACTACCATAAAATTCAAAAGAAGCTACAAATGGCACTTCAAATATAATAGGTTAGGTAGGTACCTAAGTATCTGCAAGGCTGAATACGCCCTTACCTGAGAAGCATATACCCATGAGTGCATATATAGGTATATATGGTATTATCGCGAGGCTAAGACATAGCTACGTTGGAGAGGCTGTACGGTTCTATCAATTCCATGCAAGAAAGATCCGTCATAGTCTATTATAAGACCAGCAGCAGCTTCTAAGGACCTAATAGGCCTCCAGACACAGCCGCTTATTCCAAAAATGGATATAACTTACCGGAGCAGTCTGTGATAGGTATCGTTCGTCCGGAAATGGTAGATCGTCGCGTTCACACATGACGTTGTGTCCGCCAAGACTAGCTGCGCTTTCCAGGGACACAGATCTAGCGCGGATGCAGCCCGGGTCTTCGGGGCCTAGCCTTTTCTCCTTCCATAGGGGCCAATGTTCCAGTCCTTCCAGCCGTCGAAAGAATGCAGGAGATCTGAGCCTAATGCAATGCGCGGTGGGAGCCGGGGTAAGCTGAAGAGGAGGGTAGGTTGCATCTGTAAGGGCGCGGGTGAGGTCTCCAATGGGGCGTGCCATCATCACGTAGATCTTTGATACCGATCAGATCTATGTTATGAAAGTCGCGGTTGTTTCGCCGACGAAATCCGCTCGGAGATGCTTGCGGGAGGTAGCTGGTTTACTCACTACCTAACACTTGTTCCGAGCAAGCAATTCGAACCTTGGGTCTTTAAACAGAAGATAGGCAATCTAGCGATGCACACCAACGCCCCATAGTCTCTTCAGCTAGCAAATGTCCTTTCTCAATGGGAGGCCTAGTTGGGATTCGATGGCTGGGAGATGATGTCAGCAAGCCGTAACGAAAAGCTCAAGTCGGGTTACAACTCAAAGTCTGTGATACGTGCGGAATCATGGCGACAAGGCTCGACAGATCCCAGTTACATTCGCACGCATTCAAACTTTTTCATCCGCGCTTCCGAATTAGAATTATTACGGGATTGGACACGCAATACGATGTACCTTCTTTAGAGCTGAATAGGGACCTGAATTGCGCGCGCGCTTTGCAAGAAAGCAAATGCGAGATGTGGTCCATGACTAACAGAGGTCTTGTTCCATTGCAGCTGGATCCGATGCAACACACCCGCAGCGTAAATCGAGGCTAAGCTTCTGAGCAACGAACCCAACTCAGCCACAGGTAGCTCGATTTGCCCGAAGTGTTCAAGACTCACCCGCCTATCACGACACTAGCACTTCTAAACCTGCCAAGTCAAGCCGTATTGGAGAAAGGTGCGTGACCCGACGGCATTTCGCTGAAAATATGCGACTCTCCGGGCCTTAAAACGGACATATCTTTAGTCTCAGATTGAGATGGGCGCCAATGGCTCTCGTGGCCATAGCTGGTTCAGCGCGGATCTTGTCAGCCATTGCTATTGGCTCAGAGCTAGGTGTGAATCGAGCCTCGTGGGCAAATATTGTCAAGGGCTTTGTATTATAGAGCTGTCAATTTGGGCGATCCCAGGGGGGTTGCATGACCTGGGAATGGGAAAAGGAGTTTCTGAAAAGAAACATGCTCCAATGATTTGGCGAAACATGCCTAATACGGCTGCGTTTCTGAACTTCTTCAACCCGCTGTCCTGTACGGTAGTGCTTGTTTAGCTGCCGTCAGCAATGATAGGCAAGCTCAGAAAGGGAAAAAAGCAATTTAATAACACTGTCTTTTTAAACCAGATCTACGGTCTTGGCGTGCTTAGCACTGGGGCCGTCCCTGAAGCCGCCTCATTTTATTTTTCCTTTGCTTTGGAAACCATTTTGTTTTGCACCTCCATGTCGACCGTTATCCGCTGTTGGACTCTGGTCGGTTAGGGCTCATTGGGCTCTCCACAGAACTCTTACTATTCAAGATGGAATGCAGCAGTGCAGAAGTGAGATGTCCAGGGTCTCTAAAGTCTAGACGCGAAGACTTGCAGAAGTTGTGCCCATATGACGCACACCCTCCAGTTCTGAGGTCGGCGACCACTTTCTCGCAAGCAGCAGGGATCGACTCTTTGGACACTACTGGACACTACGTACCTCGAATACTCCCTCACGGCATACTGGGGTAGTGATCGATACAGAAGTCTATGACAGCTGCAGCCAACCCGTCTTGAGTACAACTACTCGCAGCTCTTGGCCGTAACTTTCGCGGCAAGCATCCCACCCCCTCCGTGGTGATTGGGTTGAAAGAGTCCGTTCAGATACCGAGGCCGTTGCACTCAGCATTCTCCCCGCAACGCTTGCCTGAAAGAGGCGCTCGACCTATCCAAGCTCGCAGAAGAGGGCAGAACGGTGGAACTACCGCCAAATAGGATGACTTCCTATCTGAACCCATGTCTTAGATGACCCTTGTAAGTGGTAATAGTGTGTGCATACTTACATGACTTTGCCGCGATCGGTTGGCATGCTTATTCCGCCAGAGCCTCCTCGGTAAGTTTCTGAGGCCATTTTGGACATCGTCCCGAATCCTCAAAAGTCTTCCCATTGCAGTTCGAACAGCAATTAGACACCAGCCTTATCAAGTACATCATGGGTCCACAATGCGCAGTGAACTGCATGGCTCTGGGAAGCCGTTCCAATCATACCGCTTTCGTTATTCCCCCTTGCATCTGACATTCGCGCTTCTTATTTTTGTCCAAGGTACGTAGGGTCCACTAACGTACGTCAACCGTCCTCTCTTGAACCCTCGTGAAGAAGAGGCCTCTAGCTATAGGCTTCTCACTCTCATGTCTTCCACTCTCCCACCGGGATAATTTCAGAAGTACACATGTTACCTCTTAACATCTAGAGAGCTAATTTTGGACAGGAAATCGGGTACGTATTGGCGTCGTCGCTCCTAAAAGGGAAAGGGTCAGGTGTGTCAGACCAACTCGAAGGGTCCAATAGACTCTACTAGGTTCTCATCATCAGATGTGCGGCAAATATCCCTGAGGGAACCGTCTCCAGGTACGATGTATCACTAGATCGCAGTCTTTAGCGTACAGATGTGCTGCGCCTACTGCTCCCCTTATCGACTCGCCAAGATGTTTGCCCGGTCATCCGCTTGTGCCAGGTTCTTGACTTCGACATGGCAAGACAGCCAATAGTCAACACAGACTGAGTCTAGCACACCGCGCCACCACCTCGTTGCTGACCCGTATCGACTAGATGATGTAGGGCGGATATCACCCCACGCTCCTTCCCCATGCTATCCGCTATGGGGGCCTATTTAGTGGCGGCAGAGGAGAGGGAGGCCGAGTATAAAGATCCTCCGTCTGGAACCGTGCCGCAGAGGTTAGCTCCTCGACGAGCGCGACACAAGAAACTGGCACAGCCATCCCCCATTGCTATCTAGAAACTCGGATTTCAGAATCCAAAAACGTGCCTTTCTATCCTCCAATATAATATCAAGTCAACCGTCTCGAAACGTCGAGAAGCCTTGCACTCCTAACGACCTATATTACTCATGCCTCTCCTCACCATGTCGAAAGGGTACAACAGTGATGTGGAGGCTCTGCGCCAAAAGGAATATCCACACATGAGTGATGGTATGTTTCCCCGTCTAGCCCAGCCGTGCTCCAATTTGACCGTAATCAGGAGTCTACCTAGACCACAGCGGAGCGACCATATATGCGAAATCTACCATCGATTCGTTTTGCGCGAAAATGGTTGCCAACTTATATGGAAATCCGCACTCAGAGAACTTTCCAGCTAAGCTTTCTGGGGATGTCGTAGATCAGGTTCGGGAGAAGACACTCAGGTTCCTCGGCGCAAACCCTGAGCACTTCGACCTGATTTTCGTGGCGAATGCCACTGCGGCCATCAAACTCGTCGCGGACTCGTTTAGGGATCTCGCCGAGAAGACTAGTGACCAGAGGTTCTGGTATGGCTACCACAAAGATGCACACACTAGCATAGTGGGAGTGAGGGAGTTGACATATGGCCAATCCTACTGCTTCCGAAACGATCAGGAAGTGGAAAGATGGCTCCATACTCCTGGAGCAACTTTCGTCAACCGCTATCGACCCGGTGGCCTGGGATTGTTTGCTTACCCCGGCCAGTCCAACATGTCTGGCAGGAGACTGTCGCTATCATGGCCGGGGATCCTGCGGCAGTCGGAATACTTACAGAACACTTATACTCTTCTTGATGCTGCTGCGTTAGCTATGACATATCCTATGGAAAATGTCTTCAGAGATGTGGACCAGGCACCAGATTTCACCTGCTTGTCATTGTACAAAATCTTTGGCTTTCCAGACATTGGAGCATTGATAGTTCGAAAAGACTCAGGGCACATTCTGACTCTCAGGAAGTACTTCGGCGGGGGGACCGTGTCTATGGTTGCGACATTCGGCGAGAATTGGCATCGTTCAAAAGGCCTACAAGCACCCACTTACAAGCTTCATGAGGGCCTTGAAGACGGAACCCTTCCTTTCCACAGTATTCTTGCACTTGGAGAAGCGATCGATGTACACAAGAAACTGTACGGCTCAATGAGCAAGATTTCTGATCATACGTCCTACCTCACTTCTAGACTATTCCGAGGCCTAGCTACTCTGCGCCACTCTAACGGGCGGCCACTTTGTCGCATCTATACCGAAAATAGCGACTTCGATGATTCCACAAAACAAGGCTCCGCCATTGCTTTCAACGTCTTACGAGCGAATGGGCAATATGTGCCCTACTCTGATGTCGAACGTTCAGCAAATTCCGCGGGCATCTATATCAGGTCTGGGGGTGAGTTGACTCATTTCTCCAAATCAAAGCGTGTAGTATTCGTTGGTTTAACTTATCTTACTAGGGGTATGCAATCCTGGCGGCATCTTTACGGCGCTTGGCTATGAACCCTGGATGACTGAGCGTGCTCTTTCCGCTGGTCACCATTGTGGTTCACATGGCATAAGCATCATCCACAGACTTCCCACAGGGTGCGTCACAAACCGAGTTCCCGTCTTACCCTACTTCAAACCATCCCTTGCTTGCTGTATTATACTAATATCACGGTTGCGTAGGATCGTTCGAGCCAGTCTTGGAGCAATGTCGACCAAACAAGACGTTGATACCTTCGTGGACTTTCTACGCACCACTTTTCTTGAGGATAACCAAGAATGGGCTCCTTCAACTCGAGCAGCAGTTCGCTCCCCGCGCGCTGAAGCCTTTACCTTGGATCTACCCATGGAATACACCACGACTAATTTTCCGGACGTAAGAGAGGTTCCACGGCCACGCCCTATGCTGCATCACTTCACGACGGCTCCTGAAGCTACCCCGAGGGTTACCCCCCTCGCAATGCATGACTTGGTCAGTGGCCTTGCTACTGTAAAATAAATTACAAGATGCTTGGTTAGCGTGACGGGATCTTTCATGCTCCAACCTTCACCGCAGAAAAATGACAAGTCCCCTGTTTCGGGTGTCATCTTCGCCCGGCGTCCATGTCTTTGGTTGGAGTACTTGTGTCGTATTTGCTTATCTCTAATCTAGTCAATGGGTTGCATGGTGGTACACGCGCTCAGTAAGAGAGCTAGAATGAATTTGCACGTGTATGAAAGAGGCGGATTTCAATCCTTCCTTTTCATTTCCAACTGGAGCTGGCTTTGTTGGCTTTCTCATTACAGGTACAGAGGGTGTACACACCAATTTGACGCATGGTCGGGCTACGAAGGAAAAGAGTCTCATCTAAGATGTCAGTATTACAGGCACATTAATAATAGGTTTCTCAGCATCCTCTCGGATTGCAACCAACAGTTAGCTAACTCTCGTGCTCCCAACTTACCAATACAATAGTCTATCATCCTATGTTCCCGACTTTAAATACATGAAACTAATAGGAACTATGGCCATGCTTGTCATACGGGAACTACAGGATATCTATCCCATGACTGAGTTACTTCTCTCACCGGTTCAAACAACCCTAGAAATAAGGTAGAAACAGGTAAAATAGCCGGAGTGATGTTCATAGAGTCGTGGAGCATATTATGTCAGATCTTAAGCCATCCGTCCCGAAATCCAATCGATGTTGCAGCACTGTCTCGTTTCCGGCCTGGCGGCGCGGCGCATGCAATCAATATGCGCACCCCGCGAAAAAAAGGCCTTGCTATAATATATACGAGGCCCACTACCGGGCAAGTAACTGCATCCTTTTCCGCCCGGGAAGCCTACTAGTGTATGACATGACGCACAGAGCATCCTTAAATAGGAAGCAAAAGGCGCATAAAGACGAGGAGACTTCGTTGTTGTGGTACGTTCCCGGAGCTAAGTTACACTCTTGACCCCCTTTTTGTCAAACCAGATTACGGTTCCTAATCCGTGCGCAGATGGTAACTCATTAAACGACGATCTACGGAAATAGGGTAGTATCGGAAAGGTACACAAACTAAATGCGGCTGGTACCCAAGGCAACACAACCCGCGAGGCGCAAGGTAAGAGAGCTGTACAATTCTATTTAAATGCTTGTCAACTGTTACAGATTTACCTGCTAGTTAATCCTCAACATCTCATCCGCCAGTATGCCGGACTTTTCATCCAACAATTCTACTGCTTAGAGATAGGGCTACGCGGCAAAGTCCTATATCTTACCCCAAAACTCCGCGGCGGTACAGGTCGTGATTAGTACTGCTCTGAGCCAACAAACCGGTTCCTGCGGATTCTTCCTAACTATACGATGCGAGGATGCAATTATCAATAGTGTCAGCCTTGTAGTGCCACTTTGATGCAGTCGGAACCGGGTCACCGGAGGTAGCCCCTTGATGATGGGAGGCCACGACAGTTGAAGGGTACAGTAATCAGATGACGACACCCCTCATTTTAATTCGAATCTGGCTTGGCCCAAGACGCAAGATATGTCGCAATATTGGGCGGGGCCGTATACTGTTAAGTTACGGTCGTACCGTACCGACGAGAATGCTGGTAAAGGCGGCAGTTATCATGCGTGTTCTCAAGGATCTTCTTAGGATATAATCAACTATACGATCTTCCATCTGCGCGACGCTACCTCTTTCGATCCTCTCAACTTCTTTTTGCCCTGCAAACGGCGGCTAATATTTCTCGTTCCGGGGTTCGGTGTGAATAAGTTGTGAATAAGTGAGGGGAGGTGATGCTGAAGGATCTAATTTCATCTAGTATCTCGATCACCTCGCATGATGTTGCAGCCACGTAGCACGAACGAACGAGCATGACTTCACGACTTCATCTTGGTTCTCAATTCATACCTATCTTTGTAAGATTAGGTAGACTTGGGAACCCCGAGGTCGGCCGTTTAGGGTCTATCAAAGACATCACGCGACTTTTAAAACGAGTTAATCTCAATCCCGGCAAGCCTCAACAGTATTTGTGCTCTAAACTTGTTGGTCCTTTTCCTTCGATTGGGCTGCTATAGCGAGAGGATACGAGTTTTATCCTCCGACCGTATGTGACATCTCTCGTAGTTTTGGACGATGCTACTGTCGGATGACTGAGACATATTAAGGTGCACAGTCAGGATAGACACATAGCAGAAAACATACGATTGCCTTAACCACTCTCTAACGTCCTCGCCTCTCTAAGATTTAGTCCAAATAGTCAATCCCTCAACTACTAATACATTGCTCGTTCCTTAGATTTAGTAGAACATGTAAGATCTTGCTTCATAGTTCATAGAATAGTATATAGGCCAACCATACCTCTCACTAATCTTTCCCAGACTCTTGTCATTCATCAAGAGCTTATGCGGAACTTTGATTCCAAGGTTAATGAGGCCTGCCTTTTACCAAGAAAGCAAGATGACGGCGTAACTAGGAGTTGAAGGGGTATCCAGAATAAAAGGGTTACAGCAAAGCCAAGTTCCACATATGACGACATTCCTTAGTCTACAGAGAAAAAGACATTATCCTACCTAGCAGGTACCTAGGTAGGTAGTTACCTAAATTAAAAGACCGATATGAGTCGTATAGCTATAGACTGCTTTCCACTGGGTAGTCCAGTCGTCTTATCATTGAAGTCTGCTTACGACATTCAGGGATAGGAGTGAAGTCAATGTCGGCCGACCAGGCGATAACCCATATGGAAGACTCCAGTAGGTACGTCGTAAAGGGACTGGAAGTTACTAGTTTCCAATAAAAGTCATCCTCTATTATAGAAATTTCAACCTCTACCTAGGTAGGTTAGGTACCTAAGGTATTACATTAGGTAGTTGGCGAGTCTCTATCTCCTAACCTGTCACCTTGTACAACAACCAAATTCAAGGACTATCTATATCCCCCAATAAGTCGGCTCATTTCTAATGGTATGACTCAATTATCGACATCTTAGACAATGGCTTGCAGTAGAAGCAGTCGAGTGCTAGCTTCTTATATTATCCATCCCCTAGTGCTTGACTCTAGTTTCGGCGAATATTAGGAGTCAGTTTGCTACGAAAGCTCGACTTTAGATAGCAGAGCACCTGGACTTGTGGTCGCTTTGAACTTATCTCTAGAGTCTCTACGGAGTATCTATGACAGTATTAACCGCTTTATTTAGCCTGTTGAAGCGTTAAGTGCTTACCTAGAGGTAGTAATTGCTGTAGAACTACATCTTGAACGGAGTATAACGTCATGGAATAGACTGTCTGGCAGGTACGGTCACGAGTGCTTATTTCGATCTAGGATCCAGAATATCTACCTCTAGGTATGTAACAGGTAGGTACCTAAAGTCTAGTCATATATTTCGAGTCGGAATTCCGGGTCGAAACCAAACTTAATACACAAATAGGGTAGATATGGAAGACTACACCTTGTCAGATACCCCGTACCACTATCTGGCGGCTATCATGTGCCTTATCACTTTGAAGCTCCCCTTAACAGGCTTAGGTCTCCCCCCTTGGAGACCCTGAATAGATCTAGTGCCTCTAAAGCAAATCCCCCCCATCTTTTTCCTCCTTGAAGGGTAGTTCGCCCCCTTGAAAAGGAACCTACTGCAGCAAAGATGAGTTCAGCTGAGGGAGACAACGAGAATAAGCTCTCGTGTGTCCATGGGACTATTTACGAGATATAATCACATATAGCATTGTACACGGATTCGGTCTCTATGTAGACCGAGAGTAAGGGGATTCACATAGCCCCATCTGTACCAACCTACCAACAATCTACCAACTTATCATACGATGCTATCAACCCTTGAGGTAGATTCTGACTATCCGTATTATTCTTGAAGTCTATTATCTTGCCCTATGCCAAGCATCGTAGAGCCTCCGAGGTGCTACATACCTAACCTAGGTAGGTAGGTAGCATTACCTTGATGTACTTTCGAACTAACAGTTCCCGTATTGTTATAAATAACCCGTGGTACGGCTGTGAATCCACACCCAGCGGCTGTAAGGTATAGATAACCTAACATTTGTATCATAAAAACAATACGTTATCAATGTGGTACCTCTAAATTGGCGTTTGACGATCCTGGACTTATCTTCCGATATACAACTTAGACTATGCCCTCAAACACTCTATCCAAGCTTCAAGTGTTTTCGGACTTAGATAAATTTCGGTACGCCACAGTTAAGTGGCATGTGCGGCGTTCCATCCTGAGAAATGTACCGTGAAAGGGCTGCGGGGTGAGCATACGCCTTTTGTAGAAGGGCCAGCGGAGTAGGAAGACTCCTAAAGTCATCTTCTTTAGAACGGATCAATACCTACATCTTTAAACTCATCATTTGCACTCTATGTTCTTGAGTAGTATGTCGTATATCTCGGTGTCAATGCTAAGTCGACTGTACGGACTTGGTAGGGCTTATGGCTCGGCCGGAACTGTTTCCTACCATTGAACGTATACCTATTCTCGTGGTTCTGATTCGTAATATCTAAGAGTAACATTTATTCCCTCATGTTGAGAATCAGGTTTTCCGTTTTGATGAAGTGTCTCAGCCTCCTAGCATAGGCGCCCTCGAGTGAAGTTGCCGTATCCGCTAACACACTAGCAACAGCTAGACCTACCGTAAGGGGAGGAAAAGAGGCTACAAAACCACGTAGTCCTTATGCTAGTAATTTTAGGAGGCGAAATGAAAATGAGACCTTAAAAGCGCCATGGCTCTGGCGATACGAAGCTTGGACGATCACATCTAAACTAGCACAATGCTTAAGCGACAAAAGCAAAAGCAATCAAAACGCCACTCGTGCTCTACACGTAGAACAGTGGGGGTGCAGTTCGGGCTCGTCCTACTCTGTTAACACACACCTCGAATTCTCCGAGGACTTCCAACGTTAGGCTGTATTGATAGAACATGGTGGAAAGAAGGATATATCTTATCTACTGGTGTTCGTAGGTAAGCTAGGTAAAGTATCTAATGTATTGATTGCGAGACTAGTTCCCACAGGCAATAAGATATCCAATTTAGAACATTCTTGCGAAAGAAGTATGGAAGACACTACAACTTTGCATGTGATAGCTATAGATACAGAGTGCGGCCGTTCCCTGGACATCAACATACGGCTTATCGCACAAGCTGAACCGAGTAAAGTACCTTATTCCACGAGGGGTTCGTAGGTAGGTCGAATTGTACACTAGGTTTGCCATCCTAGCATACCTAGAATTAGGGGACATCTTACGTACCTAAGGTTAGCAGGAAGTTCGTTAAATCTCGTTGCTCACTACATTGCGGCTCGTTCAACTGACTTTTTAGTTCCACAGAGCCGTTAACCACCGCATGGAGCTAGCTGAAAGTTCTCTGAGACAACGAGTCTCCAGTTCCACTGTGAAACTGAAGACTTCCCCGTGGCACACTACAGATAGCGTGGTGGAGCGGGGTTTTCATCCCATTCTGACGGTACTGTCGATTGGTTCCGCTTAGCAGCGACTGTTCTGGATTGGAATCCCTGGTCACTTGAATTCTCGTGTGACGTAGAAGCAAGCCACTCAGTTTACCTGGGGCGCGTGAACGTGCACCTGGCTAAGCTACCTAGGAGGTAGGTACCACCTTTCTGTAATGATTCATGAAAAGCCAGTCACCCATATTCATGGGATAGCTACTATGAGCACATCACTCCAGCTGGGTAGAGGTTAAAGTGTTAAGGCGTAGATATGCAACGAGCTGGCCGAGAAAAGTTTTCTTGATAACGCCTTGCAAGGGAATATCAAGATCTGCACCACTCCAGTTTCCCATTGGCTTGATTAACCTCGAATTTTTGCTGGAAGATTTCGAATTGAAAAATTTCTCCTTGGCTCTAGTAAGGCCTTAGGCGCTAAGTCTGCGCATAATCCATAGTCCACTAGGCGCTGTCCCAGGTCATTTCTCAAATCGAAACCATCTGCTTTGACTGGCCGAGGAAGCGAAACAATGATATTGATGTGCATTCTTCCTGTATAATGAACGCATAAGTAAGGCTAATGCCGGGCCGCTCACCGATTTTCCGAACGTTAGAAGTAGCAGGTAGATGAGTCCAAGAAGTACTGAACTCTGCTATTCTGGCTAAACGGAGATCAAACAATACGGCGGTTATCGACTAAGGTATGCGGTGAGTTGTGCTCGCTGTCCGACGAAGAGATGAGAATTATCTCAAGTTTCCCCGAGACTGTGATGTCACCGTTCTAGAGAGGTGAGTTAGGTGACCCTCGACATCCTCCCATGCATTATTTTTAAGACACTCGGAGGATTGCTCCATAATGCGCGTGGGCACGGTCCCGGCTCCTTGGCCATGTGATTAATTTGGGAAACTCGTTAGGAGACTTTCAGTCCCAATAGAAGTGATGACTTGAGGCTAAACAATGCATTGCGTCTTGGGACACTATCGAGCATGGCGGTGGAGCAAGAATAAGAAGTTGTGGTTGGCGTGCCTGGTGATGAAACATGAGGAATCACAGCAGATTGTTAATAAGTGAAGAAGAGACCAAAACCCTCATACGTCTAATTAACTGGAGAAAATTACAACGTGTCCGGCGGATGGCGTAAGAATGACCCCTGTAGTTCATTATAAGTGGACAGTCGGTCCTGGTGCATTGCATTAGAAAGCGCCGGGGATTGCACTTCGTCTCTCGCATGAATTTTCAGTTTTCCTATTGTGGTTCTATGCACATCTGAGATACATACTGCAGTCTGAGGTCAGCTGCAACCATCTTCCCCTGGCCTATCAAGAAGAGGAAAACCGATAGTAAAATCGAGGATTATAACCTCAGATCGCGGCCCGCCCCTTGACTAGATCCTACCCAGTTTAGTGACCGATTATCGCATGCCGGCTTGGTATGCGTAATAACGCCATTCTGGCCACCAACTCGCATATGCAATGTCATCCCATTTACGATTGGAATCCTCTTTAATGGTTATATCGCTAGAATCCCAAGCGTTGTAACAACCAATCAAGCTACCCCATGACGAAAGAAGGCGAATACATAGTGAGGGAAGATGCACATTAGAAGTAAGAGGCTTTTTTTTTTTTTGCTGCAAATCCATAAACACCCCTGATGGGACCTTGGCAAAAATCCGAAGTCCCTGGCGTCAAGGTAAGACCGGACGATTGTCCATCAGCTCGCTCAGCTTCAGGTCAGGTTTGATCTCCTCGAGGCTATAGACTATCGGGGAGCTCGAGCAATGATCTTCGGTCAATCAATAATTCTAATTGCTCTCGCCGCCGCAATTTGTGGAGGTTATCGCCTAATCATGAGCGGCGCATCGGCGTGAGTATCACGATCCTGGTCGCGCATCATTTTTGATCGACGGATACCGTGAGGATGCACTGTTGACCTAAGGCGCGAATGAAGCCGACTTTCCATGAAGAAGATCAAGTTCATCCTATCACGTTCGGCTGAACGGATTATGCTTACTAGGCTTCTGGAGATATTGCTGTTTACTTCGGCAAATAATTTTCTACGAACCTAGCCGAATGGGATTCCACCGGTATGAAAGGGCTACGGGTTAAGCTACAATATATGTAGCTCTGATATACCTAGGATGTACTCTAATCTAGTCTAACTCCGGACACCAGCTACATCAGTCAGGCGAAAGCTAAACGTCAAATAAGAAAAAAAAGAAAAATATGGCACCGGAAGACTTTACGGTGAGGTTCAGAAGAGGAGTATGTTGAGGGGGAAAAAAAGCTGAGGCATTCGCGCATCTAGACTGTGTTGTATCAAAGTACCTATCATGCTGTTGTACTTCGTAGCGTTGCATGATGCGAAAGACTAAGATCAGGATCTCCCCTTGCTTCCCCATCTTCATCAGCCATTTTACCGGGCTGCTGGAACTGTTCAGGGCTGGCGTTAACCCGACTCGCAAATAAATGCTTTCGAATCATAAAAAAGTGGTAATATTACAGGTCACAATTACACGTATATGCAGAACAAAGGACTTTAAAGCGTCTCTAGAGCTAGGTAGGTAGGTAGGTAGGTAGGTATGTATAGAGAAAGACATTTAGATTGTTTCGTCGAGACCATCCCAAGAGGTACGTATCATCTAACATGCTACACAATCTTTTCCAGGTAGCATCGTCACGAGCTTAAATAGGGACATTCCTTTAAGTACGATGTAAAACCTAGGCATATCTCGACCGCCTAAGAGGTAGACAATGGTATAGACAAAGAAATAAAAATAAAAAAGCAAAAGGAAAGACAAGATGAATTATGAGAGCCGCTGCGCTACGACTGAAATGCGCACCTACAGTTGAGACACCTAATGCTTTGCCATGCCAGAGTCAGCCCTAGCGGTTGGGATTATTCCATTTCGTAATCTAGATCGGCCCTACCCAACTGCGTCGTGCTTCCACTCTCCTTGCATATTCCAAGCCTGTTAGTCGCCATCTCGCCCTAGTGAATAAGGTGGAGTTGGTAACCATCATATGGTGCTCTTATTGTAACAGGGGTGCATCACTGCTTTTCAGGCTATCGTCCCATGTTCGTTGCTTTGATATCTTTCTGGCGCCGGGATCAACAAGGATACAAGGATAAGCTACAGACCAAGTATGGGAAGCCACCGATGACTTCAGTGGAAATACTCTAGCCTCAAAGAAAAGATTGAAGACGCTATTTGGAAAAAAGTGAATAGTTAGGAAGCACGGAGACTGATGGCCACTCCCGTTAATCCCTGTCATCCCACTCTCATGTCACAGATTTACCGTTTGCATAGTCCCAGAAAACTGGTTGAACCGTTCCATCATGGTGTGTTACTAGGTTAACAGCACGTAGTTCTTCTCAATGATTCGCGCTTCTCTCAAGTTCAATAGATTGAGTAAGAGATTCTAGTGTAAGACTTGTCTACGCTTCGGACCAACTGTATTCCTCGGGGCACAGCGTATCCGTTCCTAGACGCCTTAGCGCATTTTATACGTGCATTACACTCCCCCTTAACTTAAGAACTACAGCCTGTGTACCAACTGGCTATTATGGGAATTATGGTACAATAAATGTAGTACCTACGTGATGAGGATAATCTGTGGCTCGTCGGAGGCACTTCTAGTGCATAACAAATCGGTTAATCCTCCCAGGAACAGGGTAGTCTAGCCAAATGGTGAAAGGTTGACGTAAAGGAGGTTTTGATAGATGATATCTGCCTCATATTCGACGTCGAGGCGAAAGGGTAATAGGGATTGGCAACTCTAAGTTCCAAATAGCATCGCCTTTTGCCAGTATCTCGCGACTAAATTTCCTTGCTCGTTTTTTCAATTGCGCCTCGGTCGAGACGGGCGTATTATATTATCCCTTTTCTTTTCTTGCTCTCGTCATCAATTTTAGTCCGGCAGCTCTCTATTCCATTACTTCCTCACGGGAAAAAAAAGTAGCGAGGTCGCCTGCATGTCGTAAACCCCGGGGAACTCTCCTCTACTCCACGCAGATCTCTTGATCCTACGCCACTCACCGGTGGCTCTTAGTTTCTGATATATACTCAGGGTCTGCCCCAGACGGATCTTCTTCGATTGTTGCTTCCCGCACTTAGCTCAAAGGGGATTTTCTCATCTATGGGTATCCGTATCCCGTGGACCACCCGGGAGACAAGAATAATGCAGAGCCGTCCCACGATTTTCTAACTTGGGAGATCTAGGCCGTCACCGCTGTGGGAACTTCCCGGTTCCGTGGGCCGTGCTCACGTTCGATCATAGCTTCTAGCTTCAAGGGTGGCGTCCAGCTATAACCGTGTCTACATTCACAGATCCGTTGATCATTATTGACCCGGTCAGACCTTCAGCATTACCCAAATTTTCACCGCAGGCTATAACGGGGTGTGTTGATCAAAGGAATCATAATTCTGAATTATAGCCCTACCAAACATCACTTTTCCGCCCAAGAAAACGTTGCAACTAACTCGAGACACTACCGAAGATATCCATTCGGCCGTCGGTACACAAACTTCAGAAACCTGACCCGGAACGGCGTGCACCAAGCTTCCCGATCTAGATATCTTTTGGATCCTTGTCCCCAACTTGAGAAGTTACCCCAGGTATAAAGCTGATTAGGTGTGGGCTTCTGTATGCGTTGTCCTACCACTCACTTCTACTGCCTTGTTAAGCAACGGCGGTCCTTGAAGGTTACTTTTGTGGTCGGACTGCATATCTGGTTCCAGGGCCACGAGCTGTTTTGCGGGCTCCATTGGCCCATTCCAGGTTCCCTCTCCACTACCTCCCTCTAGTCATTGTTACCATCTTTCGGTTTATACCGGCCATAAGGAGTGAGTGTCAAGTTCGAATCGAAAACCTGCTAAACGCCGCCCTTTACCATCCGCTATCAGGTGCCCTAGCCGGTGAGAAGCCACAACGCGGACGCCAACTGCACCCCCATTCAAAGGATAAGCTCCTTTCAGCAGCTTACTCCTTGGCCTTCATGTTATAGAGCCTCGTTGATGGCAATCACCGCCCGACAACTTTACCAAGACAGACAGTTCTCAGGGGTACGTAGTTACTCGAACTTATATCCTCTCGAGCCGTCCAGGTCCATGATAAGTATAATGTCTTATCAGTACCCACCATCACAAGAGGGCCCCGAGTTAGGGGCGTCGCAAGTCGGCTACATGGGAGGTAGCCATCTAACAGCGACAGCTTCCACCCCAGAGGTAAGACTTACCAGCAACCAACCTAGCACAGCCTCCATTTCCACCACTCCCTCTATTTTACCAACATTTAGCCCAGGACAACCAGATCTCCCCCGCTCGGCGACGAGAATCCCTGCCTCAAGAATTCAAGTTAAAAAGATCCGTCTCAACCCCTAACGTAAGACCGCAGGGGCCGAACGAAGCCGATCCCGGGCCACTTGGTCTTCCCAACGAGAAAAGACGGAATAAACTTGGCTATCACCGAACACCTGTCGCATGCTGTAAGTAGTCGCTGCGTTAAACCATGGCTATCCCGGGAAAAGGATTTGTATGAGTACTAAAACGTGATCTGTCGTAGGTCATTGTCGGAGAAGGAAAATTAGGTGCAAACAACCGGAAATACCGGACGTCCTAAGACGATGTGAGAGTTGCATTAATCTCAAGAAAGATTGTGTCTATGCTGCAGTAAATCAACCACCACCACTTGCGACAGGACAAAGACTAGGGACAAGAGCCTCCGTCGGAACTAGCCTTGCATCACCCTCCACTTCTCCATCGATGCCGACGGGAAATATAGTGGAAACACAGTCGAGCCAAACCTACCACCAGCTAGCCACAATGCCATCGATGTCCAGTATGACTCAGCAGTCGATAGAACCAAGAGAGGACGAAACTTACTCTAGCGAGACTAAAAGTAGGTGTAATCCGAGTCGCCTCTCCTAGTACCTGTGACCATGAAGCATCTACTAAGAGGCTAAAAGTTCCACCAAATGCAACAAGCGGCCGGGCATTCAACTACGGACACGAGACAAGCGGCTGGATGTCGACGGATGCGGGTGCCAACGTAGCGAAGACACCTAGCGACGCAAATGCCCCGTGGACGAACTTTGCTCATGGTATGACGGAGACCCCTGATCTTTCTCCTTACACTTCCCACGCGCCGTCGACGTCTCTGTCAACATGGCCGGCGACTTCGCTCGGATCAAGCAGGATAGACACCAACATTCGGCTTGACGATGTATGGAAACCGTATCCCCCAGGGACAAGATCAATGTCCTACAGCGACGATCAATCTGGGCAGTTTGCTTCTGCATCGACAAGAGGGTATGAGAGAGTACAAGTATCGGAAGCACACCTAAGTGCTCAGGGGTCTCTCTCCGCGGGCGCCGTGCCTCATCCGACATACAACGCATGGCAACAACCGTACCAATATGCTAAACCCAACGAAGACTACGAAGGGTGGTACGAAGACCATGGACATCATCCGTCGAACGCACACATCCCATCCTCCGGAGAGGATCTCTCCCAAGCCGGAGGCATGTACTATGGCGGAAGATGACTTTGAAATCGGCCACGGCTACCATGGGGAGAACAAGTAGGCCACTCCAGCGGCCGGTTTTCTGGCTTCCCTCGTGCAATATTATATTCCGTCTTCGGTTGGAGTGGACTTCGTCTTCCCCGATCTGGAAGTACTTACTTCCCTCTTATATATTGGTGTACGATCGACGAGTTATGGGTTAAAGGTTAACAGGGTAGAAAAAGCAGGAAAATGGTACCATTAAAATAAACAGAAAAGAAAAAGGCATGAGCTGCAAAAGGGCTGAGCGACTGATCTGCCTGAGCGCAAGGAGGGATCTGCGACACGTTCGTAAACCTGAGAACGCCTGGGGGATCGACAAGACTACACCATTGCGAGACCGCTACCTAACGGCAGTTAAATTCATAGCTCGGGCCTTTGAGGTCGTGTGTCCTCCTCAAATTAACTTCTACCTGTCGGCCGAGGAATATAACGGTATTCCGCGTCTGGCAGTAACGGGAACGGACCTCTCTTAGCCGATCTAGCGAAAGAAATAGCGTAGCATTATCGGCCACGAACACCTCATTATCGATTTTTTTCGCCAAGTATGAAGGCATTGCTGTCTTTACCGGACGTAACAATTATGAACTAGGCACTCCATCCCGTATTCAATTCGCCATTGTCATCGAGGCCTTTAATTTATCGAAACGGAAAACGAATCACTATGTCCACATGTGGGATGATGACACGGGAAAATTAGACAAGTTGAAGTGAACGAAGGGATCCATATCAGCTGCAGTCAGAGGTGGATACTGGAAATTATACATTTGTGTAAACAGACAGAGACGTGGCGGGCGGACGGCGATAATCTTTCTTCAACCGGCGATCAGTCCATGCGCCATCGATGAGCTTCCCGTCTGAGACTTTTCGGCCCGTAACTGGCGTAACGTATGAACCGAGATCGCCGACGCTCCCGAAATGTAAGAGGCGCGTTTAAGGCTACCTAGGTTGTCGTGGATTTTACTTTTCATGGTAACGCCATGGCGGATCCCGATCCTGTCTATGACTCTAACTTGGCAACGTTGTCATTGTCACTCACACCCCTATCTACCTTTGGCTGCATATAGCTGCTTTGTTACCTGGCAAATTCCCGAAAGGCTCGAGCTGCGAAGACTGCAGGAAGAAGTCAAAGTGTTTCTAGGGTTCGGATGTTTTTGTTTTACGTTGAGCTTCCAGGAGGGGAAAGTCAGTGTGTTTTCAACTCTTTACATATGGATGTTGTATCTAGACTTGTTAGGGAGGGAGTAAACTCTTCCTGTAGATAAACGCTGGGGTCGCCCCGGGCATTACTTATGTATGTATATGCTAACTTGAAGGAGTGTCATCTAAAGACGTACATTCGGCTTTTGATTAACCGCATTTTCATTTGCTAGTACTATAATGAGTGTGTACTAGATGGCATGACTGGACATGTATCTGCTAACCGCAATGGCTGCCACTGTCCTAGCACATGAACGTTCATATTGCTAATATAAGTTTTGGGGAGATGACGGAGAGAGGCAGTTACACAACGATACAAGAAAAGTCCCTTCGGCTTCATTGTGCCGAGGGTGTCTTGGATGACAATGGCAGCTCAATTAAACCGTCTATTGGCTTTTATGCCGTGTGCCATGATGACGGTGTGTGTCGTATAAATTAGTATCGGCTCGGATTTGTCTAACAATTTTTCTATATGACAAAGTTCCCACTCGGACCACATAGAGGGCTAGTAGTCACCTACTGCTGAGGAGGACGTAGGATCCCCTCCAATTCTTGGTAAAGGTAATTTGTAAATTGCGACCAGTATATAAAGAGGGAACCAACTTGAAATATCATGATGATTAGTAAGCTTATTGTCGGCTGTCTTCACGCCCTTAATTGCCAAGTTAGGACGATCAAGCCAATATAAGCCCCGATACTTAGAGTGGTGAGAAGAAGAACACTGTTTCCGGAGGTGCGAAATTTATTCCTCACTTCCCCATCGCAGTCGAACGAGGTGAAAAACTGTCTGTTGCCCTGATATCGACGGTATATGGCGCATAACAAAACTGCCGCGCCATAAACAGCGAAAAGTGCGCCTATGGCGTAGAACTCAGAGGTAAAGATCTTGAGGATGATCAGAGCGAAACTGAATTGCGAGAGGGCTGTTCGCATATATGCCCCTTCAAATGTCCGTTGGGCAGCCCGAATTTCTACCAATCTACGAGATGTAAGGTGTTTGGCGTTAGTAATGATATTCTATAGCACATGGAGCACACACGAAGCTCATCCTAACAATCGGGTTCCGACGAGGATCACCATTGAGACCTGCAGCGCGGCAGACTCGAGCCCCAACCCGGGGGTCAGCAGTAGATAGCTAGGCAGTCAGAATAGCAGGAATGTGACCTACTCTTGTGTGGTGAGGACCACCGATCGAGCGCGGTGCATCCGCAGATGAAGACGGTCTTCGGGATGTGGCTAGGATGCGACAGGTCAACACTCATCGGGTCCAGACATGATTATATCAGGGGGGATCTCGTGGAATCGCCTTTGATTCAGCATGACAATTCCGAGAGGCAATTTTCCTACGTTTATGTGGGGTAATAAGAGACAGGACTAACCTGAAACATAATTCTGGATGCACCTAATTTAAGTTGTTTATACGAAGTATCCAAATTCGTATACTCTTCAGCTAAAATTCGTGCATCATGATGTAGATACGTGACATCGGTAGCTATATAAAAACAACGAAGGATGGTAGTGCCTGAATGACTGGCAACCTTGGAAGCTGAATAATGTTATGGACCTAATCCATGGATGCTGCGGGGAATTTAAGGTTCCCTCCTACGGTACGGTACATACTGTAATTCGTGGCTGGGAAACTGGAGATCCTAGAGAGCTACAACATAGCTGTGGGTCCCGGTCACCTATATTTGGTACACGAGGTAGGTACCTACCTATGTATATATACCGTATATGTATGTACCTAAGGGCAATTGGAAATGAGGGTATGAGGTATGCATGTACCTCCTGAGGACATCGATGTCTGGAACACGTAAAGCTTAAACCAAGTAAAGGGAAACTTGACAATTGAGAAGTACCTAACATAATGTTCTCTTGGGAAACGGTTCCCCAAGTACATCCGGGATTCGAAGTAAGGTTACTGGGCTACATGTATGTATCTAATGCATGTATGATTAATCCGCATTATGAATGGTCCCGCCCCGACGGGGGGCACCAGAAAATTGGAAACTATGGAACTGGACATGTGACTTGATGCTTGCTCTTTCCTTTCATTGTCTTTTCAAAACATGGAACTCGTTGGATTCTAAACCAAAATCCTAACCGTCATGATACTCTAATGATGCAACATTTTGCGGCACAGCAAATATCGCCCAATTTAGCGCACGTGATGGACGTCCTGATCTTGGATACAGTCGGGGAATCGCGCATAATTGGCGTGGTCTTTGGTGTGGCCTTTGGTGTGGTTCTCTAGTGTATTAGAGGCCATGTTGCATCGCGCCGCGCGGTTAAAATCAGAATCGCGCCGTGCTGCTGTGCCGTTTTTCGACCGACTGGATTCGGTGCTTGGTGGGAACAGAGCTGCCCATTTCTGGTGTCTCGCGGCTTGTCCCGTTTCTTTGGTTCCCCTACTCTGGCAGTCTGGTACACATTCGCGTGCTTGTTAGTTCCGAGTTGGATGCAAGTCTTGCTGAGACAGATCGTGAGTTTGGTCTCGGGCTCTGATGTTCGATACAAGCCACGTCCCGGCTTCGGTCCCTGCAAGGCTCGGGAATTCGGATTGCCTACCCGCACGAGTTTGTCGATGTCGACTTTTTACAGAATGCCGAACAATGTCTCGATTGACCGGTTTGTCGTCACTTCTGCCTGACCCTGTCACACACTATCTTTCTATCTTGGCTCTTTTAGCTGCACCGCCGCAGTCATGGCTGTGCCTACTGAGCTTGCGCTTAATGGATCGCCACGGATTTCGCGCTACTGCACGTTATCAAGGCAGGACCCGATGCTTGCAACTTTTAACTTTCATATATGTCGAATAAGTGTTCGCATTGTGAAATAACTTCTCCTTCTCAAGGATACGGTCAGAATCAAGATGAGAGCATGCGTTACTGTTGATGGATTTCATGCTTCTGGGATATTCTACTTCAGGTACCAGGTCCTATCAGCTCGTGTTACAGTAGCATTTGCCCACTTTTATCTCTCCCAATGAGAGGATCGAGACAGAAGTTAGAGAATATCCAATCTCTACTTGTTCAAGTCTGTGGTGCGGCTGGAACAAGAAGGGGGGTATCATCATAATTCGTCTTCTGCATTCTGAACAGTATCCATCTGTGTTCAGAATTTCGAGATGAATAGCCGTCTTAGACCTCGGTGTGTTTTGCACTACTGCCACAGAGCACCGCCGTATGCAAAAATCTGTGGCAGAACGAGTTCGGCAAATGCCATCCATTCTGACTTGGCTTGGAACAAGCCTCAATTGGAACATGTCGGTCATCTGAAGTGCCTTGCGATCTCACCTGGCCGAGTACCTACTATGTAGTGGGCTCACAAGTGGGGTGCCCTGGACTCTTTGGGGCTGAGAAGGAAGCGAAGAATGCCTTACTACCCTTGTCCCCCCATGAGCAGAATGCCTCGCTGGTCTGGCAATGACAAAATGTGGTCAGCGACCCAATCAAATGTGCAAGGGTCCTTTTCGAGGGGAGCCGCAGTAGTGCGCGAGCCCTATCATCAATGTATCGATTCTGTGAAAGTTGCCTTGCCTACAAGTGTACCGCCCATTTTGGGTCACTTCACCCACTCCCGCTTCTGCTTCTCTGCCCCCTTCTCCCTACCTATCCAATTCACGCAATCCATCATCTTCCCTCCTAGTCCGCAGAAATCACTCGCTTGTTGAGCCTTCAATCGCAGTCCCGTCATTTCCCTTGTACTTTTTTTGCACGGCCCCTTGCAATCCACGGCACAGGTTTCGATCAGATTATCTCAGACAGAGGGGAAAGGCTGCGCTAACTTGGGAGTATTTCCATTTTCGCGCCGAGTTCCGTTCAACTCCACTTCACCTAAGCGCCGCCGCAGTCAAGGTACTTGCTTACCCCCCCAGCATTGTAGCATCACGACTTTAGTAGAGCTTTCTCTGATTTCTGAACCTCTTCTGATAATCAATCGAGAACTAGATTTGTCATTCTCAATATCACACCAACATTGTATATCGCCAGTCGTCGTGTGGCATATTCTAAATAGACCTGATCTGTGAAGACACTGGTCGCGTTCAGCTTGCGCGAGGCTCTCGCTTGATCTATCTTCCCAATTGTCGCGTTGTTCGGTCGTAGAGGAGGAACATGGTCTCGCTCTGACGAACATTCACCGAGAACCACGCTGTTCGAGTGCTATACATCGATTTAGTATATACGAGCCTCGAACCACCCTACCTGTCCCTAGCTATGACTATGAGTGCGGGATACACAGTCTCGCCCGCGTCGCTCGACCTTCGCGATCATCTAAAGGATCGGGCGCAACAACCTCACCGCGACGGCCACTACTATAACAACTACAACCACAATCAGAAAGGCCCCGTTACGCCCGTCGAATCTCATCTGCTGTCACCGTACTCCTCCCACCTTCAAAGCAACTCTGCATCACCTACGGGCAACTTCAACACCCCCGCAGACTCAGTCTCCACTATCGATATCTACCAGTCGAGTGACTTTAGTAGCGATTTTGATGACTCGTACCTTTGTGTCGACTATAACAACGTTGAAAGTGGAATGCCTCAATTCCTCGAAGAGTTTGACAGCATACAAGACTCGACGACGCACTACTTACAGAACCAAGATAATGGTGCTAAAGTTGCCAAATATCCCCTGAGCCCTCATCAGACGCCTTCTATTCCGTCGACATTGGCATTCAGCAGTAGTGCAGACGCTGGGGCCGACTTGTGTACACCTGTTGGAACTTATCATATCTCAAACCAAGCTCGCCCTTCTGCGGACTCTGTCAACTCAAACCAGTCCGCACCCCAACTAACTCCCGACACCGGTGGTAGCTTTTCAAGCGAGGATAATACTGCACCGACCACGCTTGCCATGGCTACCCAGAGTCCACGCGTGACTGTTTCCATGTGGAACCGGGATGAAGAAGCCCCAATACAAGGCATTGAGAGATCCTTTACCGCGGGGGCCGAAAATTCTAGGACGACTGTGCATTCTTCGCACAGCTTGGCCGGCGATTTAGCTGGAGAATCAACCCATGAAAGTATAACAACTATATTACGAGATGCGCAGGGCAGATACCGGGGCCTTGCTCCTGGAAACCGTTCTTCTGAAGAGGTTCCAAGCCCCAATCAGCAGGCCTCGCGCAGAGAACGCGATGAAAAGAACAAAGAAGTCTTCGAATGGGTTTCCCGATCGACTGGCAATTCGAGCGACTTTTCTGGTGGCTCGGACGGTTCCTCAAACATGATTGCCGGGGGGCAGGATTCGGAAGATGACAATATACCGGCGGGCGATATTCCTCTAGGAAATACAACCGAGAACAGGCACATCCCTGGTCAAGCATATCTCAATGTTGATGGACTGGGTGGACCCATCACACAGGCTGACTTTGATATAATGCGACAACTTCCTACTTGGGGAGATGCTCCAGCCATCCACGCCATCCAGTCTGGTAATGCGTACCAACCCCCGACATCACAAGCCGCTATTGAAAAATTCAATAGACAATGCCAAGACAACGAGTCAATTGTCTCAAGAGCAGCAACTTGGGGGACTCGCCGGCGGAGCTTGCCTAGTATTGTAGACATGGAAGGAATTGTCAGTGGGAACTTCTTGAAAAAATGGTCCATTAGTGGCCACTCTCGTCGACCGAGTTTCATGAAAAAGATTCCTAGCCTTGTGCGGAAACCTAGTGCCAGCCAAATCTTAAAACGTAAGGGTAGCAATGCTAGTGAAGTGTCTCCAGAGGATCTTGATGATCAAGACCGCCGGTCGTCGAAAGATACTTTAGCGCCTCCCTCGCGAACCTCCAGCTGGGGAATTAGTGGGATCACTAAGAAGCCTACACCATCTATTAATACCGCTCTGGTTGGAATTGCTACGGGCGCAGCTTCTATCGGGACTACTCATGCTCGAAGCGGCTCAATCAGCGCAACATCTATGACTTCTCCGAAGAGTCCATTCGGATCTCTTAGTGTACCGCCCGTCAAGAACGCACTTACAAGACGACGGAGCAAGACGGAGCTTCCAAAGGGCTCCAACCCGGAAAATCTAATTGGAATGTTGAAGAAGCAAGGTGGCCCGCCCGTTGCCTCACTAGCAAGAACCCAACCAGCTATAGAGCCAGAGGACGACGAGGATGACGACGACGAGGGGTTTGAGGATGCGGACATAAAAACCGAGCCAAACAGACTCAATATCATAGAACCTACTCTCAATGGTTTCCGGGAGCATGTCCTCAATTTGAACCCTGGGCTTCGAAACGAGAACGGCTGGTTGGCTGACCGTATCGCGTACCAGCTGGTTATGCGCTACAAGCACCTTCAAAATGCTAAAATCAAGCATCTGAATCAAGTCAATCAACGGAAATGCTCATGCGGATCCTTATGCATTGCCCTTGGCGGGTCGGCTATTCCCCTTGATAGTAAAGGAGGCGAGCGAGGCTTTGACCCCTTGTCAGCTCGGCCGGAGTCCTCTGATGGCGACACTACACCACTCGAGGGTGGTATAAATTCGGAAAGTTTCCCCCAAGGTATTCCTATGCCTCCGACTATGTCCCTCCCCGCAGAATTCGAGTGTCAGCTATGTTTTACGAGCAAGAAATTCCAGAAGCCTTCTGATTGGACTAAACACGTCCATGAAGATGTCCAACCGTTTACATGCACATGGGAGAAGTGCCGCGACCCGAAAATGTTCAAGAGAAAGGCTGACTGGGTCCGACATGAGAACGAAGGCCATCGGCACCTAGAATGGTGGGCGTGCGACGTAGATGACTGTCGACATATCTGCTATCGGCGGGACAACTTCCTGCAACATCTCGTCCGAGAGCATAAATTCACGGAGCCCAAGATTAAGACGAAAGCCGCCATTAAGAAGGCGGGTGGCGGTGACCGCACGTGGCTGAAAGTGGAACAGTGTCATGTCGAGACTCCAGCTAAGCCATCCGATGAGCCTTGCCGATTCTGTCGCAAAACCTTCCCAACGTGGAAGAAACTTACAGTCCATTTAGCAAAGCACATGGAACACATTAGCCTTCCCGTGTTGGAGGTAGTCAAGAGAAAAGAGCTTGACGCGGATACAGTAATCAGTCCAGTACAGGATCCTCCGCGCCCCAACTTCCCAGCACCTCCAGTGAAACAGGAACCCCCGACGTTTAGCCCTCATAGTGTCAATCCAACGTCGAACCCCGTTCCAATGGAGTATACCCAAGGTAACATCGGTTATGGCATAACCCAGATGCCGCTCCAGAATACCTACTATGGTCAGCATGCAATGGCTCAGTCATATACCGAAATGGCCTCTAATCAGAGGTCTAATTTGATGATGCCCCCAAATTATAACGCCGCTCAACCTCCTCAACCTACATACCACCCGCTACCCGTCACTACAGCACCGTCTTATGACCCGTCTGCCAACACCTACATAAATTTACAACCCCAGCAAGAAGGCCTAGAGCCATTCCCCCAGCTTGATCTCAATCCTTTAGGGATACAGGACCCTTCTGGATCTCTCGGCTACGACAATCTTGGCACTGCTGGCATGCAACACATTGAACAGTATGGTAGCCACCCAGGTTCGGTCTCGCCCTATGACCACTCACCCCACCAAGGACATGGACCCTTTTACAACCCGTGAATAACGAATCTCTCCTTTCTATTTTGCGGTTTACGTTTGCGATTCCTCGTTATAACAGATACCCCGAGCTGGAGTTTGCAGGATGGCTAAGGATAACCGAGGCACACTCCACCATGTTCCTGAATTGATTTATTAAGAAGTTTTACTCGCAACTTAATATCCTGGCGTTGTTTGGGTAACACTTGTATATTTTATCATCGGGTTATATACGGTCCTTCATTAGGTCGATAGATTCTTCAGTCGACTGATGACCGGGTATTCTATGTCATGATGCATTTCCTATGTTGGCAACATAAACATAGTTGGGTCCGATTTGTCTTTTCCCGTCTTGCTTTCAGGCTGTTTGATGGAAGAGATTTATGATGTCCTTTGTTACGAAATGATGGATGGACCGCTGACGAACTTGCGGAATATATGACAGCAAGCGAAATCCACACAATCATCCGTTCTGATGAGAAGCTTCTTTTTCTTTTCAGGTCATCGGGAGCGGGATGGGTTGGCGTGCTTTCTTCTAGATCTCAATAGAACTTTTAAACGTATTTTCAGCAACATCGAATCGTACCCTGCTTGTGATCTTCGCGGATTGAGTAGATTTAAATATGTCTGCATAAAAAGTTTTGACACAAGCTTTAGGCGGGAGGCCTCTATGGCTTTATTTGGAACAGGCGGGTCTTACGTAGGTATCTAATAAGCCATCTTCGTCAACTTCCTAATCTACCTAGCGTACCAATCATTCCCTGAATTCGCTGTGGAGTTGCCGAGGTAGATATTATCTATCCCATTCTTCAAGCTTTAAAGCTGTGATCATCCCTTGTGTACTACGTACGCGTACCTTACGTGGTGGGAGTTCCGGGTCTCAGATGAGCCGGTTTTCCCGGACCAAGGCGACTAAATAAGGGGACCAATGGAAGAATTACCTTACAGTAGTATGGTTCTGCTGGGCAACTAACATTGATTTCAATATGTCAATTCATGATACGCTTGGTATCAAATAAGCTTAAGCTTAATTATGACGGTGATCGAAGTTCAAGAGTCTGATCTATGGCCAGCGGAAGTGCTGTGGGGGGTATCTTCACCCTTCATCAGCGGCAACTATACTTAGCGGCGGCGCTGACCCGGTCGACTGGTTGACTTCAATTCACCTGGTAATTTATTTAGTACCGTATGTAGTTCGTTCGGCCGCTCGTTTCAGATGACGCCGCTAGAACTCTTCAAATAGCACGTGTGAGAAAATGAGGAATAGAGAATCCGGTAAAGTGATTCCCCGCTATTAGTGCAAGTCTCTCCCGACATTGTCACCACGCATAAATGTGCCATCCGATGTTGACGACGATGATACCTGGTATGCATAATAGCACTAAGATTATTCGAGGTCGCTTACCTACTACTGTGTGTATTCGACATCCATGTAAATCCGTATGGTTAGGACCGGGATAAACAGGTCGTCGTCATATTAGATCACTAGGGTTAATAAGATGAACCCAGTATAAAGACCCCAGAGTCGACGCTCGTTTATAGAACTTGGAAAGGAAGGAAATAGGGTTGAAGATCTGTCTCGTGTCTTAAACTTCACTTTATACATGACGTATAAAGGAAACTGGGATTGAGGAAGAACTTGGGGTGACTTCTTGTTTTTCCTTGATTTATCGCCCTTCCAAGACATCGTATCGAAGCATTGGCCTGACCTCCTGTTTGAGTGTGGCTTGGAATTTGGAAGTCGGAGGTTGATATGACAGGGCCCCCTGGTGCTGCGAGCCCCTGGAGGCTCTCTAACGCACTACTCTGAAGATCCCTTAACAATTTCTGGCCAATCACTCAATTCCTTCCCCTTTCCTGTCCAATTTCCGACCAACCACATTCCAGTTCCTAATCTTGAACTAGATTCGCTTTTGTTCTTGGTCAATTAATGAGCCACTGCTATGATTATGCTTGTGCACTACCACTTATTAAACTACTCTTAGCTCTATTTACCTTACAGTAGATGTTATTTTTATACAGTAAAGTGACCAAAGACCACCACATGCCAGATTTACGGTAATTGTTTGATACGATGAGATTCGTTTGCTTCTCTCGCTCTCCCTCTCCACTAGCTATTTCCCGCCATGTTTCGAAGATTCCAAAATGGCTGCCCTGGCGGTCCTAAAATGGGCTGGGTCAGCCAAGGAGGTTGCCGGATATCCAATGATCTGCGAAAAAGTCGGTTTCATGTGGATTAGCTTAAGCCCCAGTCGCCCTTTATGGTCGACTCCACGATGATGGCGCCGACAGGGGCAAAGGGGGAACTGGGGTACGAGCCTCGAATGTTCAATCAGCAGGGGGCTCGTCCAGCCAGTCAACAACCGCCCTTTTCCTTCATGTACATAGAGATCTTGTCAGGGGTCTGCACAAGATGCATTTTCTGATCTTAGCTTCCTCACCAACCATCTTGCTTTGACCTTCACTTTTCCTTTGGCGCCTTTCCCTCTTTTACCTGAAGTCGTATTTTGGTGATCTTCTCCCACACTCGTTTACTAGCTCAGTAAGACTCGTTTCACATATGCGCCGACGTCGTCCCTCTCTCACATACTATCGTCAACCTTCTCGTCATTGTTGACACAACCGCTCCAAGCTACCAGTTCGAACATAACTAGAAACAAGTCCTATTGCCGGCTCCCACATCCAGAGGGCAACTTGTTGCCATTTCTATTCTTTCCATAGGTTGATCCTTGGCCATTTTTATTCTCATGAGTTTTCTTTAGGCAACAAGGCACTCACTCCTTTTACTATCGTACCACGTCTCATACAGTTTCTATGTGCTCTTTTTGAGGTTTCGAGACGACTTTCTATAGAGGAACCCACCGACCATCATATATCTGGAACGAACAATTTTTTTTCAAACGGGGATATTTTACAGCCGATACAATTTTAATAATCTTGGTGAAACAGACCATCAACGGCGTGGTATATCAGGCTGCATCTAGCGATTGATTTTCAAGCACAGTTAGGAGGCGTAAACACAGGAGATATACAAATAGATAACGAAAAGAAAACCGCTTTTCGGGCGGTTTTACGATTTCCTTTGGCTTTTATACGACATACACAAAAATCCGACCAAGATGGCGAGATCGAGTTGGAATATCCGGCGAGCGGCGATACTGGCAACGGCGTTTGTTAGCGGAGTTCTAAGCGATGATCTATTGGTGACGAACGGGTTCAACAACTGCGAGAATGACAGCAATATCAAGGTCCAGAAAGTGGATATATCTTACAACAATGCCGACAAGACCGTGGTTTTTGACGTGGCGGGCACGAGCGACAAGCAACAGAGTGTGATAGCGACGCTCTCCGTCACAGCATACGGCGAAGATATCTACACCAATACCTTCAACCCATGCGTAAACACAACGTTCGTCAAAGACCTGTGTCCTGGTACGCCGAATTATGCCAAATTTTCGTTATAAGCTCGATTGCTGACAGTAACATAGTTCCTGCTGGATCCTTTGGTGCCAAAGGGACTCAGAAGATACCTCCGCAATATGCTAACGCCATTCCTGCAATTGCTTTCCAGATACCCGATATTGCAGCACAGGCAACATTACAGCTTAAGGCCATAGACGATGGAACGGAAGTAGGATGTATCCAATCGCAAGTAACGAACGGAAAGACTGCCAGCGTACCAGCGGTTTCGTATATCGCCGCCGGTGTAGCCGGAGCAGCTTTACTAGTGGGTGGTGCTGGAGCTATTGGAGCAGCATTTTCTGGGGGAGCCGGTGCCGCGGGTAGTGGTGCAGCGGGCGCGGGCACCGTCAGCCCAAGTTTCGGAGAGGTCTTCGGCGTATTCCAAGGCTTTGCGATGAACGGCATGATGTCCGTCCAACTGCCACAGGTCTACCGCAGCTTCACGAAGAACTTTGCTTTCTCAACGGGCCTCATCCCGTGGCAGCAGATGCAGATTTCCATCGACAACTTTCGAGCAATGACCGGTGGAAACCTGACTAATGACAGCTTTGAATTCCTCCAGAAGGCCACTCTTGTCTTCCCCGATAACTCGACGTCGAGCCCAAATAGCAAGTTTTTTAAGCGTGCCCTCGTAGACACTTATCTTGCCGCTCGCGATATCGAGACGTCGGTCAACGCAACGACAACTACTGGGAATGAGCCAACGGGCACTGAATCGACGATCCGTGCCGCTGTCTCCGGTGTCCAGGCGTTTGCCCAACAGTTATCTGTGCCGCAGGCCAACACTTTCATGACCGTCCTGCTGATCGTGGCCATCATCATTGCCGTTATTGTTGTGGGTATCTTGCTGGTGAAGGTCATTCTTGAGGCCTGGGCCCTATTCGGTAGCTTCCCTGAGTCCTTGACCGGCTTCCGCAAGCATTACTGGGGCTCGATTGCTCGCGCCATCACATCACTCATTCTGGTGCTTTACAGTATTTGGGTCCTGTACTGTGTGTTCCAATTCACGCATGGAGACTCCTGGGCGGCTCAGACACTTGCCGCCGTTACTCTTGCAATGTTCACCAGCATTTTGCTATTCTTCTCGTGGAAGATCTGGAATATGGCGCATAAGCTCAAGAACATGGAAGGAGATACTTCGGGCCTATATGAAGACAAGAAGATTTGGGTCAAGTATTCGCTCTTCTACGAGTCGTACAAGAAGGATTATTGGTGGATCTTTGTACCGATGATCCTCTACATGTTCGCAAAAGGATGTGTCCTCGCCGCTACTGATGGCCACGGCATGGCGCAGAGTATCTGTCTACTAATCGTTGAAGGACTGATGCTGTCTTTATTGATCTGGAGCAAACCGTTTGAGCGGAAGTCTGGCAACGTCATTAACATCTCCATCCAGGTTGTCCGTGTTCTCTCCGTCGTCTGTATTCTCATATTCGTGGAGGAATTCGGTATCGCCCAGACTACACAGACAGTTGCCGGTGTCGTTCTAATCGCCATACAATCGGCTCTAGCCGGAACTCTCGCGATCCTCATTGCCTGGAACGCCATCGTAGCATGCGTAAAGCAAAACCCCCACCGCAAGCGTAGAAAGGAGATGGGTAAGCTTCAACCCCTAACGCTTCCACAGCACCGTTAGCACCCGCAACAGAGTACTGACTAAGACATCACAGAGAAAATCCAGCGTGACCTGGACGACCTAACACCTCTGGACGCGCGTAACTCGCTGCTTTTCGATCGCACCAAGAGCAACGATACTAGCATCACCATCACTTACGCTAATGCCGTCTCGGACTACAAGAAGCCAATCAGCCGCCGAGACTCCTCGCCCGACCAGTACATCGGCGTCGCGGTTGAGCCTACTACTACCTACTCACCATTGAATGTCCCGTACAATAGGCCTCTGACGCCCAGCATGCCAATGGGAGGCGCAGACGCAAGCCAACCCGGGGCAGGCAATGGCTATGGCAACTACAGCTCCGGCCAGCAGAATGGGTACTCGGGATACCGTGGGTACTAAAAGAGGGGACACGCGGGAAGAATGAATAAGCAAGGCGGAGGAGCGGGGGGTTGGAATGCGGGGATACAGACAGATTCAGAAATAAACCCGCCATCGTAGTCGAGACAGCATATGGGCTCGAACTAGTGTACCTTGATACCTATAATGTGCCACGACACGCTGTATAAAACGACAACCTACGGTATACCCACTTTCTCTAAGTTCGCCTCACGGGGGGCGAGGGGTTGAAGGGGGCACGTGGGAACTTACATAGAGACAGATCCATACATATTTTTTTTCCATTTATTCTGTAGCCGGCCGTCCCTACTTTCTCTACGAGTATATAGCTGAACCGGTATTGAGTTGTAGTGATTACGGCCGGTCTTTGTTAGGTTACTAAAACTTGTAAATACCTTATCTTTTTTTAATGCCTTCACAAGTGAACTGTCAGTCCAACACGATCCAAGTATCATGAAAATTTAAAGTCCATATATTTACTCCCTTGCGTAGTTTGAGTGATATAGGAGTCAAGTTGCTCCTTTTCCTCTAACCTAGGACATTCCAATTTTGATATCAATTGATGGATATATTCAGTTTTGCATATGTAACATAAGCTTAGACCGGTTAATGCATATAAGTATACAGTGCATTGTACCTTTGTACCTTAGAAGGGAGCTTTGACCATCCAAGTCACCTAAGAGAAGTAACGACGCGTGAGACCAGCTGCCTTGAGCTCCGACCAAGCAAGCAAGCCTTGCCTCATTCAACGAACCAGACGTCAATCATTCAACCTTTGCATTTCCATCCACTTGTAACACCACCACATCACCTCGTCGTCTCTAATAATTTCTCGTACTCATTCCGAGAAGAACTACATCTCGTTCCCTACTCAATTCCCCTCCACAGAACTTAGCCATGGATACTCTCGTGGCCAAGTACAGCCGCCCGGCTGCATTCACCAATGAGACGTTTGAGGACCAACAAGAAGATCTCCAAAATGACATGACACCCGCCCTATCTCTCAAGTTCGCCATGCCTCCAGTAGCTCAAGTAAGCGCTCTCCACAACAGCTTCATATGATATCAAGCCAGAGAAGGGACAAGCAAAGCTAACAATAAAAAAAACAACAGCCCTCCGCCTGGCTCCGCGCAGCAACCGACGACCGATCGAACCCGGACTGCCCGATCAAGATCGCGCACGGCACGACGACGCTAGCCTTCCGGTTCCAGGGCGGCATCATCGTAGCGACAGACTCGCGGGCCACGGCGGGCAACTGGATCGCGTCGCAGACGGTCAAGAAGGTCATCGAGATCAACAACTGCCTGCTGGGCACCATGGCCGGCGGCGCCGCCGACTGCCAGTACTGGCTCGCCTGGCTGGGCATGCAGTGCCGCCTGCACGAGCTGCGCCACAAGCGCCGCATCAGCGTCGCCGCCGCCTCCAAGATCCTCGCCAACCTCGTCTACCAGTACAAGGGCATGGGCCTGTCCATGGGCACCATGTGCGCCGGCGTCACCAAGGAGGAGGGCCCCGCCCTGTACTATATCGACTCGGACGGCACCCGGCTAGCCGGAAACCTGTTCTGTGTGGGCTCGGGTCAGACGTTCGCTTACGGTGTGCTGGATGCTGAGTACAAGTACGACTTGAGCGAAGAAGATGCCCTGGAGCTGGGACGTCGGAGTATCCTGGCTGCTACGCACCGAGATGCCTACTCTGGTGGTTATATCAACTTGTACCATGTCAAGGAGGAAGGCTGGGTCAAGCACGGCTTTAACGACACGAACCCGATATTCTGGAAGACGAAGTTGGAGAAGGGCGAGTTCACCAACGTCACCAGTCAACTAGATTAAGTACAGGGTTAAAGGACAAGGATAACAAGATGGATGTGTGCTTCATAGAAAGTGCTCTGGGGAATGCATTACGCATGCAACGAGGCTAGGGAGAGGGTGCGAAGAGCTTGATAGACTGTGACAATAGCTATCTAGGCAAATTCCCACAGCCCTTTAGAATCCACCGTGTAAATGTACAACATCCAGCTAATGCATGGGGACTATTGGCGGTCTTTTCTCTACATGAAAGTCTACAATGTTTTCCCGTAATAATCTAACTCCGAAGAATGCTATGCCGTGCTACCCAATGCTATGTAATCATACAGGCATAGTCGTATAACGTATACTCACTCACTATTCCGAGCGAACATCCAAGTTTAAGGGGGGTATCATAATTTATCTTCATCTTCAACCTTCTTCCAACTAGGAGCTCCTAGTATGCCGCCGTCCACATTCGGATCCAGGGGCCACTTCCTAATAGCGAGGATGTCCAACTCGCTCCGCCAACCAGCCTCGTACATCTCCATACCAGTCCATGCAATCATTGCCGCATTATCAGTACACAGCGGCAGCGGCGGACATACGAGCTCAATGTGGCTATAACCACGAGCGTCGAGTATGGCCCGCAGGATATGCATTAAATACCGATTACTCGCAACGCCACCTGCGACAACGACGGTACGGATATTCCGTAATACTTCGCCATCACTCGTATCTATGCCTCTCGAAAGCGCGAACAAAAGCCGGCTCGCTAAGTGCTCGAAAGCCAAGCGCATAACATTTTGCGCAAGCAACCGCCGTTCTGATACATCCATATCCGGACGCTGCAGTAGTAGCTTCAACACCTGCCCATTCAGCCCGGCGAAGTCGTAAGTCATCCCCGTCGTGCCGGATAACGGCGGAGTCAACACCCATCCGAGCCCGGAGTCGTAAATTTTGATTTCGTCTGCGCGGGTAGATGGCGGCGTGTAGTTGTAATCGGTACCGCCGGCGGGGAAGGCGAAGCGCTCCAGCAGCGGGCCGTACATGACGTTTTCGCCGGCCGCGATCTCGGAGGAAGGCACGATCTCCCGCGCGCACTTGTCTATCATGTCTCCGATGGCGATGTTCTGGGCCGAGGCTAGGATGGCATGGTCGTTGAGAGAGCGGGACAGCACGAGTAGCGAGTGCCCGCCTGAGACGAGCAGGGAGAGGAAGGGGAAGGTCGGGGTAGGTTGGGGGTTCTCTGCTTCCTGTGTTGGTGTGTAACCCCCTTGTTTTTCTTCTTGCGCCCTCTGCCGTTTTCCGGCCTCGAGAGCGCTGACGAGTCGCGGCGTTAGCGCGTGTGCTTGCATGTGGTTAACGCCTAGTAACGGTACACCCCAAGCGACCGCAAGTCCCTTGGCTGTGTTCAGGCCCGTGGAGAGGTTCGACAGCATGCCCGGCCCGCGCGTCACCGTTACGAAGTCCGGCTTCCTACGCGCTTGTCCGTCCATCCAGAGCAATTCCTGCTCTTCTGCGCTTATATCGCTTCGCGGACCGCTATCAGTCGTCTGCGTACCTGTCTCCGAGGCTTTGGGGAGAGATCGCATAGCCTCCCCTACCATCGCCGCTAGGTGCCGTGTATGCGATACGACCGCCATCACGGGATGTACGCCTCGGAATTGGCGGTTGTCGGAGGTGATCTTCTTGTCGAAGAGGAGATGCGCTGCTCCACCCGCACCCGCATCTTTCTCTAGGACCGCGACACATGTGTCATCGCATGAGGTTTCGATAGCGAGAGTGAGGAGGCGTCGCGGTCTCCTAGGAAGTTGTGATAAGGAGGATAGTAGACACCGTTGCGCCGGTGATGCTGGGAAAAGGCGGGGGTTTAGGCGCAAGCTATGATGCGCCTGCATCAAAGAGTACGGCCATGTCGGCGTCAGCCATGTCGCGCTCATGAAGACGACTGGGTATGTTGCGAGTCGAAAATGACTCCAGCGATCATGTCTTTTCTTTTTAAGTTTTCGTCGAAGCTTAGGAATATCTTTGTTAATAATCGCTTATCTTATCGTAGTTTTCCACTTATCCCTATGAAACATCGTATGTTGTTTGATCTACCAATAAGGCCTAATCTCTTAAACAAGTATAAACCTCTAGGTTAGGAACTATTGTTGAATTTTTACCATTTAGCGATAATGACGGAACAGTTTACCAATGTATAAGTACCTACCTACCTACAGTATGCTTGGAGATCGTAGGTCCAGTCGACCCGGAGCCCGTCAATATCCCTTAATCCTAGTAAGTATCACTTAGGAGCAGATGGTGCTGGTTTAATATACCATACTAAAGAGTTTATTTGTCTCTCCTGGTGGAATATCGGACGGCATGGTTTACTACTGTATACTTTCACCTCGACAACATCATGCGAATGCGTTCTCAAAAAAAGACGCCGATCCGGGTGAGCCTAGAAGCCTAATGGGCTGGCTCTTTCACACCGCCACAGCGCCTCATAGTCGTTCCCAAAGCTCATTCGCCGCCTTCAGTGAAGTTCTTAGCAGGGAAAACGCCCAACTGTGACACCAAAGCAATATCGTAGGAGGCTGTGTAATCTCCGTTTGTCAAGTCTTCCTCCCAGTCTGTTTCTTTCGTCTATTAGACAATAGTAACGCCAAAACTTTCCGGCTCTTAATCTATATTCTTGCATCAAGATACTCAACGAACACTCCATGAGATATGGACGAAAAGCCAGAAACTAGCAAGGACATGTACATGTTGCCGCCAATTTCGGGGATTAAACGCTCTTGGGAAACTACAAACCAATGGCCCGAATGGGGCGAAGACTCAAGAGCGGCACTCCTAGGGCCTACGAAGAAAGTTTGTACTCCTAGGTCGACATACTTCCAAGAGTCACACATTCCTGAGCCCCCTAGCTTTGAAGAATATGTTACTTTACCGCCGATTCGTAGCCTAGGATTCGAGAGTGCATCGTGTGCAGAGCCAAATCCAGATGGCTCCACGTCATTCTCGAGTACACATCTTCTACCACTAACTAATGATATCACATGTTCATGGCAGCAGTCTCTTGGTACCTCGAGACAACCGCCAATTTTAGGAGATCAGTATCCAACAGACAGGGATGATAGTTTCATACAACAATGGGCATCACAGAATACTGAGAAATGGCATTCCTTCGACTCGGTGGATAATACACACATAACCTGGCCTGCTCCAAATATCGCTCTGATTCAGGCACCCCTGGGCCATAATGGATTGGGATTCTTGCAACCCTTAGAATGTGGACAGCAGGAGTATTCCTTTATCCCAAAAGAAGCTACCGCGTTAAAGCTAGAAAACGCTGATATCATCATGAGTGATAATATCGCAATGGGTGTCGACGACATTGACAATATTGAGGACGGAGAACATACCTCACAATCTGACGATGAACTTCAAAGTTGTACGTCCCCCACTAAATCACCTCCTGTCTCTCATAACATCACGGAAGGGGACCTTGACGCAAGTAATGGAAGTAGTCAAGGGCTGTCGTGTGACTCTTGCTTTGGGATGGTGAGTATCTTATTTTACCTTAAAGAAGTCATCCATTGACAGGAGTTGGATAGATTATCTTCGAAAAATTCCAGTTACAGGACAAGTTTTTCAGGAGAAACGCTACTAAACAAGTTTCTCTCGAAGTGAATGGGACCATGGTAGTCATTAGGGACGCGAAATCAAACAACTATGGTGGTCTTCTAGATCGGGGAGCGTCGCGGGTTATGATTAGTCTGTTTAAGGATCATAACATAGAGCTGTCGGCATATATAAAGACTCCAGACAGGATTGAGGTGCTTATATACGGTCGAATCGAGCAAAGTAACGCCATTGGAGACGCTCTCTTAGAGCAAGATTACTTCCTCCAGCGACCGGACTCATATGATCTTTCACGACCGTACCATAATCCTCAGTGCCTTTCGGAGCCTGACAAAGAAGACGAGCTCTCCTGGGAGTGTAACGAATCATTCGTGAATCAAACCACGATTTTAGATGAGAAGGAGAAAAGCAAGGTTGCCGAGTTACTGGATTCCGCAACTGGACCTATAAATTTCAGAACTGTCCAGATTTCAGACATCATTATCACTAAACTAAAGAAGTGAGTATTGGAATCTGTTTGATATAATTGCAGGTACTGAGAAGCATGTAGCCATCAAACCAAAGCCCTCTCTATGATGATAGAGAAGGAATCGGGAAATATTCGTGACACGAAGTTTCCTTCTGTATGGACCGAAAATCCGGACACAGAACCTTCGTACTTTAGGTAAGAGGCCAAACTCCATTCATCGAACATACTTCTGACTTCCTTTAGATTCTATAACACAGTAACCCGAAATCCCGTCACACGAACCCCGAGGTTATGTCTTGGTGGTCTTCTTGCAGATGTGAGGGCACCATTTTCTGCGTCTTGAGCTTGGCTAATACGAGGTATCTAGGAAATGGGTCTTGGGAAAACCTTGACAACTTTAGCTCTCATTGCAACATCTTTAAGTAAGAGGGGCGAGTATTCTCATATGGCTCGTGTGACTTTGATAGTATGCCCTATGACGAGTCAGTATCAGCTGCCCTCTCTCGCTGAGGATTCTGTCCTAATACACACCTTCTAGCTATCACTTGCTGGCAAGACCAGATAGAAAGGTATGTGTTAAATGCTCAAGAATTGCTAACAAATCCTAACTTTGTATAAGACACTTCAAGAAAGGATCTCTTATTTATAAGATCTACCATGGATCGACAAGAGACGATGATACAGCGACTCTAAAGGGTGCCGACATAGTTCTGACAACGTACGAAACCCTCAGAGCTGGATTGCCGGGTGAAGGAGCTGTAATGAGGAAGAGTATGGGGTCTAGGCGAGCCGGGCTACTTCATAGCATTGATTGGCACCGAATTGTTCTTGATGAGGGTAGGTGACGACTGTCCAAGCAACTTTCATTTTAACTGAGAAATTTCCAGCACATATTGTGAGAAATCGTTCCACAAAGTCGTTTCAAGCGGTCAATACGTTAAAAGCTAAGCACCGTTGGTGTTTAACTGGGACACCAATCCAAAATCGTTTAGATGATCTCGGAGCTCTTGTTGAATTCCTTAAACTCGATCCGTTTGATGATCCCGGCATATTTAGGAACACATTTCTAACACCTATTGATAATGGGGAGCAATCTGGATGGGAACGGCTTAGGTCACTGATAAGATCAATTGCCCTCCGCCGAACGAAAAAGGCTCTCGACGCCGATCTCAACCTCCCGGCGCGACGCGAAACTATCCATTGGATCCATCTGGATGATGAAGAGAGGGCCCTTTACAACTTAGTCAAGAAGAATTTTACACTAGCCATTGACTCTGGAGGGTCGGTTATGAATACGTTTCAATTCATACTTCGGCTTCGTCAGATCTGTAACCACGGTATTGACTTGCTGCCCCAGAGCCTCCGAGTTTGGCTAAAGGAGGCCGCTTCTCTTGGGGCTGCAGTCTCTCCCTTACTACAGAGATGCGAAGTATGTGACACAGCAATTGATGACAATGGCTCATCATCATATTATGTGTTTTCGTGCTTCCACCAGATTTGTCGGGCTTGCCTTCCAGCTGATGACGTACCTAACAATGGCACTGGCTCCGTCTGCCCTGTATGCGACATCGATATCCTTGAGAAAACTGGGGGAGGCACCAAACCGATGCCAGACCATAAATCTGGATCGAGGTGCTATCGCCCTTCATCAAAAGTCCAAGCTTTACTTCAAAACCTGCAGAATGACCGTAAGGTTGCAATCACATCCGGCCAGCCATCAGCAAAAAGGTGAGTCGCATCCTAATATATATCTCATCAATATTGACCATACACAGTGTTGTGTTCTCGGCATGGACTGGCATGTTGGACCTGGTCGGTGAAGCGCTATCCAAAAACGGGTTGATGTACCAAAGACTCGATGGCAGCAAAAGTCTGCCACAAAGACGTGACGCGCTTGAAGACTTTCGCTCCGATCCGAATTGTGTTGTATTACTTGCATCACTCGGAAGTGCCGCGGTTGGGTAAGTGAGGAGAACAATGCGCTTGAGCAAGCTTAGGATGAACCATACAGCTGAACAAACAATAGACTCGATCTAACTATGGCTACTCGTGTGCATTTGATGGAGCCTGGATGGAATCCCCTACTGGAACAACAAGCTATAGATCGTGTACATCGCTTGGGACAAGGTAGCGAGGTTTCGGCTACGCGTTATATCGTCGCCGGCCGAGATTCAATCGAAGAGGTCAGTTCACAAAAGACTAGAAAGGGGTTTGCTAATAAATCGCAGTATGTCCGGCAACGGCAAGAATGTAAGATGAACCTAATAGCATCGTCTCTTGATGAGCCCAAGACTCGGCATGATGAAGCCGAGACTATACTAAAAGTCAGTCATTGTAATTATACGACTTTCCATATTTCGATTCTAACATTTGTCAACATAGGATCTAAGACGTACCTTAATGTACGTCTAGAACATATATGTAAGTACCGATAAGACATGACATCTTATTCTACCTTTCTGGGCACAGTTCAGGAAATTGGCAATAAATCCCATAGATATACCTCGTCTCTTCTATTATGGATATCTATCTTGAAATACTCACGCTTTACTTTCTCTCGTGAGGCTTAGCTATAGCAAGATCCTCGCCAGCTCGGATTCTCCGGACGATCTCTCCCCATGTAAACCCAAAATACCTCTCAATTTTCTTCATCCCCGCTAGCCTCTCCACGTTTCTACATTGTTCGTGCTCTGGGTCCGCGCCATACTGTAAGAGCAGTTTTACCATCTCAGCATCCCCTTTATTTCCTGATTGCACGGCGCAGTATAGTGCAGTTTTCTGTGACTTTTGATCATAGCTAGTGAATCCATTGGGATTACCTCCATTTTCTAGACAGATCCTTGCACTGAGGGGGCATCCACCACTTACAGCCCATGAAACACCTTTGGTGTACACTTCAGGCCAAACGATATACTGTTTTATTCCGTTGAAACGCATCCTTGCTTCGTCTACGGTGGCTTTCTGGATCGCAGGGGAATAGAACATTAGCTCCGGTCCCTCGATTGATGCGGGAAACTCAACGTGACATTCCTCGACTAGATAATTCATCAAGACCGGACTCCAAAGACTCAATGCGCGTTGATAGCCGGACAACTTTCTGTCCATGAAGCGCCTTCCCTTAGGGATTTGAAATATGACATCATGCCAAAGCTTGTCGTATTTTGACATGTCTGCCCCGCGAGACAGCAAGTATTTGATGCACGGTAGATTCTCCACCTCTAGTGCTGACGCTATGACCTGATTCGAATAATATTTACTTAGTGCTTTTCCAGGCTGCTGGAGTATCTCACTGTATAAGGAAGGGAAGATATCTTGAGATCGTATTAAGGAGGCGAGTACAAGGAACCAATGGAGATCTGAACGATAAAAACGCGTGTCGCGTATAAGTTTTATGACGGGCTCTACCTCCCCGAGCTTTATAGCGTCCTCGATCATAACTGACTTGATACTGATGTCGATCTCATTCTCCTTAGTATTTAGAGCTAGTACTGCTTGGATATCTGATTTATCTTCGGCAAAGGTCTGTTGAGGATGAGCTAGGCATATGTGTCTCTGGAGCTCTACTTCATCATGAAACCCCAGTTCTCCGAACAAGCAATTAGCTATAGAACATTTGTGCGGTCGCTGGTGTATTCGCAAATGCTGGTTTCTGGATCGTCTTGATTCGAACCCGCTTCGGTATGCATAACAGAAACGTTGGTCGCAATAGTATAGCCTCGTTCCGTATCGACGAACCAAATCCTCACAGTGGCAACCGACTCTGTGGTTTGGTTCTTGGCACATCGTGTCCTCCAGATGTTGTCGGAACTTATGCCGAGCTGAGAATATCTTGAATGGGTCATTAATCGAAGAATTCATAACCTCTAGGGAACGTGGTTAGCTAGGTCGATGTGAACGGCATTTCTTCTCCTTACTATCCTGCTCATACAATCCAAGTTGGGCTCTAGTCTGAGAACATGCGGCCATTGACAGACAATCCTGTAAATTGGGCATGTCAACGAGCTTCTTAAACATATGAATAAATTGATTCGGAACATGTGAATTGTCAATAGAGCCATCGTTGCGGATCTCTTGAAATCGAGCCAGGGTCTTGATGAGACGGATATCTAGTTCCCCGTTTTGGGTTTCGAGGAAGGCTTTGAGATGGTCTAGAAAATACATAGATGCATATTCGAACATAACGTAGTCGCCGTCTAGGATTCGCTGTTGTACTTGGGGAGTATCGTGCCGTGGCAAAGAGAACAGTGGGTTTAACGACTGGAATGATAGGTACGTGGCACAAAATAGAGTTGCATCTAAGTGAGCGTCGGGGAGTTTCAAGAAACTGTTGCTCTGTTTATGGAGAAGGTACCTGGTCAAGGTTAGTTCCTCACACTCGTGGCTCTATCAATTCACGGATCTTACTCTTTGGCAGAGAAATGCACGAATCGAATATTGCCTTCGTTGATCTCAATAATCGGGCCACACAACTTGCGAATATCACGAAACACCTTACGCCCCTTCGTGAAATCCACTTGACCATGCTGGACGGCTAAAATCTGGAGCATCTCCTCTTCCCTTAGAGGCCTCTGAGCGCATGCCACCCACTGCAGAATAGTATGCACAACGGCTTGGATAGTGGACTTAGATTTAATCCTGATCCTTATAAGGAGGCGGCCATATCTGTACCATGGTTAGCGGTCTAAGAATGACAGACAGTTTCTTCGAGTCATTGTGATTTACACTTCGTCCAGCCCATCTGGAAGATCATCCATCTGTTTATCAATGTCATGGAGTGTACCTTGATCTTTCACCATAAGAAGCACTAATCTAGCGTATATAAACATGCCTAAGTATATCTGTTAGCATTGGACGGTGCTTCTCGTTGGAGGCAAACCTCCCTGCTGCCTTTTCTGTGATGGTATGTAACTTATCCTTGATTTTGAGACATGTCGGCTCATCTGCTCCATAACTCTTCATTTCTAGAAGCAGATCTTCGCATTCGAACTGAATGAACGTGTCTATGTCTTGAGAATTTTTGTGATCTACTCGAAGTGGAACATATTTTCTGCTTAGCTGCAGCGATATGTCACGTTCCTCTCTGCTGCTGATTAGCAGCTTTGTCTGTGGACATCTCTGGTTGATTTCTAGAATTTTAGAAAGAAGATGCTTCCAGGAAGGCTCATCCAGTTCGTCTAATCCATCTAATATGATGAAACTAGGACTTGAGCCGTTCAGAATTCTACATAGGAAGTCTAAACCGAAATCGGAGTCGTTTTTTAACCTTCTGTAGTTGGATTGAGACGAGTCATGGAGGATCGGCCGCAAGGCCGGATCAGCTTCTAGAAGCTGAAAAAGTAATGAATGAAAAACTTTGACGGTATCACCAGCTGCTTGGTTATCGTGGGATAGGAATGCGAAAAGGACTCGCTGTCCAGAAATTTGCATCCGTTTGATAAGATTGCCGACAAGAAAGGTCTTACCTACTCCGTCGATCCAATATCACATTATCAGCATATTCAGAGAGAGTACGTAATGTAATGTCTTCCAATCATGTTCTACTCACCAGAGCCAGGTATTCCATGTAGCCATATACATCTTGTAGTCCTGTCCGCGGGATCAAGCCATCTCATGAAGTCGGGTTCATTTTCCAACCATCTTCCTGAGGTTACGGAGCTCCGGTATGAAATTCTAGCTAATTCTGCGTCGTGATCATGTGGTTCAAGTTCGTTGCGGATAGCACTGTAAGTCTGGCTGTCTCGAAAAGCCTGGGCACGATCGTGTTCTTCGAGCATAAGTCTTCGAGCTTGATGAGCTTGTAGGATGCTTTCTAGTGTAACATTCGTCATCATCATAGCCTTATGGCGCCCCATGTTTTCCTGGACCTTCGCAATGCTTGAGCGAATATTAGGCCATAAAGACTCGAGGAATATATTGAGTTCTAAAAAGAATGGTATAAGCGAGTAGCCCAAAATATCCCTAAGGGGATCATCAGTGATACGCACTTCGGTTGGCGAGGAAGTTCAATAAAATAGCGTAGAAGTCAAGAATATCAGCATAGAATAAACATAATGCGTGGCGGATATCAGGGTTAGATTCGAACAACTGGGTATAGGCTTTAAAGCTTGGGAGAGTCATCCCTAGTTCCATTATGACTTTGACCACTTTCTCGAAGGCCGAAATGACGGAACTCGATGCCTTATTAACTGGGGTCAATCATTTTATATGCTATTAGATACTTAAGAAGAAGACAGTATCTTACCTGAAGTATGAATTTGAGAGGACCCTGAGTAATAAAAAAGGCACTGTTAGCCTCTCGATTTAGGAACAGAAGTGTGCGTGCCTTGGGGAAGATACCCAAATGAGACTCATAACATCAGGCTTTGCTTGCACGAACACTTCGATGATGCCAGAGTATTCCTTCAGGCCATCGATGAGTGGCTGAACTCTCTTTAGACCACGAAGGGTCTTGGTCTTCGCTTGTCGCCTTTCTATTTTCCTCGCCTCGTCAAGCACATCATCTACGGAGCTGATTTTCGAAAAATCGTACAAGGCTGGGTTCTTCAGGCTCCTCTTGAAGTCTTCTTTGGCAGACTTGAAAGCGTCGTCTAGCCATGATGAAGGGACCGCTGCCATTGCGATGCACTCGGAAATATATCGCAAGAAGTTCTTCGAAAGTATTATCGGTGAGCGCAGACTCAACTAGGGAGTAAGTAGACGAAAGAGTAAACACAAGCTGTCTGAGAATACGGCGACCAAGGAACACCGGTCTAGCTAGCGAATCTGCCTTGTGATGTGGTGGTGGCAGTGCTGTGGCTCTCGTATATGTCGTGTTACATTAGAAGCCTTGGAATTTCAGCTTCCCAGCCACAGTACGTCTTCCATCGGTATACTGGTCTCTTGGAGGACTCATTATCTCGCTGCTTTGCCAACGATCAGAGCCTAATCATTCGACTCGACTAGGCCTGTACCGTAGTAAGACTCTGACAGCTCAGAAGCCGGAATCCTTTCCCCCTCCCCCCTATCGAATATAACGAGACATACCGCTTTTAGAGATGTGAAGACTATCTAATCACTATAGCTTCCATAGTTTCAATCAGAGGGGCAAATTATCATTGAATACGTAAATTTTACACCAACTAAAACTAACCACCTACTTCCCAGTTAAATCTCCATGCCATCTCGTCCCGTCCTATCCCACGGTACCACCTCATAGCACGAACAAAGTCAACATCCCCGCAAACCCCGCCACCGCCGCAGCAGTCACCATACCTACCGTTTGCGTAGCCCCCGCGCTCAGATTAATCGAAGGCAGAGTTGCACTCGACGAACTATTAGCCGCAGCCGCAGCCGTGGGGCTCGCGAAACCCGAAGACAGCGACTCCAGCGAACCCGTCGTCGCTTGCACGCCAGGGAGCTGCTGCAGCCCACCCGATGTCTCCGCGGGGAGCGCTTGACCGACGATGGTGCCAGATGAGCTGCCGTCGTTGTTCGAGGCCGCGGTACCGGTAGGCAGAGATTGCAGGGAACCGCTTGCCTCGCCTCCAGCTCCCGAATCGGAGGACCCGTCGCTCGAGCTACCTCCCGTGGGCAGCGCCTGTAGAGACCCCGAAGCCGAGGCTTCGCCGGAGGCACCGGGGAGAGACTCTAGGGTGCCGGTGGCCTCCGCGTTACCGGCGCCCGGGAGGGATTGCAGAGCGCCGGAAGTTGCGCTGGCACCTCCAGTGGGTAGTGCGACGAGGCCGCCTGATGATCCGGTTCCAAATGCCACGCCGGCGTTTGTGGATTCGGCGCCAGCTGAAGCCGTGGCGTTAGGGAAGCCTGCAAATCTTGAAGTAGCCACGGCACCAGGGGTAAGGGCGGCGAGGGCAGTGGAGGAGACATTCGCTACGGAGGAAACAGTCGCGAATGAGCCGGCGCTGATGGTCTGGAAGCCCTCGATGGAAGTGGCGCTGGTGGCTATTGCTAGGGTGCTCGCGTTTGCTAGTACACCGATGTTGATCGCGGCGGATGAAGCAGCGCTCGTTGCAACAGGCACAATTTGGAAGGTATCAAAACTTTGAACGGCGGTTGCTGATGAGGTGGTGACCGCAACAGCCTAGGTCAGGTTAGATTTATGGATTCATCCCAATATGTATGAATGAAAACTTACCGCTGATGTCTCGATCGCTACCGCACTTGACGAGGTCTCGGCCACAGCAGCCGCTGATGTTCCGACCGCAACAGCTACACTAGAAGAGCTTTGAATTTCTATGGACTGAAGAGCTGCGCTGCTTGTACTAGCAACCTCGCTGGCTACAGAGTCGGTGGCACTGGCCGTTGCTTCCAGTCCCGGAAGCGCAACCAGCTGGCCAGCGGTCACCTGTGCACCGGGAAGTTGTACAAGTTCACCAGACTGAGAAGCTCCAGATCCGGAGTCGGAGCCAGACTTATCTTGTTGTGCCTTGGCTCCTGCACCAGATCCTTTCGCTCCCCCTTCGTTTGCCCCAGCATTTGGGAGTTGCTGAAGCTGGCCCCTAGAGGAAGAGTCGGCCGCACTTGAGTTATTATTACTATTGATATTGTCGTCGGAAGCGCGTAGACCTTGTTCTTGACCCTGACCCTGACCTCTCTCGGGCAGAGGCGCTGGAATACCGTAGACTCCGTTCAAGGCCGTGCCGAACACAACGGTCAAAGCCGCGACCAGATGTGATTGCCTCATTTTCTCTTTGCCTAAGACTCGTATTACCACCTGGTATTTGTTTGTTTCCGTTCGGAATAAGTCGAGGAGGCCCGGCCTGGGATTTCGTATATACAAATAATAAAAATTACAAGCGATAAAGAACGTAAAGACTGCTCAGCAGTGTACTGACCAGCAGATGAACGAAGGGAATGGGCGTAGAAGGGAGTGAAAGAAGAGAATAGGCACAATGAGAAAGGAAAGGAACTTCAAACGAGATCTTGGACAGAAATGTGGGAGGGCCCGGGGGAGAGGGCGAGCCTGATCGCAGAATAGATCAGGCTATATGTACATGATGCCATGATCCATCACGCGGTCCTCCGTGATCTCCGTCAAGGTGTGTGAGCCCGAGGAATCATGGCTTGATATCTCTTGGCCCATCTGGTCTACAAGACTAATCCTGATGGGGATCATTTTGAATCCAGGATACGAAATTCTTGGGGATGCTAATAGGCCTAGTTCGAGGCGAGAACACCCTACCCATGTCTCAGGGTTGTGTTGAGATTAAGCTTAGGTAAAGACCCATGATGGGAGACATGGGATGAATGCTTTCAAGGGTCAACGACATGGCATAAAGCGAAGAGAAACTCGAGACGGACAAGCAGAGACCACCAACTGCTCCGTACACAATGAACTAGCAAAGTCGGCACAATGCTGCCGCAAAGCATGAAGCAGCATTAGACAAACACAAAAAGCAGCCAATTGGATAACTCAACGGGAAAAGATTCGACGATGTGATACTAGGAAACGCGGCTCCAAAAGAGCCGTGCCCAATAACATGGGTTGCCCCCTTGGCAAGTGACAAGAATCCGGAACTGAGCAGGATCCGTCATGCCTTACCAAATACAGCCTGTATGGGGTTTGTTAACCCACTCCTGTCATTAAGCTTCTTTTTAATTGAGGGTCTAGAAGACACTTTGTTAAGGTCTTAGCTCTGAGGCTCTGAGACGAAACCCTGCCGGTTCTGAAACCTGCTTCACCAAGCAAGCGAGCCTAAATTCAACTTCACATCTCATCCGACGGCACCGAGACTCCTTGGCGCTAACCTCAAGATTCAAGAATAATAAATATGATTCTAAGGAATCATTGTTGACTATAATTATACCACGGCAGATGTAAAACTATAACGGTAACCTAATATTAGGTTGAATTTAGTTCGTACGTCTTGCACTTTAGATTCTAAGTTAGTGTCTCTTCCCAATAGCTTTACGTTACATGCGACTGTGAATCTTTAAAATTTAGATCAAGTTAATAGCGAAGTAGAACTTAATAGACTAGAATGCAGTCCATGTTCTTCTTGACTTTCTGATGCGAAGATGAAATTGCGAGTGAAACTGTAGGTCTAATACATACATCTACGCCAAAGCCACCCTTTTCCGACCGGGCTGGACTATGGGCCAGAAGTTCAGCCCTTAAACGACTCCTGAACGCCTTCCAAATACATTCACTGCTCGTGTTCTCCTTGAGCTTGTAGTCCTTGACCTGTAGCCGTTGTTATCCCCTATCTCGTCCTATTTAGAGGCGTTCTGCATGGAGCTTCATCCTAATAATTCAAATCTTTCGTTGGGAATGTTTGTGAATGGAAGCAGTATCCGAGCTAAGGGGCATGTTCTACAGGTTACCTTCAGCCGGTGTACCTCCTTGCTGCGTATCGACGCCATGGAAAGCATCGCCGAAAGCTGAATCTTCCATATCTAGATCCAAGCCCTCACCCAGATCTCCAGGCGTACCGCTGAACCCAGCTAGCGCATCTCCAGCTGTATTCAAATCGTCTAATGAGCTAAAATCATTTTGGTCACCGTCGAACCCTGCTGAAGGAGTTCCGGTAGCGGAGGCTTGTTTACTCATAGTGCCTAGAGCCTTTGGCGGGTTAGTGGAAGAGGGCGTGTTTGCTGCGCCATCTGGAATGGAGCCGGCTTTGGGAACAACCACCCAATCTCCACTCCCTGTCCCTTGATCAGGGGCGGTTCCGGATGGCGGTTCGACACCACCAGCACCATCCATCGTCACATCGCCTGCATCATCCCTTTGTGCGGGCTGTTGCGGTGAAGGGATGTTCAAGTTCGCAGGTGTACCAACACCAGAATGAATAGCAGAAACTTGTGCTTGAGGGGTCGGGAAGTTGTTGACAGGAGTAGAGGTAGATGAGGCGCCTGTTCCTGTATGCATTTGATCTAGGAGACCGGCAGCAGTTCCACCCATATCGATATCTGAATCCCCGATCATGAATCCACTGTGCTGGGATCCAGTTTGTGATGGCTGACGAGACATGACACCGCTTCCAGGTGCGCCGCCATTCTGAGGCCCACCAATACCAGAGTCGGGACCCGAGGCAGATTGAAATACTGGCTCCGGAGCTGGTTCTTGATAACCACCGTCTTGTATCCTTTGTAGCTCGTAGATAACCTCTGCTCGACGACCCAGGTGTGCTTCGACTTGAGATACAATGTCATCAACCTTCTTATTATGCTTCGAAGGCCAACGGTTTACGCCGTTGCTCCCATCTTCACCTTCTTCGACCCGTCCCTCAAGCTGTAGTCCATCGGGGCCGGGCTCATCTACAGCTGACCGTAATTCCCTCTCAGCAGTAGTTAGAAGCGAATTCTGCTTGAACTTGGCCACTTTCTTAGCGTGTTCCGCCTTTAGCTTCTCGATCTCTGCCTCAGTTGAGCGAATTCGGTCGTTGACTCGCTTGCGGAACTCAGCAGCCTGCTCAGGATCTAAATGAGTCGCAGTAGGTTTTGTGACTTTTTTCTCGGCGGCATTAAAGCTATGGGCTTCGAAAATCCCCTCCGTTAGACCCGAAAGCTCGCCTTTTAGGCCTAGACCGAGATCCGAAAAGCCAATCTGGCCCATTCGGTAGGGTGAAGATAATATCTCCTCCATCCATTCATGGTTCTGTTGATAGCGAGCCAGGCTAACCTCCCGAGGCGTCAAGTGATCAAACATGTCGCCCCGAGATGTGTCTTCCTCATCATCGTACGCGCTGTCAGGCGGAGGAATTGCGGCCATAGAGGGAGGTACTTGACCCTGAGCAGCCTGACCAGTCCGGGCACGTTTTGACGGTGGTCCACCAGCTGTGGGAGGATGTGGAGGATATGCCATTGTTTGAGGAACTCCGCGGGGACCAGCGAACATTGGCTGCCTTGAAGGTTCTCTAGGCCAGGCGATCTGTGGCCAGTTCACCCGGTCACCAAGGATGAATTCCTTCCGCTGAATTTGACCACATCGCTGAAGATAAGCACGGGTCTCTAGGATAGCTTGCGTTCGAGGGTCTCGCGGGATAACGTGGGAGGGAATGCGCTCGTTGCTCTCAACGGGTCCGTAATGGACTATCCATAGACTAGGGTCGACCTGAGGAGCGTTTGGGGTATGGACGCTCGGGGGAATGAGACGAAAACGTCGTCTAGAGTGTGTTGCGACTGGCTCATTGTAGGCAAATCCGGCTTTGTGATAATACATCTCGAGGATCTACATATATTAGTCCTAATTCGATTACTAGCCATTCGGAGGTTGCTAAACAAACATACCACACCATTTCCAACTTCCTGCTGTAAGTATTGTTCTTGGGGAGGCCAGATATAGCCGTCGCTGGCAAAGTTCACGCCCATCTGTTGCAGTGGCTGCCACGTCAAGAAGATGTTACCGTTCTCAGGACGATCGAGGTAGGTCCAGAAGAAGGGCGCGGTATCGCGGGCTATTTTAGGAGCTTGCATCAACCAGTTTGTCACTTCGGAAGGCTCGACTCGAGCCTTGAGAGTGTATCGATAGGTCGAAATAAGATGCACATGTGGAAGCTGAGCGGGTGTCTATTAGCAAGCAATTATAGTGATGCGCAATGGTGGGCGAAGTATACCAAGTCCCTATGGACCCCATAACTGGGGTCGCCCATTGATGACATTGTGGTTAGAGGAAACCAAATTCAACCGTCGCGTTGGATTGAAAATATTAGCGAGCCTTGAATTAGGCCTCACAGGTTTCCTTAATGAGGTTGGAGTTGTGATGGGAACAACAAAACGCAAGGCGCAAAGACAATTGTTGGTGATAAGGCTGCACGCGAAAGTTTCAATTCGACAGTCGCGAAGTTGCGCGACGACAAGAGCTCAACTTTCCTTAGCGGAATTTGTTGGAGGTACAGCTGAGGCTTGATTGTGGGTCTGGTCTGTATTATGTAAGAAATTCTGTGGCTGGTGTTTGACTAATTCTGCGCTAATTACTCTACATGTCACGTGCTGAGCACTGATATACGTACCTCATCCTGCCCATTCCAGGAATCGACCTCATACGCGAGGAGGACGTTCAACTTATCTTATGAAGACAGCAATATAATTGACTACCTAAGGCAGTCCTACTGACGTATTCATACAAATCTGACAATTAACTAATTTAAGACTACACGACGAAATCCCGATGCGTCACAAGGTACCTACTACCGTATATCCAACACTGTTTTTCTGAGTGGCCCCTTGACATTAGTGTTTGTCATTAATTTGCATTTATTTTTCATCTAACCAGGTTGGCTATGGTCATATCATAGCATGCTAAAGTCAAACATTCCTTTTCCATCTAATGATTACGGCCTTACCCGTATGCCAACTTAGTCATTGGCAGATGTGCCCATCCCCCCTCGCATGAACACTCTTCTTTATGCCTGGTATGTGGAAGCCGACACGTTACCTCCCCTACCGGTCCAGTTGACGTGGTGGTATTTGCCCTCAGGGTACTTGGCGTTGGCAAACTCAGGCTTGATCAGGAAGGTGTGCGCTCCAAAGTAATCACGCTGAGCCTGAAGTAGGTTGGCAGGCAGATTCTCCGTACGGTATCCATCAAACCACGAAAGAGCAGTGGAGAAAGCAGGTGTCGGAATGCCCAAGACGGCAGCCTTGGCAACAACATCTCTCCAGCCAGGCTGTGCCTTGTGGATGGCCTTGTTGAAGAAGTCGTCGAACAGCAAGTTCTCGAGGTCGGGGTTGTTTCGGTAAGCCGCGGTAATGTCCTTCAAGAAGACAGAGCGGATGATGCAGCCGCCTCTCCACATGAGAGCAATCGAGGGCTTGTTTAGCTGCCACTTGTACTCTCTCGCGGCCTAATAATGTTTGGTCAGAAACTTGCTTGGGAGATGGAGTTGAGGGAAGATGAGAATGTCACAAACCTCTTGCATCAGCATGAAACCCTGGGCATACGAAATGATCTTGGAAGCGTATAGCGCCTGCTCAAGGTCTTCAAGGAATTGTTCCTTGCTGCCCTCGAAGCTGCTCGAGCGACCGACGTACTCAAGCTTCTTAGAGGCCTTAACACGCTCGCTCTTGATTGAAGACAAGCAGCGAGCAAGCACAGCTTCGGCAATCAGAGTAACAGGCATACCAAGGTCCAAGGCGTTGATAGCAGTCCATTTACCAGTACCCTTCTGACCGGCTTGGTCTAGGATCTTCTCAACTAGCGGCGTTCCGTCATCATCGTTGAAGTACATGATATCGCGAGTGATCTCGATCAAGAACGAGTCTAGGACGCCCTTGTTCCACTTTGCGAAGACGTCTCCGATCTCCTTATTCGACAGGCCAAGACCTCGCTTCATGATATCGTAGGCCTATTGAAATTAGCACAACTGTATCACCGGCACGACTTAAAACGCGCAACAGCGGAAAAGGGGGAGCGAACCTCGCAGATAAGTTGCATGTCACCGTATTCAATACCGTTGTGCACCATCTTGACGTAGTGACCAGCACCCTCGTCACCAACCCACTCGCAGCAAGCCTCGCCATCGCTCTTAGCAGCAATGCTCTGGAAGATATCTTTGATGTGAGGCCATGCCTGGGGGCTACCACCAGGCATCAAAGAAGGGCCATATCGGGCACCCTCCTCACCACCGGAAACACCGGCACCAACGAAGTAGATACCCTTGCTTGTGAGGTACTTGGTTCGTCGGTTCGAGTCGGGGAAGTGAGAGTTGCCACCGTCGATAATGACGTCTCCCTTTTCTAGGAGGGGGAGTAGGGTCTCGATCCAGTCGTCGACAGCCTTGCCTGCCTGTACCAGCAGCATGACACGGCGAGGCTTCTTTAGTTTAGAGACAAACTCCTCGGTAGAGTGAGCACCGACGATGGACTTGCCCTTGGCCTCGTTTGCCAAGAACACATCGACCTTGGAGACAGTTCGGTTAAATGCGCAGATAGTGAAGCCGTGGTCGGCCATGTTCAGAATCAAGTTCTGACCCCTATGGCAGATGAATATCTAAAAGTACGGTGCAAGGGATAGGAGTTAAGGTGGAACATACATGACGGCCAAGCCAATGAGGCCCAAATCAGCGCTTTCGGATTCGTTAGCATGACTTCAACGGGTAGCTAGCTGTACAACGAGTTCGTAGGGAAAGGTATGACAGAAGTAAGCTCGCCTTGGACCTCCTAAAGAACTGGTTATATTGGCGAGACGAGCCCTAGAGGGCCCGAGGGACAAATTCAGTTTCATAGGTCGCGAAGGCATTCGTTGGCAAGGTGATGATTTGATGGCGGGGTAATAATCATCCTTGCCCAATTGACAAGAGAGGGATATTTAACTTACACGGCACCAGACATGATTGCGGTATTATTGGTAGGTCAATCGAATGGAGGAAGAGGTATTTTCTACGATAGAATATAAATGAAGATATAGAAAGAATCAATGCAACCAGCGGATGAGCGCGGGAATGCGATTACTTTTCTATGATGAAGTAGTTATGAAAAGTGGATGGGATGGAGGGGTAGATGTGGTGCAGGGGAAAAAAAGGTTAGAATTGGGGGGGGAGTTTGTTATTGAAATACCTTCCCCTCCATTCTCCTAGCAACCTCTAGGTTAGGTACCCAGCTTACTTACATCTTCCTGGCCAACCAGGCTAAAGGTTACTTACTAGGTTACCTAGTTGAATATGATGGAAAAGCTCCTGCGTCCCCGTTGCATCCCCCCCATCAATCAAAGAACGACCGGGAGGCACGGGGCTTACTCAGGTTCTTCCTCCTCGTCTAGGTATCAATCCATTACCAGATTCATATTCATACATGAACCAATGACCCGATTCGTCTTGATTCCTTATGTGTCCCTTCCCTATCATTAATAATTCACAAATTGTGGATCGCAAAGGGAACTACTACAAGCGTTCTCACGCGTTTTCAAGCACCGACCTTCTTCGCGGAACAGAATTCACTCATAAAAACATGTCATTTTCACCTCCTCTAACTTGGGGAGACGCCTCGTTTCGGTCTTGGTTGATTCAGATTCACCCATGTTCGCCTCAAGGGTGTTTCGTAAGAACTGCTGAATCCACCGGGGGACATGATGTTTGATAATAAGCTTGGATCCACAGTGAATCGGACCTCTAAAATTTTACCTAGGCAATAGGCGGCCTAGGTAGTAATATATTCGTTCAGCCATTTATGTACGATACGCGTAAACCCGTTTTACCAGCCTGATTTCTCCGAAGGTTAGCAAGTTTGTTTCTGCATATCACTGGACGGCATACCCGATCTCTACGAGTTGGAGAGACACTACTATTTATTTTCACTATATTGTTACCTACCTAGGTATATATGATTACTAGAGCGCTTAGCAATTGAGGACCCTATAGATAACATAGTCTGCTGACGACCTAGGAAATTATGAGACATTGGCACCGTCGGAACACGGAGGGAGCGGAAGACGATAGCAACCCTAGTCGCTTTCCAACAAGGAGTTGCCCTTCGTGGTTACTGTAGGATATCTAGTACAGGCGAGCAACGCGTAGCTTAGCCTAGTAGAGTCGTCGTAGATCTTTTCCATACAATAAATCTAGAAAAACGACCGAGGGTATCGTGAAAGCTTCTGCCCACTTAACTTACCACAAGGCGTTTAAAGGCGCTCCGTGAGCGGCGCAATAACCGACCGAACATACCTGTGGTGGAACAAGAGTGACTTTATAGTGACGCAAGTCCCACTCACGGCTACGAGGCTGTAATAAAATATCTCATGGAGAGAATCGGACAGTAAACTAAGAGCTTAAGGCCAATCATAGAGAGTGCACTCGGTCCTTTACGCGGCTTTGCGGGCCTCGAAACTATTATGTCTTGGCGTATGACCGAAAGCCGGGAGATAAGGCAAGGGGGAATTTATTCGCTAACGCCGAAGAAAAAGTCCAGATGAAAAGGACTATAGGCACCTTCGAAGATTCCTTAGTAATAATGTATGACCTATTGTATCCTGATGTATGAAAGACAAGATATGAAAGACAAGAACTTCGTCATAGACAAGACGAAGTTCTTGTCTTTATACATCGAAGGAATAGATTAGTATTTATGCCTTAAAAGTATGAGAATCACTAAAAATCTTTTGATACACTGTAAATGCTCACAATGGGTGTAACGGGTTCTTGATGATGGAAGAGAACTCCCCCTCCCTCACCCCCACTTCCAGTTGAATTTACAGTGACAGTTCAAACTTACCACCAGCCACATTTTGCAACCCCACTATTCAACAAGCCACATTTATTGCGCGCCACAAGTCTAATCCTGGAATCTTGGGAAGACATCGAATTTAGCTTGCATCTCCATGGAAACTTGTCGATAACAGACTCTCATCAAGTACCAACGTCACCGACCAGGCACACAGAATAACGCATACCACATCTATCAATCTTCATTCTTGCGACTACTCGAGCCTCGTATTGGATTAGAGTCCTAAGAATAGGGAAAGGAGACAGACTTGCTAGTCTCATAGGTACGTGTTGAACCCGAAAACAAAAATACCACTTTCGGGCGCACAGCAAAATTCATCATGTCCTATCCGCCCCCTCCAGGCTCGAACACATCGTCCCTCCCACCTCGTCCGCCACCGTCGCGGGTATCAGGCTTCAAGCCGGCCTTCTCGCCCGCGCCACCACCAACGCACACGCCGAGCCCCGGCGCCGTAACAACCGCTCCCTACGCTCCACCCGCCGCGTACTCCAGCGCCCCGAGCTATGCCGGCACCCCAGCCTACGGGTCTGCGTACCAGCCGTACGCGCGGCCGGGGTCAGTAGGCGGCGGCTACCAGCAGCCAGCCGCGGTCGCGACTCCATACCAATACCCAGCACAGCCGGGAGGCTACCAACAAAACTACTACAGCGCGCCGCAAGCAGCCGCTGCTACAACCGCTACATCCTACGCCGCACCGCCCCAGATCCGCAATCCCTTCCCGGCGCCCAACCAGGCGAAGACCAACGATGACTACGACCCGGATATGGCGGCGCAGATCGCGCAGTGGCAGAGCGCGTACGTGAAAGATCCCACCAGGGACGGAACCAACGCGCCGACGGCAGGTCCAGGGGCAGCAGCGCCCGGAGGTCGGACAGGTGGCTACGGTAACGGCGCGACAACGACGTACTCCGCAGAGCCAAACACTAACAACGCTGCGGCGGCAGCGGCCGGTGCTTCGACCGGGAACCCAGAGAAGAAGAAGACGGTAGTACGGCAAGGCGGCGGGCAGAAATGGACCGACGATACGCTATTAGAATGGGACCCCTCACATCTGCGTCTCTTCGTCGGTAACCTCGCGGGCGAAACGACAGACGAGTCCCTCTACAAAGCATTCTCCCAATGGAAGTCTCTCCAAAAAGCGCGCGTCATTCGGGACAAAGTAACGTCCAAATCCAAGGGTTACGGGTTCGTATCGTTCAGCGATCCAGACGAGTTCTTCCAAGCGGCCAAGGAGATGAACGGCAAGTACATCCAGAGCCACCCGGTGGTAGTCCGCAAGAGCACCACGGAGATCAAGCCCACGGTCATGAAAGACAACAAGTGGAACAAGAACCACAAGAACAAGAATAAGAACAAGAACCGCGGCGGCAGCAGCGGATCGGGAGGAGGCGGAGGAGGAGGGAAGCGCGAGGGAAGCTTTGAGCCGCATCTCGGGCCCGTGGCTGCTGGTGTGCATAAACCGGGCCAGAAGACGAAGGGCGGATTGAAATTATTGGGTTAAGGAACGAAGCATATACCCTTGATTATAGGAGGTACCTATAGATAAAGCCTTTGCATTGATCTCGACGCGTTTTGAGTGTTAGGCGTTCGAGAGACGGTTGGTTAAGGAGAGAAAACTCCTTTCTAGAAAAGACACTACGGAGATTATTATATTAATAGAATCCAATGAACACAAGATTGACTCGGATAAACCGTATATCGTGACACGATAATGCATTGTCTTGCACATGTATTCAATTTCGTTTTCCGTATGACGGCTAACTACTGCATACCTAATACAAGATGAAAATGACGTCTCTCGGCGCTTAATAACACCTAGCAATAGCGAGCAAACATGGAGATGTATCAGTCTTTTCTATACTTGCAATTGGGTATCTTGCTTCAAATTCGTTCTTTTTGCTCTCTGCTTGATTGGGGTTTCGCTATCCTGGCCTGCTCAGCTTCCTTCTCCCTCTCCTTGATTCAAGCTCGACGCAATGCATCTTGCTTCTCTCCTGCGTGTTCTCCTATCTGGTAGATAGATAGATATGCATGGACTTTCCCCGTAGAGTCGGGGTTTCTTTGCTATCCGCCCCAATGCAGCCTTGGCTTCCTGCTTTGCAGACAGGTTGATTCATTGTTCCATTAGCCAGTTTTTCTTTCTATGCACCTTCTCGCCATATGGGCGCCACTTCCAATATGTGATTTATTTCATATAGTGTACAAGCACCGCCTTATATTTCCAGCACCTCTATCTCGACAATCTTTGACAAACGAAAAACTTAACACGCGGTAATCAATCTTCTCGAGATCGTTCTGTCCGATGAGGCTCTGTAGAGCTAGAAGGTCTGGGTTTCGGTATGAGATCACCGTCGGCTGTGAGCAGGTTATCCTCAACACCACTGGCGTCGTCGTGGGCTAGAAGTCCCGTCTCTTCTTCGTCAGAATCGCTTCCGCGCTCTGCGTCGCTCGATGAGCTTGACTGCGCTTGCTGATAACTTTTGTTGTGCACGTCCAGTCGGGCTTCGTTGCGCATCTTGGTCAACTTGATCCAATTGTACGCACCGATGGCACCAATCGTCACGACTAGACCCGAGATGTTGATAGGCGTCAACTTGTCATCAAATACTAACGCTGCAGCTGAGATTGTCACAACCTCCTTGAAGATGCCGGCGATAGAGAGGGTGACGACGCTACTTCGCTGCAGCAGAGCGAATTCGCTAGCCGTCATGAGGAAGGCGATCGTTCCTGGGAAGAGGAGGATCAGAGGTGTTCTGAAAGCGCCCCATTCGTTGCCCAATGCCTTCAGGCCTTCAATTAACTCGAAGAAGCCCTCCACGGGTAATGCGATAACTATCAGGGTGAGAAACATAACAGGCGCAAGGAAGAAAATGCTAGAAAATGGGTTTGAAGTAGCCGGGTTGCGCAATAAGAGAATCTGTGTGAGGCCCCAGCGGAAGCCGGAGAAGAAAGCGGCGGATATGACGAGTATAAATCCCCCGAGTTCGAATTCGACTTCTCCTGCTACCATCATCACTACACCTGCCGTCATAGTTGCGATGATAGCCACCAGTTTCCATGTGGGAGTTTCGAGACGGAAAACAAAAGCGAAAAGTAGCACGAATGCTAGGGAGGATGATTTACACATTGCTAGAGTCGCATTAGCTTTAAAATTCCCATCAGACACAACAAGTTAACACTTACTATAAAAGGTAAGAGTAATGAACTTTAAAGACGTGTTTCCTAATCCGATATCTAACCCCGTTGCCGCACCGCACGGCCCTATCCTCGTCAAATAAAACATTTTGGTCATAATCGGACGTTCAGGCTCAGCCTCATGTCTCGACCGGCCCAAGTCGGAATTGTGTTGTGTATTACCGGGTCGTAAAGAAGGTATGAAGTATAATACTAAACTGGCAAGGGAAAATTGCACGAGCATGTGCGTCGCTGTTGTGAATAGAGGGAATGCAAAATTGAGTTGGCCCGAATCGAACATCCACTTGTTGTACTACAAGGTAGAGAATCAAGTCAGTAAAGGGAGGCCTCATCTTGTTACAGGATGGGACTAGAAAAATCAACAAATAACTTACCAAAGAGATCGAAAGCGAAAACAGATACCATAGCCCAATCAGAACAGCATTTATGGCCAATTTCTTAAACACGTTCTGGTCCGCCTCTTTCCGTTCCTCGTCTGTTATCCTGTCGCGTGCGATCCTCTGGTCTAATCTGGTATTTCGTCGTCGCTTAGCTTGTTTCCTCCGCTTGTCCTTTTTCGTCAACCCCGTCTCCTCGTCATCGTGCAGGTCTTCCTCTGATAAACTATCCTCATCTTTATTATCTGATCTGGACGCGTCCCGACTCTGATCTTCTTCTGAAATCTTGGCTTCTAGGTCACCCGGGTTCTTAATGCTAGTAGCACGCGGTCGCCCAGCTCGGGAATTCGAGGGTTGGGAGGTGTTTAGGTTGGCCGTAAGCGTGCTTCGACGGCGACGATGGCCTTGGGGAGCTATAGAGTCCATCTCGATATCCTCGGTACGGCGACCGGCGGCGTTGGCAGAGGAAGGGTTAGCACCATCTGACGACCAGTCTACCTTAAAGCTGGTGGTAGCAGACGACGCGGAAGAAGGAATGGACAAGTCGATATTGGGGGAATTGGAAGCCAATACGCTATTAACAGACAAGGTGGCCGGTTGAGGCGGGGAAGAAATAGTGGACAGGCGTCGTTGAGATGATTGATAATGGTTGGACAAAGGAGAAGGCATACTTTTGAGAAGTAATAAGATAATGTGCGGTAGGGGACTTGAAGTAATACTGCAAGTTAATGGGGCATCATGTTCGAGCCCCTAGGGGATCACCAATCTCAATACGTAGGTACCTACTATAGTGTACCTAGCGCCGCCCAAGTTTGGGTACGCATGTAAAACTAGAACGGGACCCCCAGCGCCCCTTTATGACTAGGCCTTGGCGGACTGAACAAATACCTGAACGAAAAGATGACCAGTTGACCAGTTGATGCAGATGATTAGGAAAATCGTGGATCCATGGGATTACTAGCAATTAGACTTGGACCCGCGTTGAGTTATGCACAACAGCCTCAGATGTGAAAGTGTGGAGACCCGTTTACCAATTTTCCGTTTCAGTACATCCCGTACAAATACTTGTACATAGTGTACATTATTTGTTTATACTGTGCTTAGTTGCTACGAATATCGTACGGTGGATGCACTGTCTAAGCCTTAGAATGGCAATATACGGGTTATGATTTTTTCGGTTATAGCGATACACACATATGTTGGTTTTCCTTCCTTTGGATGTACATAAGAAAGTAAGGCTGAAATAAGCCACCGCTGACATTGTAATTTCTCAATCCCCTCCTATATTGAATCCAGTCGACAGTAGAATGGCTTAATAAGTGAAAGACATCATTATGTCTGCTTGTCCTTCCTCAACGTTGTGTGATAGATGCAATGCCGTCCTATTCGACGATTCCAGGATGGGAGGCTTTGCAACTAAAGGTAACGATGGTCAAGAGATCCTCGAACTAGGCAGGGAAGGCGGCGTGGTGAGAGAACTTCCTACCGACTTCATACTCGTCGACACTTATCCGAGTCTTCCTTCTCTCTCCAAGTCCGCAAAAGCTGGATGTGTGTTCTGCGAGTTTCTGAAAACTACGGTCGTTAGAGAGGCAATCAAGGTAGTACTAGGAAAAGGCTTTGATTTAAGTGCATTCGACGGCATCGAATTCAGTGTAAAATATATATGGCAAGCAAACATAGATGTCGAGAAGGTTCCCGCGGCAAAGGGTCTTCGAGCCCTGGTAATCGATTCCTGCTTACTTCATAATGAAGGTTTGTGAAGACTCAAAATTCTTAGACAGGCTCGACACTACGTGTGGCTGACTAGTAATAGGCATGAATTATGAAGTTACTGTTGCGTGCTCAATTGAATCAACCCCAGGTAAAATGCGCAAAACATAAATTGATGTTCGAACACTCACTATGCGTTCACAGGTCCATGCGCGAGTTGGCTCCGCCTGAGTAGTTATGAGCCTGGTTACATTCTGGGGCCGACTACGGTCTCTTGGATCCAAGAAAAATTAAAGTCGAGTGATACTCAGTCTACAACAGACGAACTATCTGATAATGCATTTTTGCCAACGCGCTTGGTACGCGTTGATTGTCAGCCCATCAGACTAATTGAAACATCAAATGGCCGAAGTCGAATAACTAAGACACAGTCATTCAAATATGCGGCGCTCAGCTACTGCTGGGGATCACCAGAACAAGCCAAATCGCAGCTTAAAACGGAGAGAGCGTCGTTACCGACAAGGCTATCCTCCATAGAAGCACATGAAATGACTAGGGTGTTGCAGGATGCGATCCAGACCTGCCGCGCTCTGTCAATTCCATATCTTTGGATAGACGCACTCTGTATTATTCAGGATGACCTAAAGGACTGGGAGCGAGAATCGGAATTATTAGGCGACACCTTTTACAACGCGCACGTCACTATATGCGCAATGTCATCAGAATCATGTAACGAGGGCTTCCTTGACCGGCAACTAGCACAAGTCGAAATTCCCTTCCAGTCAAATTTACGACCCGAGATTCGGGGGTCGTATAACCTGCGTCCATGGGGGCGGCCTTCTTTTCGCTACAATGACATAGATGCCGACTTTAACAATAGCAAATGGGTCAATCGTGGTTGGGTTTTCCAGGAGATGTTCATGTCTCGACGACGCCTAGCATTTGGAAAGTCTAAGGTCCATTTCCTGTCCCTAAAAGAGTACCAGACACAAGGAGAGCAGACAATCGACAGGAGTTATGACTTCAATATAACAACACTAGCCCAAGCCAATGAAAATGACAAAGAATACTACGATGAACGCTGGCACAACTCAATTATTCCTATTTATTCTGCTGGACTGCTGACATACAAGAACGACCGCTTCCCAGCTCTTTCAAGCATCGCACAGCGCTTCTCTAGATTAATGAACGACGAGTACACGGCCGGTTTATGGAAGCGCACCTTATATAAGGGCATGTTATGGGCTTGCATACACGAGACTCCTCATACCTTGGAGGCCCTTCTAGGTCAGCTTAGCGATAGCTCGGGATATGTTGCTCCATCGTGGAGTTGGGCTAGTCGTCACGGCTACGTGGAATTCGGCAGCAAGAGTTTCTCTACTTATCACGTGGATTCGGTCGGAGGCTTCCGAAGGGAATATCGACACGTGGAAGCAAATATTGTTTTGAGCGGCACCGATAAGTTTGGTCAGATTAATGAGGCATCATTGAGCATCACAACTTATATTCGCCTCTTACCGACTGACATGCATTACGTCGAGGACGATGCGTGGAATGGTGTTGACGTTGGAGAACCGGAGGCACCTTCTGCACGCTGCAATCTTGACTGGCACCCAGGCATTCCCTTCGAGCCTAAGAGAGAGGTGATGATGTTGCTTCTTGGAAGTGCTGGAGTTGGCTCTTCAGAAGATATCACATGGGTCTACGGTCTGCTCATACACCCTGTTGCTGACACAGATAAATTCTTTCGGGTTGGAATATTTTATTCAAGCTCATCTAACGGATGGGGGCCTCGCTTGTTTGAAGGCTGTCCACTGCAGACCGTCACGCTCATATAGGAACACTTCTTCCATTGATAATCTTCTAATATCGCTCTAACAGAGTCTCAACTCGGATATTCAATATTCAGTTTAAAACCCAACCGGTTAGCCGTTCAAACACAAAGCGACGATCAAGAAAGGGGCGCGTAGCTCGGACCTCGAACGTTTTCTTACCGTTGAAACTCTGGAGACGGTAACATTTTAGGGCCTAGTTTGGAGGATATAAAGCTTCTCAAGTGGGGCGCCGAGCAAATCCGGGGTTAACTAGACCTCCAATCCGCGTAAATATTCCAAATTCATAAATTATGCTCGATCCTGATCTCATTTATTCTCGAAATCTTGGACAACTCTGAGAATCGTGATGAACACCACTCAGTATTCCCCAAAAACAGGGCAATCGATCTTCAATACCAAATTGTGACTTGCATAGGTCAATGATTCATAGCACAGCACTAAAATATCTTGGCGTTTCCCTCTATAATAGCCTCGAAATCACGTACTACCAGGTATTTGATAATGGTTATCAAACTCCACCAGGTACCGTATTATAAGATACGAATATTCGTATACTGCAGTGTGGGCACGCTTTACCTAATCACCAGCTACGTGTAATTGAGTGGATATAGCCCGCAGTCTCGTTTTCCATTAGAGAATCTAGGTATTAATATTATTTAAAATCTCGGTCTGGCCAGTAGCCTATCCAAAGCCACTTCTCCAATCCAATCGGATATCATCGCAGCAAATGCCCAAAGGATTCGTTCATACACCGCCAGACAAAGTTGAATAACGATAGTAATTACCTAGGGACCTAACCTATGCTTCGCGAACCTTGCGCGAATTCTGTAAGTCTACATCTAATTATAATCGTAGTGGTACAAAAAAAAACCTCCCCTCCAATAGTCCTACACAATGCCGTGTTCTAAGACAATATTTGCATCTCATCCTTCCTGTCAGGAGCAAACTCGTCCTTGTATCTATCCCACAGCTTGTGTAATTCAGCTACATATAAGTCGTGAAGTCGGTTGATCTCCTCTTGATCCACTATGTTCGCCTGCGTGACCTTGATCGGGGCTCCGACTACCACGTTCAACGGACGACGGTACGGCATGAGACCCACATCATAGTTGAATATTCCCCGCCCGTGCAGAAATGGAAGAGTGAATTTCCACACCTTCAAGATAAACATCTGAATCTTGTGTACGAGTGGATGCTCCTTGGGGTGTAACTGGTCATAAAGGTCGTTCTCGCCAAAGGCCAGCACCGGTACCAAGTCTGCGCCTGTCCTGACCGCTAACTTGACGAAGCCCTTGCGTTCTTTCAAGATCAAACGCAGTGTCCCTGGTTGAGCCTCCAGAGATTCCCGGGCACCCCCAATCACAATAGTAACGGCGCGACCCATACCCTCTCCATTGGGACCGCCTCTAGTTAAAATGTTGACAATTGACTCTTTCGAGACAGACCGCACCCCGGCGGCTAGGATATACTCGCGATAGAAGGGAATACGAAAATTAGAATCCAAGGTTAGTAGGCTGTTTGTAATCCCAGGGAACTTCTCGGAAAACCCTAGAGCCTCGGTTGCAAAAGCTGCCCACGCACCATGGGAGATAATACCATGAGGGTGGTATCCGAAGATATATTTCCGGGTAGGTGGGAGATCGTGCGTCTTATGAAGCTTGGCCGGGAAGTAGTTCGCAAATAGACGCCATGTATAGCTTCTGCGAAACCATTCGGATCGGTATTTCAGCGATCCATCTGTAGCAGCCTTGGAGCTTAAAACATGTAGGAGGTATATAAGTAGCAAGGGCCAGACAAAGGGATTAGCAGAAAGAGCGAAGAATATAGAGACTGTCAAAGCTATGCACATGCAGTGCATTAGCACAACGAGCGTTTGTAGTCTCCGTCTGAGAGGTACGTTCCACGGAGCCCATCGGATCCCGCCGTTTGGGCTCGGCTTGGGAGGTTGATGAACTTCGTCCATTGTCATATCGTCTAGTTCGGGATACGAGTCATCGTCATCATGTACATTAGGACCATGCCTAGAAGGCGATTCGTCCGTGTCTTGCCCGTTCAAACCAGCCTTGAGGGCAGAGGCGTAGCTAGCTCCATCCGTCTTGTCCTCATCCGCTGTACTTTCCGGGCCATTGACAAGAGTCGTGAAACTGCTCTCTGCAGAAATGGCACTTTTATCAAGGTCTGTAGAATTGTGGCTCTCTTTCGCGGATCCATCACCATTTTGGGCTTGTTCAATCTCGCCGTTTGGTTTCTGGGCCTCTGGGATTTCTTTCAAACTAGGCCACCTATTTGCGGGCTTTTCATCCTCTGGAAGGCTCTCCATTTTGGATGCCTCTTTCGGCCTAGAATCTCTACGTTTAAAGACGTGGTGTGGCAAGCTAGTCTTTGAAACTAGAATCCTGGGAATCTGAGATGGAGTACTCGAACTAGGTGGTACCGTTCGTATCGCACTTATTGAGTCTTTATGAGAACTTCGGTCGTCTTCGGGGGATGGTTGAGAATTCTGGTCGTTAGACGTGCGTGGTGTACGAGGCTTGCTAATTACGGTTCTAAGCGTGCGAGGAGGAGTACAGGGAATAGGCAAATCACTACTCTCTCGGCTCGCCTAAGAAAGAGGGATCTTGGTCAATATCTCCGTGGCGGCGCTTGTCAACGGGGCAAGACATACAATGCTTGATGAACCAGAGATTTCCCGTTTATGCGCCTTGGCAGGTGTCGACTTTATATCGTGCGTCGGATTGTTCGATGGGTGATTAGTTCGAGAACCTGGTTTGGAGTCAGAATCAGCCTCATCGATTTCATGCCGATGGTGCCTATGTCCTAGGCGTGGTAGCTTGGAGCCGCGAGAGCTGTTGGACGGCTCATCACGGCGAGGACTATCATTCTTGTCGTCCGCCATAGTTGGTGAGACCTAGGGCACGAGAATTGTTCCCGTGGCCATCCAAACTCGAGATAGAACATACCTATGTAACTGGAAAGAGTGTAGAACGCGATCGCCTAAAGTTACTTTAGAAATAAAACTCAGTCGTAAATTCTAAGTATTTAAGGTTTTGTCTAAGGGTCCCGTCTCCGTTCGCTAATAATTTAAGTTTGCGATGAGATGTGCTAGATTCCGCTGGATTGCGCTCGCGCGCGAATAAGTATTTCAGAAGATGGAAGCTTCGCTACATAGATAGGTATTGAAAGCGAACCTCGGCAGCCTCGGTATGCGGCGGAGACGATGGAGACCAGAATGAAAGAAGAAACGGGCCGAGTTAGGATTTAATGGTCAACATCGTAAATGTACCGGAAAGAGAGATTGGTAACCTCTTCGAAATGAAAGGGCTCGAACCCGGAAGAAAACGTGCTACGTAAGACACCGAACCGCTGGAGGTAGCCGGTAAGGTTACAACCTGCATTCCATCTAAAATCAGACCCGGGAGACTGGGGCTGAACTGTTTGTAGCTGTAATTTAGGTACCTAGTTACAGTGGGGCTCACAGCTCATCATCATAACCATCAGAATGACGTAGGGGATACGCTAGCATGTGAAATTAATTGGCTACGTTCTCGCTAGACCACTGCAACGCCGTAGCAGTTAACCTAGCAGCTGAAGATACGATTGGGTCCCAATTCAAGCAAGGCATGATATAGGCAAACATCAGGATCTTGATGCTCGTCAACATTTGACACATGTATTTTTGGCTTCCTATTCTATTCCAGTTATCCTTATATATATGTACCTTAGGTAGTTACCCATGGTACCTTGTGATATATAATCTTCCAATGTAAAGACCTATAAGGTGTGCTCCCATTTTTAAAACCCCTAAACTTGGTGACAATAGTATAAGATGAAGGATCATAGAAGGTGGTCAATCTCCGAACTTGCAATGCAGCTTTCGTAGGTGATAACCTCCATCCCGTCTTCTCAGTAGTCGACGCCGAGTCTATTCTATCAATATAGTATACTTTCTAGGACATATCTCCTATATAAGCCAAAAATATCGCATGCGTGACGAAGCAATTGCAGCCATATTCTATGTGGCTTCCAAAGATTATTGGTGTTTCAACTGCAACCTTGCGTTCCAACCCACGACGCATCTAATAAGATCCCAGTCGCCGTCCTGTCCCACCCAATCTGTGACCACCACGCCCGTACTTGCGTCTCCCACCTTTAATCCTGCCGGACCCTTGCCATCCTCCCCATGCCGTAAGCATAGATACTCGATGATGGCCGGGTTCGCTTTAGCCGCAATCTTCTCGGGCCAGCAGTTGGCGTTGAAGAAATTGCTGGCACTCAAAAAGTTCACAAAGAACGGCTGCGGTGCCGCGCCCTCCTCGTGCCCCTCAGTCCCGGGAACGGGACATACTGGTTCGGCTGCTCGTTCAAGGTGACCACGTGCTAGATCGATTTTCTTCTGGATATTGTGGCTTTGATCGACATCGTAGAAGTCCTGCACACGAGCAATGCCGCTTCCGAGTAGGCCATCGGCGCAATTATCCGGCCACGCACTCGCGTCGAGTCCCCATCCTCGACCACCCCACTCGCCATTCAAACTCGGGTCATTGGCGTGTCTGCGAAGAAGTACTATCTTCCCTCTGACTTCGCCAATCTTGGGGATCCGAGGCTCCGTATACCATCGTCTCCCGTCCTCGTAGAAGCGGTCCTTGAGGATTTTGGACAGTTGGTGATCGGTGCCTTTGCCAGTGCCCTCACGCTTTATACTCATGATAAGCGTCTCAGATGGATTGGCGTCCAAGAAAGAGTAGACGACATCGAGCATATCCTTAAAGTACTTGTTGCCCGTGAGAGAGATGGGGAACGCGCTGTGAACAAGCGCCAAATCCGAAGAGTCGGGGCTGACGTTGACACGGATATCGAAAAATCGCACGCCGTTCTCCAATTGCTCGCGCACGTTAACTGCTTGACATCGGACTGAAGGTAGTGCAACATGGCAAGTCGGACTGTTATGCGTGCCTGGGATAGAGAGTGCCGATAAGGGGTACTCGTCGCGAAGCTCGCGCATCCAGCTCGCAAGATTAGACGAGCTGAAGACGGCAAGAGTACTGCCAGTCTGTACGTAGATAGTCGTATACTCATTAGGAGCACCATCCAGTTTCGTCATGACCGTGCTGCGCCGCGAAGCACTTGGCACGTCTACTTGGTATCTGTGCCCACCTGACTCGAAAGTCAAGCGAATAACCTCCCGGCCGGGGTCAGCCGTGCGAACGTCCGTCCCGCGGGTTTCGAAGGGCCCAATGGGGAAAGAGACATCGCGACGGTCCCTAGCGTCACCTTGGATGCGAACGTTGGGGGAGACGGATGTCGAGTTGAAAAGACCGGTAATCTTGCCCGTTATATTACCAATGGGAGTCGAGCGCCCGGATGCAGGCTGCCCTTCAAACCGCTCCACGAGTTTAAGCTCTAGCGGAGTGGCTGTGAGATTACGGATAATGAGATCTGCCATTGGATTGGAGGTCAATTGAGGAGTTCAACAAGTCGATGAAGGATATGAAGGCTACGGCATCATCATTCATGCACTTTATTAACTACGGTAAGCCATTGTTCAAGCTGGCGCCAAGTCCAAGAGCATTGTCTGAGGCGGGAGGTTAGGGAGAGAAGGCGATTGGATAAGACGCCGTGTGGAGCTTGAGGAATTGCAGCTGAAGTTTATTCCTCGTATTGGTAAAAAGCAACGCCACTACAACAGCCCTTCCTTCGTCTTCGCAATTCTGTTATCCCCATAAGAGACATGGTTAAAACTCAATAAGAATTGAGGATGAATAATTTATAATCGATGGAAAGGAATGAATATTTCGAAGCTTTATTACAATTTTATAATGGATATTAGTATATACTGTTAAAGCTATCGAGACGGGCGAGTGAGAGCGTCATAAGGCACAAGCCACATCTTATCGATATTGGTCCCTAGCAGTTATAATTGGTCAATTTCGAACGCGATACAATTACTTGGGCAATTTTGCTCATATCTTAATATTATCTACCCATCAAGAATGTGATGGCTTGGATTTCTCGAATTCTCGAGATTGAAAGTCATGCGGCCTCGTATCCTTAACCACCATCTTCTGAGCAGACATCATGGTCTATACGCAAGAAGATTTGGCAGCCAACCTAGTTGCACTCAAAAGATCAGTCTTATATTATCAATCAAGGCTCCAAAAGTAAGACTGTCAGTAACTAAGTACCCTTTAACTTGTTAACGCCCATATAGCGAACGGTTATAGAAGAATTGAACAAGCATCTTGCGAACTCAACAAGGAAACCCATCGATTCATGGGAAGAAAAAGGCCCGGGCTGCCAACATGGAGCCGCTATCTTTGCCTCCCGCGATTTCGCGACATGGCTAGACGATGAAAGTTTTATGTCCGGCCTGCTTAAAACCCTCTCCAAACCAAGCGCCAGTGGGCATGTTTCTCCCGAAGATGTCAGCGTTTTATGCGCCGTAGCGGATGGGCTCACCCCAAAACGACTATTCGGCGAGCCTCAAGCGGGCTTCTCGATATTGTATGGCTCAGCGAACAATATCCTTCCTGGCCTGTGGGATTCTAGCGACTTTGGATCCAACGTTGATCAGGATAGGGAGGCTTCGGTGTCATTTCTATCAAAACCTTTGCCTAGGGATACTAGGCCGCTTGAGATCGCATTGCCGTTGGCAAATACAGTCTTTCAAAATGGAAGGCGGTCCACCTTATTCGCAAGCAGATGGCAACGAGATCATAATGGCTCTATAGCACGTACTCTGATGCAAGAAAAACGTGCTCAAACGATACGCCCTCATGCGAATGTAGCAGGCCATGCGGCTCCAATTCTCCCATTGCTGCCATTAACTCCTCCCAGGAAGGTCGTTGCTGGTCTGGGTAATATCGTTCGCCAAGTCGAAGTCGACGGTTCCCCGACCCCGGCATCGAAGGAATTAGAAGGCCTCATACCAAAGGTATTCGATCACAGATCCAAACAGGATGCGTCGTATTCACCTGGACCTATCGGAGTATGGTGTTGGGTCATTCCTCCTCAAGTCGTAGCAAGTCAGAATCTTCTTGACTTGGAGGTTTTCCAAACCGAATCATCTCAATCGGAAGCAGAGTTGTCACTTAATTCCATGAGCGTCTTTTCGGAGTTAATATCCTCTGGGTGTCGATTGCATAAAATTCGTATGTAAAGAATCTGTCTGAGGATGTATACCTTTAAGCTAATGGGGGTTTAGTTAGTGGTGGAGGAGGATGGGGCCTCAAACAAGGATTACTTTCTCTCGACCCGGAGACGAATCATTCCCCGCCGGATCAAGACGATATCGAGATGTTTATCAAGGCATTTCAGGAGCGCGACAGCCCTAATCCATCCGAGGGTCTCGTGACTCCTGGTTCATACCTCATGTTTTGTATTGAACCGCACTGCACCGAAAAGGAGGTAGGGTCAAGCCAGCAAATGATACCAACAACTGTCCTCGGTGTTGCCCCGAACAATGATCAGGAACTTAACCCAGGGGGTCTATCGGACAAAATTGAAGTGGTCGACGACCACTTTGGCGTAGTATCGAAGACTGGCCTCTTCTTAAAGGCTTTACCTCATATGACAGGCATTAACAACGCAAACAACTCCGCTGAACAACCTCGGCCATTCACAACTAAAGTCGACTTCCCTGGAGCCTCATTTGTATTATAACGAAAGTCCGCATTGCGGAATGGGTAATTCACTAAAATGAATCCATAACGGTGAGAGTAGGTAGGACAACTCGCGGATATAATTTTAAGATACCGTATCTTGCTTGTATTATGCAACAATAATAATGCAAGTACCCAAACCCGCACGCTTGCATGTACACTACACAGAATGAAATTAAATGGAAGCCGTCGTGCACTTACCCGTTGAATTTCAACGAATCATTTGGCTGCTGCCCCTTTTCGTTTGGCGGTGATGCATTGTGTAAAGCATGGTACCTCGGCGGATGTTCCTTTGCCCAGCGCACAGCGCTTTTTTTCTTAATTAGGTACTTGGCGATCAAGTACATTCACTAGCTTCTCACTAACCATTTAAAAATAACATCAAAGCTCCGCGCTACATACAATACCTTAGATACATCTGCCAGCTACACGTACTTCCAACATTCTTTAGGACAGAGCCGCGTTGGCGTGTCTAACATCTACCACATCATCCATTTCTACGACAACGTCACAATGGATCGCAGTCTCGACGAGATTGTTGCTGAGTCTCAGGTATGCAATTGATTCGAATTGATGTTTTGGTTTTTTTGGTCGGTCGCTTATCCTAGCTATAGCAAAGAAAGCGAGGCTCCAGACCTCGACGAGGTGGTGGAGGTCGGCCTCGAGAACGCGACTCCTACCCCCGCGATGGTGTAAGAAAGGTAATTAGCCAAGTACCCTCATAGAATTTGCAGACATATTTTAATTGTTGTCTCCTGCAGGTGGATTATTCTTCTCCCGTACCCTTTTCGACCACGTACTTCCCTGTAATCGACTTCGCGCTCGATGCCTCGGACTTCGATCGGTGATGGTATATTCGTTCAGTGACAACAGCTAACTAGCAATCTCGTTCTGCGAGATAGTCAACCAGGGATGATTCGAGAAACTTGGATTCGTGAGTACAATAACTTACCTCAATCTCCACACATTAGCGACGGGCACTGACAGACATGCAGGGAGTGGGTTCACGATAAGTTCGATGAGCCCAATTGTAAGTCGAACAAGCTCACCAACAACAAGACTCGATAACTAATAGCACACCAGCCCGCAATCACCCCCGAAACTCGCGACGACGACCCTCCCCAGACCGATTCCAGTTGGTTCACCCCTTAACTCCGGGGTAACACTGCTAATACCTGTGGCAGAGACACTCGTGGAACCAAGGTCAAGGTAGAGAACTTGCACTATGAGTTGACGGAGGAGGACCTCGAAGTAAGAGCAAAAAGAGTTCTCGATCATGGAATCGTATTAATAAGGATCTAGGGCTTGTTTGCCAAGATTGGCACCGTCCTCAAGCTCGAGCTGTTGTACGACCGCGCCGGACGTTCAGAGGGCATTGCCTTTGTCACATACGAGAATCGTAACGATGCATTGGAGGCAATCAGACAGTACGATGATGCCAACGCCAAGGGTAAACCCAGATCTCTCAATTGGCAGCCCGTCACAATCTAATCACACCACAGGTCAACCAATTCGCCTGTCGATCGTCTCCTCGGCTCCCCGACGTAACCCCTTCGACACTGCCCGCATGCCCGGTCGATCGCTAGCTGAGCGTATCACCCGACCACGCTCGATGTCGCCCCGCCGAAATTCAGAGAGAAGCCGAGTCGACAGTTACGTGCCGGGTCGTGTCAGTCGATCGCGCAGTCCTCTACCCCATAGACGTGGCGGCCGACGCCCCGGAGCACGACGCGAACGAGCTGCAGATGCACCCAACGAACGCGAGCGGGTCGGTCGCAATGGTCGACCCAAGAAGACACAGGAAGAGCTTGATGCCGAGATGGCGGACTACTTTAACGCGGGCGCAAGCAATGGTGCTGCCCCTGCGGCCGAGGCGGAAGCGAGCGCTGCTGCTCAGGGTGGTGATGAGATGGACATGATTGACTGATTTAGTCTAGTAGTAGGAGGAGGAGGAGGGGTCTGCTGATGCATGGTACACGCACATTGGTTCATCATAAGCATACAGGGCACTAGACAGGGCAATCATAGTTTCCATTATTCATCTCCATCTTCGTATCTTGAAACACCATGGTCTGGTGCGTAGCTGACCTATCTTCTCTTGGCTTGTCGGCCGAGCTTTAGACCCTTGAGCGACGTATTAGGCCGTTTCTGGATGTGCTGTAGGATATCATGAGACATTGACATGCGTAAAGTAACCTTCAAACTGACATCTAGCTTGCGGACCTATGAATTTCGCTCGACTGAATTCCCCCCTTGGCTCAGCGTCCAAGAGCTCGAGAATTGCTTTGCGTATCAAGAGTATATACTACACATCATGTAAGGCAAATTATTGAGTTGCGGGAGTTCATATGTCAGGTACATTAACCCTGGTCATCTCTATCATCTTATAAACCCCCATTCTTGCTACCCTTAGTCGTTCTTCTTTCGCTTAGTCTGCATCCCCTCCGCCATAGCAGCCGCCACATCCTCCACCGTCGTGCCCCTCTTCCGCTTCCCAATCTTCTCCTGCCCTAACACCGTGTCGTCCGCAACCGTCCTGTATACTTTCGCAGCACCTATAAACGAGTCCGGCGCGAACCCGCCCTCTTCAGAGAGCGTGCGCGCGATCTCTTCCATCTCGCCGACCCAGCGGTACGCCTTCGGCGCCATCCCCACCACGCCCTTCTCCGCTATCTTGTAGTGGTGCGGCATCCCGGTCTGCAGCTCATCTTTGAGGGTATCTAGGACGCCCAGCCGGTGCGCCGTCGTGAAGGACTGGATGGCGAGCGACGTGAACCCCTTGCTGAAGCTCGCGTAGCACATCTTAAGCCCGCTGGCGGCGCCGATGTCGGGCGATATGTGCCGCATGTTCAGCGTTGCGAACAGCGTGGCGCCGTAGCCCGGTATGTCCGACAGCGAGTACGGCCCGGACGTCGGGATGCTGGGCCGGAACCATTCGCCGCTAGTAGAGTCCGCCTTGGGCGACGGCGGGCCCCCGAGGATGCTTCCGTCGATGAAGCGCACGGAGGAGCCGGCCCGGCTGCTGGTGAAGAGCGATGCGATGCTCTTGACGCTGGACGGCGATACGGCGTTCAGGTCCGCGAAGTAGAGCGGGTTGTCCTCGCTCCGGCGCAGCGGGCCCGTGAGAGCGTCAACGATGCGCTGCGCCGTGGCGACGGCGTCGCGGGGTGGCACGACGGAGAGGATTACGGAGCATGATTGTGCTAAGTCTTCGTCTGATTTGAGGAGCTCGACCTGCGCGCTCTTGGCTCTCTCGATAGTGTCATTGCTGCGGAAATTTTAAGTAAGAGGTTGGGGTAGGACAGGTTAAAAAGGCGCTTAAAGGGATGTTCTTAAAAAGAACTGAAAGTCGATAATATTATGAACTGGCCGACTCACTCACCTTCGACCTTTACAATTCGTAGCAACTGAAAATCCATTGGCGACAAGTAGCTTGGCGATGGCCGAGCCCATATCTCCGATGGAGATTATACCGATTTTGGCCAATGGAGTTGCCATTACGTACGTGTTCTCGCCCGACTAGTATGAGGAGAGCAATTTAAGTATAAATACGGTTGTGCTACAATCTCACTAGGCCTTCCCGCTTGGAAATCGTATAATATGTATAGATAGGTACTTGTGCCGTGAAGAGCTTCGTGCGTTGGAATATGTCGGCGGTTCGTGCCATTGCTAGCCCGCGTCCAATAGGATTAGGGAATAAAGATTCTTCTATACTGGTAGCAAATCGCGTAAGAGGACATGGTACTCAACATAACTACATACATATGTAAGCGCCCATATCTACACTCGCTTAGATATTTCTGTGGCTTGAGGTTATTCATGATTGAATTCACTTTAACAATTCTAGTTATATATTAGAAGCCTGCATTTTATATAGGCCATATTATAACGTTTCGAAGTCTCCTCCATGTTAGCAGAAATAATATAATCTAGTAATGGAAGTATAAGTACATGTTTAAGAAGGTTTACAATAACTCGCATCTGATAGGTCCTGCGCTATAGGTACGTACAGACGCAGATCATGGAACTTGCGAATGCGACTGGACCTACAGTATTAATCTGCTTATGTGACTGCAAGCGAAGGTCCTCAAAAATCTCACCATTTATCAATCCAATCTACTTATGGTTAACCAATCGTGTTCTTTCCCATCTTTGGTCATCATCCTTGTCAATATGAAAGGACCCTGCGGCAGTCCGTCGGCCGACTCGTGGGTCCAGAGGGGCAAGCCAGCCACATGGTAATGACATCTTTAAATCTATCCGAATTCAGCATGGACTTCGTCTTTGAATCCCGCCGCCTCGGCCTATGTGAACATCATTCATCCCGCGACTAAGAAACTTGGACGGAAGTTATCCCGCTCTCCTCGCTTGTCTACCTAGGCAGCTAGCCTGATAAAGCAATCAAATCATCATGTCGAGTGCGCCTTTCTAAATGCCGTTCAGCCTCTTAACCACTCAAAACCTTCTCAAAGGAAAATTCAAGGTGTCTGGTTCTGCACGAGCGGGGGTAGCAATTAGCAATTAAATCGTTAGGGTCCTAAGCGGGTAGCTCACCGGGAACTTTCAAACTTTGGATGTCATAGACGATCCTATGGTCCCAAGTGTTCATCGCCACAAGCGTCCACAAGCGTCCGCAGCAGCTGTACGAATGATGCCCTGCCTATATGAGCAAAACGCTGGCGAAGCTGGTTACGCGTTCACTGAAACCTGAAAGTAGCCTTATTATTATTGGGCTGACTACGAGAAGGTATGTATTCTGCGCATTTTTACCCGTTTCTGTGTCAAGAGTCGAAGCCGGGTTATGAACCCCTGTAACTTCAACCCGCGGTCATCTGTATCAGTGTATCAGGGACCAGCCTGTGGGCCGATCAGCTTGGATTCGTTCCATCCCGTTTCCACAGATCAGATCTCTCTGGGTAACCTCACAGTAATCAAGTCATTGTCTATAGGTACCTAAATAAAACGCTACGTTGTCCTTAAACAGGATCCGGAGACTTTTTGAGAATTCCTGCCCTTTCCTCCTAGTCACGAAGTCATGACAACTAGATTGACACGGCCATTTATATAAACTCCGCACTCCCGCTCACCTATTTGCGGCTTAGACTTTATAGAATCCCGGCTCGCGCTATATTCCCCTATTTAATTGGCGACGCATTCTGTATCGACTACAAGGAATTATTCATGCCGAGGTCTTATTAAGCTCTTGAGTGTTCACCATTTTAATCAACAACCTCGAGGTTTAGGCCGCTTATTCAAGCCAGTATATATTTCGATGACCATTACAAATTCCACCAACTCAAGCTCTCATCCCCCAGTCACCGTTTAGATCTTTCCAATATCAATTTAAGCGGTTCATAGCATTTCAGTTCGGCTTATCCCTAACTACCTATCCACTTGATGCGAGATATTATTTAGGACTAGACTCACCATATTATGGTCTCTGCCTTCATGAGGCTGTGAGACAATTCAATAAACGAAGCATCGATTCGACTATTACTGCAATATACGATATAAATGATGGCCTTCCCTTGGCGAATCATTTCTATAATATCTCTCCTCTCATCATATCTCGTCGTGTCACTCCAGCCGGAATGGAGCCGGTTACAGCTGCTTGGCGTATTTGTCGCCACTTGGATTTTGCAGGCTTTCCTTGTTAATGTCTGGAAATTAATCCTCTATCCTAAGTTCTTTTCCCCCTTACGCGGCCTCCCAGAGCCGAAAGGTGGCTCCTGGTTGATGGGACATTTCAAGGAGATAAGGACGAAGCCCTCAGGTATACCTATGAGAGAGTGGTAAGTATACACTAGTACCTCTTAGCTGCCCACGTTGTCGTCCCGCTAATTGGTCTCCCAAGGATTGCCACTATTCCAAATGATGGCATTATCCGATATTTAGCTGCTTTCAACCAGGAACGTTTACTCATAACCAATCCAAAAGCCCTCGCAGAGGTTCTGGTGACGAAGAATTATGATTTCCAGAAGCCTGGGAATATTCGCTTTGGTCTTAGTCGTCTTCTGGGCGTGGGGATACTTCTAGCAGAGGGGGACGAGCATAGGACGCAACGCAAGAACCTAATGCCCGCATTTGCCTTCCGGCACGTCAAAGACCTCTACCCATCTTTCTGGGCGAAGGGCCGCGAAGTTGTTCAAGCTATGACAGATACTATCATTGCCGAAGCCCAACGTGAGGCATCCATCCAAGACCCCGAGAAGGCAAAGAAGACAGCTGTCATAGAAGTCGGTAGCTGGGCTTCTAGGGTAACACTGGACATTATTGGGCTCTCTGGACTCGGAAAGGACTTTGGAGCGATCAAGAACCCAGACGCCGAGCTTAGTGAGACATATCGTCGTGTATTCAAGCCATCTAGGCAAGCTCAGATACTCGCCCTTCTAGGAATATTACTTCCAGACTGGGTGATCGGTCGGATCCCCGTTAAGCGCAATCATGACATCAACGAAGCAGCTCAAACTATTCGGAGTGTGTGCCGGGATCTGATTCGAGAAAAGAAGGAGAAACTGATGCGCAACGAGCTCAAGGACCGCGATATTCTGTCCGTCGCCTTGGAGTCAGGTGTTTTCACGGAAGAGAACCTCGTAGACCAACTCATGACTTTCCTTGCCGCCGGCCATGAGACGACAGCTACTGCAATGACGTGGGCTATCTACATGCTCAGCAAGCACCCAGAAGTGCAGAAACGACTCCGCGCCGAGATCCGCGAGAATCTACCACCTATCGACTCGGATCGTGAAGTCACTAGCCAGGAGATCGACCAGATGCCTTACCTAAACGCAGTCTGCAGCGAAGTCCTGCGCTACTATTCGCCCGTCCCGCTTACGCTGCGCGAAGCCGCTGTGGATACCACCATCCAGGGGCACAAGGTACCCAAGGGAACTGCAATTATACTTTGCCCGTGGGCCACGAACTTAGACAAGACGCTATGGGGACCCGACGCGCACGAGTTCAACCCAGATCGATGGATACCCAAGAGCCCGGAGGACAAGAGAGCCGCCAGTGGAGGCGCGACGAGCAATTATGCGTTCATGACGTTCCTTCACGGGCCGCGTAGTTGCATAGGCATGCAGTTCGCAAAGGCGGAGTTCGCCTGCCTGCTGGCGACGTGGGTTGGCCGCTTCGAGTTTGCGTTGAAGAATAAGGAGGACGAGGATGAAAAGAATTTGGCGATCAAGGGAGGCATCACTGCTAGACCTGAAAGGGGCATGTACGTTTATGCGACGATTGTAGATGGATGGTGATATGGTTACCCATGATATGTGTATGATGAGTTCTTCAAGATAATATGATGTTTGATTTTTATATGGATATCTGGTCACGTTTTATGACATGGGATATCGCATCTCATCCTTTAGGCACTTAGTCTAACTTATGTATAATTAGCATCTGCAGGATCTCACAACTGCAGCTACCCCTTCACCATAGGGGTAGCATAGCAGAAAATTCAAACAGTAAGAACAGGCAGCTTCCATATATCAGTGGTTCCAATACCTAATCACGAATGATTTAATATAGCATTTACATATTTCGACGAGCTAGATTATTTACACAACTATACGATCTAGAGGAGGGTACAATCTTGAACAACGACCTTTTCGTCGTTATCGACTTATTTTTTTTTTCTACAAGCCCTTAACGCCAACCTTCAAATACTGTGGGTCTTCATCGATACGTTTTCTCACATCTCCGCTCTTCAACTCATTCACATCCCAGCTAGCCCACACAAATCGGCCATGCAGGAACGCTGCCTCAGGAGAAGCAGCCCAGACAGCAAAGTGGCCTGGGAGATCGGCTATAACGAGATGTCACATCAGCACAGTTATACGGATTACGCTTTCTTTCAAGAGCGAGAGAAGGGAAAGAGGTCTGAGACAAGGAGCTAGTGCCGGGCACGACGTACCATCATCCCAAGGGAGGGTCTCCGTAGTATATCCTGCCCTTTCCGCAGACTCTGTGAAGATGGCGCCCGGATGGTAATTCACGATTTGCATCTGCTCGGGCTTGATGTCTTGCGCAACAGTCTGCAGCGCCGCCGCGCCCGCGTTCTTGCTCACGTTGTATGCCGGGTTGGCACCGACATACCACTCGTGGATTCCCATCGTTGAGACGTGCACGAGATACTGTTGATCACCGGAGGTTAGCTCTCCAGTAACTTCTACTTATCCTCTCTATTAGGGGTAGAGGGATTCAATGTCCGGGAGACATGAGAAATAGTCTTACCTTTGGCCCAGTTGCGCCCCTGCCCTTTTGTTTATAGAACCGCTCCGCCATATCTAGCTGCGCGCGCACATTCACATCGTAGAAGGTCGCCCAGAGCCTCTCAGTGCCGAGTTCCAGGAGCGGCTTGGCCGGGGCCACGGCCGCCGCGTTGAGAACCAGGACATCGACGATTGTGCCCTCGCCAGCCAACCGGCCCCAGAGCTCGGCAACGGCAGTGGTGCTGCCAATATCGCACTCGAAACCGACTATCTTGGTGCTGCTGGACCCGAGGCTCTGCTGCTTGCTCTCTTCAGATAAGGTGGCGGCTGCTTTGGCGACGACGTCGCCGCGTCGGCCCAAGATGATGACTTTGCTTGGTCGGGCGAGCACGAAGGCTCGCGCGATAGCGTAGCCGATGCCTGAGTTACCGCCAGTGATAAGGATGGTTTTGCCTGCTTGTGAGAGCTCGGGACGGAGGGGCGAGATGTCTTGGTAGGGGGCGCGGTGGAAGGTCGGGGTGAGTTTTGACATCGGTAGAGACATGATGATGGTGTATAGTTGCAGCTGGAGCTGGGTTTTCACAAACGTTCTTTATTTGAGGGACGAGAGGTTTGCAAATGACTGCTCTCTTCATCTTGTAGGGTTAAGCATCGAGATAGATACGTCTTATATATTGAATTTGAGTCCTATATCACTCCCGACTTGCAGGCTTCATCAAGTCATACCGGACATAAGAACGTCATAATTGCTATCACCATGTTAAGAGCAACGCAATTCAGATGCTTCAGCCCATAGTCACCCGATACGTAGATCGAATAAGAGCCAAGCAATTCGCATTATACGGCTGAATGATATATCTGCGGCAAGCTTAGCAATTGTATAATATAAGCTCCCCGGGATGACCCGTCATTTTCCGCAACTCCAATTGGTTCTGGACCCTGCTTCATACCGCAAAGGGTGAGGAGGAGTCCCACATATTTCCGCTCTGCAGGCTGACAAACGGACAACCCCTTCTTCCTAACAGATCACTCCGATTCTTGGCTTTTGAAGCTGAACTCTGCGAGTCTACGGAAAGTTACGAGGCGTGTTCGGGGGTGTTTCGCAGAGTGGTTAGCAGATCTTGTCGAGACTACGCCTAGCTAAACATGGCTACTGTCTGGCGGCGAGCCTGTACGAACTGCACCAAGTCCAAACGGCAATGCACCAAGGCCGTGCCAGCCTGCCGGCGCTGTGTAGATAAAGGCATCCCGTGTGTATACCCACCTGCCCGGCGAATCGTACATGCGGGGACGGTGGAATCCGCAAACCCGCCCCCAGTGACTCATGGGGCTGAAGGTAGCAGTGATACAGACGCGGGACATCTCAACTTCCCGCATCTGCAGCTGACGCCAGCAAATCTTGGCGGTGGTATCGGCGGCCAGCCACTACTGACGGACTCGCCGCAGCCCTCCCACGACGACACCGCTACCACCGCATCGGGAGACACATGGTTCCTAACTCCGGAGTCGTGGATTGCAGACTATACGCTCCCGCCAAACCAACCTACGGCTGTTCAGGACATGATGCTCCAGCGCTTCATCGACGGCGTCCAGAGCTGGATGAAGCGGTGGACGACGGAGGGCAGCAGTCCACTGCATCACAGGCACTTATACCGGGAGAAGATGCCGCGGTACGTGCAAGACGCGTACACAGCCGTGACCATGTACCACACGTCAGCGGCGCGCGACAGCAACGCCAACGCCGAAGCACGAGCCACAGCCCTGAGAGTCCTGGACGATCGCGTAGTGCAGCTACTGCAGGACCAAGCGCTCGAGACGTCGCTGGGCAAGGAGATGGATATCTTTGATCACATGAGCAGGGTCCAGGCCTTGCTCACGTACCAGACGATCCGGCTCTTCGACGGCGACATACGCATGCGGGCGCAGGCTGAGGATCTAGTCCCTACGCTCTTCCTCTGGACGAAGCAGCTGCTCGACTGCGCGAAGGAGAACCTGACGAGGCCATCGCTGTTCCTAGCCGACATAGTGGGCTCTAGTTCTAGCTCCAACTCCGTTTTTGGTTCCGGTCCCAGTTCTATTTCTAACTCTAGTTCCGGTGGTGATGGTGGCTGCTCCGAGGACGCCGTATGGCGAGCCTGGATCTTGGTCGAGAGCGTGCGGCGGACGTGGCTCGTGTCCAATTACCTCCAGGAGATATACCTGTACATGAAACGCGGCTGGGGCAACTGTCCCGGTTGTATGACGATCACGATGCGCAGAGGCTTGTGGGATGCCGCGTCCCCGTATGCTTGGTCAAAGGCGTGTCGTGAGCAAGGCGCGCTGTTCCTACCTACAGCGCATACAGAGAGTTTGTTCTATGAGAAGTGCCCTGAAGATATAGATGAATTTAGCTTCTTTATCGTCGAGTTGAGCTACGGCGTAGATAGAATCGAAAGGTGGCTTGGGGAGTCGAAAGACAGGAAGGAGCGAGCGTCGATGTTGGAGGGTTGGGATGGTGATGCGGTGTTCGCAGAGATGGCGCGGTAATTCGTGTTATTTGGTGTATTGGCGGGTGTGTTGCTGAATCAATTGATATGTTGGGAACCATGACTGGGAGTTCGGCTATTATTCGGTATGGAATGTGGATTAGACGGATCACGAAGGTATGCTAAATCTCATCGCTAAATAGTAAAGACGATGGGAAAATATCAGGTCCTTGGACTACGTAGACGAACATTTCAAGTCCCAATGTACGTAGATGAAGCGTAGATTGACAGGATACCGATATCGCGATCACAATAGTAGAAATGTCTTCCTCATGGCGATGCAGCAAGACATCGATCATAATGAAAACAAAAGGTTGAAGGACATCAAAAATTGCGCCCACTACGATCCACGAAGGATAATAGAAGAGGGGAAACTCCGCGCTGTGCAATGCAGGTTTCCCCCCTTGAGAATCTTCATTCTTGAGCGAGGATTCTCTGGACAAGGTAAGTATGAAGAAGAAAGGAAAATCAGTTGAGGTTTGCGGGAGGAACTCGACCTATATATACCTGCGTGGAGACCCTAGCGGGCGGTGAGAAATCAGCCAAGCGGCAGAATCTTTTGTGGAGCGCGCGTCACAAAGTGGCCTGTGCTAATCTCATTTGGTATGTGCACATGTTTCAGCCAATAGAAAAATACGCATCCAGTTACGTTGTACCCAGCAAACCCACTATAAAATTAAGGCTCCATTAATACGGTACACTCAACCGCTACAGTATGTACATAGGCAGGTACTTGTACCGTAGGCAGCTTATATGTACAGTGCTCCTGGTCTACAGTAAAAGTGTACACTCTCATAGCATATCGCAAAGATACGGATGAATAACAATACAGTCAATCTTCATATATCAGGTCGTGAGAACCATATTGCCGAATCTGTTAATAAGCTATTAAGCTGTCAATCTGTCCAACATCTACCATGCACGAATCACCTCATGAAGACATACTCGGTAAGAGAGATATGCATACCTACTTCCAATTATCCTATAAGTCAGGCCAACGTACGTCAAATGTTGCTATCAATAAATGTATCATTCTTCAGCTACATGTTGAGCATCAAAAGAAATTGGATTTCATTTTACGACATTGTAATTGGAAAAATGCTATTCTGATGTGTGGACGGTTCGACTGAACCCAAGAGATGTAAACCAACACTTTTCATGGTCTCATAGTTAACCCATCAACTAATGTTAGACGGTGTATGATACAACCCAATATCTTCCATCGGAAACGCCAGTCCGAATCTCTACTACCTTGACTATCCTCTCAAGCTATTCGATTAACAAGTGGGAAGTCCTCCAAAAAGAACCAAGTAGATTGACATTGAGGCAGGTTGCAACGTTGCGATATATGGCGATTTAGCTAGTCGAATAAATTTACTCGATCTTCTTGCTGTGGCTAATGATGAGGAGTATTTCGGGGACAAGGATTACCACCCAGGCGGCGGCAAGGGCCATGGCATACGCGAAGACCTTGACGTAGAGCTTGACAAGTCGCACCCACGAAGCGCGAGAGAACGATTGCCAAGCATCCTTGACGGTAACGAAGCCCTTACCACCAACAATAGCAGGCTCCACCTTGCCCTGGAATGAGCGATCGAAGGGGACGATAGTGTCCTCATCCTCAGGCAGGAGTGAAGCCTGAACTCGAGTAAGGATGACCTGAGTGGGGATGACAAGGAAAATGTGCAAGAGGAACGCGGTGACAAGCACAATAACGGCCTTCCAGACATCATCCTTGTCAGTCTGGGGGATAGTGTTGGGAGTCTTGGGGTCCGGCATGGTCATTGACAAGGCCCAGGCAACCCACTTCGGCACAAGCGAGGAAAGCTCGAGCGCGAAGAAGTACATGACGACTGGGAGAGCGGTAGCCTGGAACGCCTTCTTGAAAGGAGGGAGACGTTTCCAGAAATGCTTAGGGCTAGGTACCGAGATGACAATGTGTGTCCATGCCGTGTAGAGCTGGACGAGAGCGAGCGCGGAGAGTGGAGCGGCGATCAAAGATGGGATGAAGGTAGATAGAATGCCGAAGACGAACGATGTGGCGACGCCCAGGGCAAGGTAGCATGCCAATCCTCGGAACAGGGAGCGGAAACCACTGATAGCCTTGAGGGTACGGTATGTAGAGCGGATAGAGGAGGTAATAAGACGGGCCTGAGAACCATTGCGGCCAGCTTCATCGGCAAGGGGGGCGTTCTCTTCGGCGAGGGATTGGTTATCCTCGTTTAACGAGACGGGTTCGTAGGCCGGAGGGGACGGATCCTCGACGATGGCGAGCGTAGGGAATACATGCTGGAGGGTGTAGTTGACCTTGAAGGATCATGTCAGTAAAGTGGTTCTCATACACAAGTATCGGAGTAGCCTACAAAAACGATAAAAGGCAAGAAAAGCAGAAAATCCAGCAAAAAGAATCCCCAAGCCCAAGCAGGCATCTCATAGTTGCCGATCGAGGACTCGCCCCGCTTGTAAACCGCGTGGGCAATGTCGCGATACATTTTGGGTGGTTTGTGTAACTCGACTAGCAGATATTGATTGGTGATAGGAAAATAGACTAGGAAGAATTGATGAACCAAGAAATAATTCAAAAGAAAGGAATGATAGCAAGTTACAGTTGTCTGAAAGGTGTAAGAAGAGAGGGGAATGAAGATGTATGAAACGAAAACAAAAGCTGAAAGTTCCCTGACAAATGTCAGCGCGAGCAGCTCGAGTCCTAGGAAAAGGATTTAGGTATGTTAAAGCGGGATGAGGCTAATACAGTATACTTGAAAGTCTGCACTGTAAGCGCCGAAGGATCTAGGTTAATAGCTGTTAAGTTGAATGCCCAGGCCTTAGTCGGAGTTTCATCCCTCTAAGGGTCCGAAGAGCCGCTAGTGCACTACCTACAGGCCACTTCATTCCCCTGTAGAGACCTCAAAAGTACCCCCTAGCCTAGAGCCTAATTAACACTTATCATCTTCGGAAGGTCGGCAGCACAGTAGGGCTGCTGACGTATTGTTACATACAATCTAGGCAACCGCCGTTCTAATCGTACGGTATTGATTGCACCGCCTCGTAACCGAGTCTCCTAACGAGCCAAACTTAGCGTTAGGCGTTATCCCCGACGTTTCCGCGTCCCAACATCAAGGAACCGCGCCATTGATTCGACTCCATCTGTTTAAATCTGTTACAACGTTGGGTCCAAATTGAATCAAAAGCCAATGATAATGTCGCTTTTGATCTGACAAGGTCCCCCTAACACTGATTACATCACATCAGTAGCCTCAGAACCCAGTCTATCAGATTCATTCATCTACCTATACATCAACCACACGCTGGCTCCATGTCTGCGCCATCTATCCCAAATCTTCTATCGCTTCGGGGTTCTAGGGGTGGTTCCCGAGGCCGAGGCCGAGGTCATGGGCACGGAGGTCACTCGCATTCTGCGGCACCGAACCATGACGCCATCATTCAAGGTACAGATACGGATGCGGCTGTGTCGCGCATGAGTGCCGTTGATCTCGGCTACTTACAAGACCCCTTTGCCCAATATTTCGTCCAGAACTCTGTTGGTGGCGCTGTTCGGAGGCTGCCAATTATAAATCGAGGTAAGAAGTCCAAGGGCCCTTCCGCCCTAGCGAGTGCTAAGGCTAGAGGTAGGGACTTATACTCGGACTGCCGCGCTGGATAGGCTGATATCCTCGTTCTTGTCGAGCACTGCGATGCAGGAACGGCAAATCATCTCTCTCGGTGCTGGCACAGACACAAGGTGTTTCAAGCTGTTCTCTGACCCTAATCAGGCTGGCCTCATTTACCATGAGATTGACTTCCCAACTATTTCTACCAAGAAGCTGCAGCTCGTGAATGCCATTCCTCAACTTAGATCCATTATCTCTAATCCACAGGGGGAGAACTCCGACTGGAGTAGTACAAGTCTACCGAACGGCTGCCAATATTGGTGCCACGGATTAGATCTAAGAGACCTGCTGAAGGATGGTGTCAGAACCCTTAGTGGCATTCGGACAGATGTTCCAACGATCATAGTATCGGAATGCTGTCTATGCTACCTGGAAACGCCAGAGGCTCAAGGAGTGATTAAATACTTCACGGAGAAGATACCAGATCTCGCTATCATCATCTATGAACCAATTCGCCCTGATGATTCTTTCGGCAAGCAAATGGTGTCCAATCTAGCAGCCAGACGGATACGCATGCCAACATTGGATGCTTATCAAGATTCCGCCAAACAGCAGTCACGGCTAAAGGAAGCAGGCTTTGACCTTGTGAAGAGCTTGACTATAGGCGACATATGGCGGAAATGGATCGCGGAGGAAGAAAGAGAAAGGGTTGATAGTCTGGAGGGATTGGATGAGGTTGAAGAATGGAATCTACTGGCAGACCATTACATTGTAGCTTGGGGTTGGAGAGGGAATGGATTCAAGATTGGGAAGCCGATCTATGATGAAATAAATTGACAATCGTGTCGATGTCTTCCATCCTCTTAGTCAAAGGGCCCGAAAGATGCACGAAGGAAGGAATATTCATATTAAGCCTCTTCCGAACATTTCATGATATTGTGTACATTGCTGGGTATAAGAAGCCTTGGGTGGTTTGTTACCACAGCACATATACCTATCGAATAAGACGAAATTGAAACATTATTCTCACAAAATCGGAACGGGGAAAATAGATAAAATAAATAAACGTAAGATTACAATAAATTCAATGTGCCTATTATGCACCAAGGCTACTATTCATCGTTCGATGTTGGTGCTTGGAGTTCTGTTGGAAGTCACTAACCCAATAGCTGGTAGTAAGATATGTGTATCCCTTCGTACATTTAAGGCAAACTTCTCTTTTTCCGTTTAAAGGATGCCTCAGCCAAAGTCTTCTACGACGCCGTATCGTACGCCGCCCCGGGTCTACGACATTGAAGATGTCCAGAAATACGTTGTAGGTGGGTATCACCCCGTGAATATCGGCGATTGGCTCGGTACCGAAGACAAGCGGTACAAAATCATCCATAAGCTTGGATCCGGCGGCTTTTCAACAGTATGGTGGACCCAGTCTTCCGTCGACCGGCGATACTATGCCCTCAAAGTTATGTGCGCGGATGCCGCCGATGATCAAGAGCTTGAAACAATGCATCAACTCAGTAACCGCGGCGTGAAACACCCAAACGTCAATATTCTGCTAGATTCCTTTCACGTTAAAGGGCCGAACGGCACACATCTCTGCCTCGTCTTCCCACTTCTTGGACCAAGCTTGAAACGGGTGCGGGGCCGTCTCGCGAAGTCATCTCGGCACAGGGTCTGCGCGCAAATCGCATCTGCGTTGACATTTCTCCATGAGCAGGAAATATGTCATGGAGGTAGGAGAAAACCAACCTCACCCTCACCGGAGCCCCAAGGGATGGAGCTCTAACGAAGAGTCCTTTATACTGACGAAGCCTCCTCTAGACCTAACCCCTTCCAATATTTTGTTTGAGCTTCGCGATATTCAGACCTGGACAGAAACTCAAATATATGACTTTTTTGGTGTTGTCAGGACAGCAGAGCTACGGTTACACAACGGCTCGTATTCCGAACACGCCCCGAAAGAAGTTGTCCGAACCCTTGAGTTCCCTATTCTAGACAACTATCTACTTGGCAATATTCGTATAATTGATTTCGGTCAAAGCTACAATGCCAACAAGCCTCCTGTTGGACTGGGCATTCCCATGTTCTACTTCCCCCCGGAACTCTGTTTTGGTTATCCTCCATCTAAAAAATCCGACGTGTGGGCTCTGGCATGTATCATTTTCGAAGTTCAGACCTGGCGACCTTTGGTACCTATGGTGTTCCAGAACTTTGAGATTCTCATTGGCACGTTGCGCTTCACTCTTGGCCCACTCCCCGAGGAGTGGCGAGCCTGGTACTCCGACGTCTACGCCTCCGAGGACCTACACGGCCAAGGAGCGCCTGAGATCTGGTTTGATAAGGACTCTCCTCTGGAGTGGCCCCTTCCATCCCTCATAGATGAGAAGGCTTCACATCTTTCACCAGGGGAGAAGGAAGGGTTGTTACATCTCCTTCAGCTCATGCTGGCCTTTGAGCCATCGCAACGGATATCGGCAAAAGAAGTTCTCGATCACCCATGGATACGCGACGCTCCATCGGGTGATGACTTGGCATTCACAGAGCAGGCTTGACTCAATAATAGATGCCGAACCTAGGAAGAAGGGCTGTAGTAATAAAGACTTTGTCCATAAACTATTTATTATCAAGAGACAGAGTCACTCATGCGACTCGCTCTTCGAGATTTCGCCGCTTCCACAAAACCATCATCCTGGTAAGAGACGTAGTGTGCTGTAGGTCGTCATCAGCGCGTCTGGTATGAATGAGCTTGGAATATATCAATCGCCTCAGACTACATAGTAATTGTTAGCCGCGAAGGATCCTTCTAGATCCAGGTGAATAAGAGTAGTCCTAAGTTCTAGATTAGATTTATGAAAAAATACCTGCGATATTGTTTCAAGGGAATAAAGAGAAAATACAATAAAATTAGCATCGACTCAAAGAGTATGTTTTGCGAGGTACTACCTATTCTCTACATGGTGGCGCTGCGCTGTAATTACAGTGCACATAATGTTACAAGCCACTGTAATTTTAGTGAATTGCAGTGCATTGCCCTCTAGAATAAGCTGGCCAATTGAACGGCGAGGTCTAGACTAGCGTGATTCCTATAACGGGCAGATAAGGGACTAAGCCGATTCGCTCAGGCCCAATTGTACACCTTCTAACTTCAACCTTGAATTGTACTCTCAAAGGGCAGTTCCAACACAATCACCCATTAAACTCGTCAACCATCTTTTGGATCTCTTAAAGTCCAATTTCCCCATTTCCAACACGCCGCTTAGCCTTAGTTCCGCCAGCTGGATTCAATTCGGATATCCAAAATCATCGCCTGAAGTACACATTTTCCTAGCCGGGCCTCATCATTGTCAGCCAAAATGGCGGATAACAATAAGCAACATAAGTATCGGCAGGAGATACAGCAGATGATGTACGTCTCTGGTGAGACAGGCGAACCATCTGTTGAGACCACCGCCATGATAGAAGAGATTGTCCGGCAACAAGTCATTGAGATGCTGCGAAACTGCACTGAACTGGCTGCTCGTCGCGGCTCTCGATCTATCACAATCAATGACCTAATATTTCAAATCCGCGACGATGCGCCAAAGGTATCTCGTCTCAGAACATTCTTGTCATGGAAGGATGTTCGCAAGAGTGCCAAGGATTCGGACGACAAAGGCGGCGACGCTGATATAGGTGTTACTGATGATCCTGCCGGCGGTGTTATGCCCGGCGGCCCCGCAGTGGAAGAAGCCGCCAAGAAAAACAAGAAGGCTAAAGTCAAGCTCCCCTGGGAACCATCATCATACTACAGCCAGGAAGTTCCGGAACGCGATGATGAAGAAGATGAAGAGGAAGAGGAGATGAACTACATTACGCTCCAGCGGTTGCGCAAGGCCGATGAGCGCACAAAGGCCATGACGAAGGAAGAATATGTCACATGGTCTGAGTACCGACAGGCGTCATTTACCTACCGAAAGGGCAAACGGTTCAGAGAATGGGCCGGGTTTGGTATCGTCACAGACAGCAAACCGTCTGATGATATAGTGGATATCCTAGGTTTCTTGACCTTCGAGATGGTCCAGACACTCACAGAAGAGGCGCTCAAGATCAAGGAACAGGAGGACTTGTGGAAGGAGAGAAGCGGGGGCGAGAATTCAGGAAACAAGAAACGGAAGCTTGCTCAAGGACTATTTGATCCACCCAACGAGGGAAAAACTCCAGTCGAATCACGCCACATCCAGGAAGCTTTTCGCAGACTCCAGGCTCGGCCGAAGAAGTCTAGGGCTATGTTGAACTGCACAAACCTGCAGCAGAGGACCAACTTAAAGCTATTCTGATAAGGTTACGAAAGGGATGGCAACATTGGGAGCGGGAACCGAGTTTGATTTTGATTATGCTCTTGATTTGGACCGCCCGTTGAGCTCGACTGATCGATTGTTTATTATTTGATTCCGATTCTGGCGGATGTGAAAGGCCATGGATGCGAAAAGGAGTTATGGGGCATACCCAGGAGTAGCGGCGTTTTGGGGGGCTCGTGGACTGTTATTTCACAGACCTGTCGTTAGTACTTGTCTTCCTCCAATGGATTACTACGGAATTCAAAAGAGTTCATCATCAGTCACTGTATCAGTTTAAAGCCGACTACAGTGATATTTATCAGCCTGCATTTATCATTGACTCAACCATTCGTACATCGGAACTGTCAACTCCCGTAAAAGAAAGTAGCAGTCTATAATACGACCCAAATGATGCTATGTAGCTGTTTACATCCTATAATTTCAGCGGGGTTGGAATTCGACTTTAATACTTACCTACAACCAACCACCAATAATCACTGCTAATGAGAGTAAATATCGCACCTGAGTTTCTCCCACTAGGTGACGCATGAATAATGTAGACAGAAACAAGAATGCCCGATGCATCCGGGGATATCGTCGGTTAAGCACCCTAGAAGTCCACATTATTACGTTACATTCGACCTAACGCCCGGGTACAAGCTATTTAGAACTCCCTCAAGCGTAGCGGACAGTATCTAGATTATCGCCGCTGTCGGCGGGATCGTCTCGGCAGAGCTTTCGTCAAGAGTGGAGAACGACGATCCGGAGGAGTTCCGATGCTGTTTCTAAGCCCTATACAGCGTCATCCATTATTCACTCACTAGATCTCGCATGAATTTTTACTTCTCCTTCCGAGGACATACATAGAGATTAAAGCCGCCGCTATCACCACACCACAATAGATTGCATCTGTAATAGAATAAAACGCTCGCTTAACCAGTTCTCCATCATGGCACCTAATTCCCGCCTAATTCTCACCCGACATGCTCAAGCTGAGCACAACGTCGACCTGGACTACAGCAGTGAGTCACGTCCATAGAACAACCTACTCAGACACCGAAACTAACAAATGTAACATAAAGTCCCCGATGCGCCACTCACCCCACTTGGAAAGAAGCAGGCCGCTTCTCTTCCCCGTCTAATTCCAGACCTGCAAAAGGAAGCAGAAGTCATCATATCCTCGCCGCTCAGGCGCACCCTGCAAACCACGTACTTGGGATGGGCGCCAGCAATCGAGCGGCTAGGCGGCCTGAAGAACGTCGTCTTACTGCCCCAGGCTCAGGAGTGCAACGACCTGCCGTGCGACACGGGTTCGTCACGGGAAGTGCTGGAACAGGATCCCGAGTTTGCGGTATTTGACTTGACGCCACTGACGCCCGACTGGAACAGCAAAAAGGGCTTCTGGGCGCCGACGGATGAGGCGTTGTATAACAGGGCCAGATGGGTACGGAAGTTCTTGCGCGACAGGCCGGAGAAGAATATAGTACTCGTGTCGCATGGCGATATTTTGAGGAGGATCACGACGCACCCCTCGACGGGACCGAGTACGTACCCCTGGAAGAATGCCGAGGTGCGCATTTTCGAGTTCGATCCTAAGTACGTGGATACCGAGGAGTGCTTCTTGTACCAGAAGGAGGATGTCGCGGCTGCGGGCGGGTATGAGCCGACGAGCACGGAGTTGCAGATTGAATAGTTACTTACACTTGTGTGAGACTGGGGTCATGTTAGAGATGCGAATCTACGTCGGTCTATTGACTCGATCGCCAACTTAGACTACTATGACGTTAATGCTAGATGATACATAGCAATACGTACCTGTCATTGCTCTTTTGACAAGGTACCTAAGCCATCCTATTGTGAATCTGACTTATGAGCTACCTACCTAGTGACTCAGGTGGTGATGATGGCAAAACAGAGTACGCATTCATGTGTTTCAGCCACTATAGAAAACCGGATGCTTCCTCAAGCAATAGGTCTCTAATCATACGTATTTCCAGCCCATACTCCCCTATTCAAGTGACATATATACCAATAGTCGAAGCAAACAAATGACTCCTGAATTGAGCAAGCAATGCCCAATGACTGGGATAACACGTTAGTGAGAGACGTCTTTTTGCTACGGATGTTATGAGACCCGAGCAAGCATCCATTGGGAAGAATGTATAAATGTTCACCACGATCTTCTGCCTCTCGGCATTCTACTAGCTTCTTCCTAACACTACTACCACTTCTAATTCCCACATTGGGTTTCTCCAACCGATAACAATAATGGCTGAATCTGAACACTCGACGTCCTCGATATCCACCCTTTGCCCAGATATTATTAAAGTCTATGCCACAACCGAGGGTAGTAGTGAGGATTGGATGAGGCCGCGGCGCGTCCACCTCCATGAGAAGATCTCACCAAACACGACAGTATGCTGCAAATCTGTCACAGCTGGCGGCATCGTGGAAGACCAGGATGGCACGCTCCTTTACCTGACTTTGGACAAGCTCGTACCCGATAGCGCAGAGAAGCGGGATAAACATACAGACACGGAAGATAGAGATTGTACTTGTATCGGTAATATCAAGCACACCAGTCGGAAGCTCCATTACTCCCTGATTACTATACACGGATCTGTAGCAGACATAGGAGCCATCGAACGCGCAAGGGAACTGGGCGTACCCATTTCAGGGCAGCTCTCATTCGAAGCCGCGATGCATCCGGCTGTTATCAGGTACCTCCACAGACGTTCCGAGCTAGTCGTGCTAGCTCGCAGTCCGTATAACGACGTCTTTATAGGACGCATAGCGAGCCTGCCGAGTAAAATCGTACGGCCATCCTTCCTGGGCTCTGGCGACCTCATGGTGGCCAAATTCGACCACTGGCCGTCGCGACAGCTCGAAGTGGGCATGTGGGTGTACGCCAGAAGGGCCGGCGTCACCAGCCTCGACCCTATGGTCGCCCAGATGCTCCGCCGACTAGACCATGGGCCGTACCCTTCCAAAGCGTTCAAGTACAATTCCCATCCTGACAGTCCCACTTTCTTCAAAGGTAATCCGCTCGTGTTAATCGGCCATATTGTGGAAGTCCGCGGCTGCGCTGCGGGTCCGGATGCACAGGTCGAGGTGACGATCCAGGGCGCGTACGAGGTGCTTACCGAGATCTTCGTCCAGCACGGCAGACTAAATCACCCGGACGGCGCGGAGCCGATACCTGCAGGCGTTGATCCGCTGTATTTTGATATGCTGGGCGAGATGCAGAATTAAACAACTATATATGTATGTTTTTTTGTCGAGGCTGTTGCCATGAGATTCCCCGTAACGGCGACTAGATGGGGGGATAGATCCTAGACTCTGAGTTATGATAGTAAAGCAATCCCATGATACTCTATGCCACAATCCTAGAAAAGATGATAACGGACGACCCGAAGGATATATAATATCTAATTTCTGAAGCTGAAAGGGGAAACGAAAGGATAGGTTAGCTCTGTCATGTCACGCGTACAGCTGGCCATGGCTCTTGGCCTTAACAAACGAGGCTCGCAAGGAACTATTGCTACCTATCTTGGGCAAGATAATGCATCCGATATTGATAATATAAAGTTAAGAAAATAATTAGTGGGTGTCGGCTTCAAGTTACGTAGGTACCCCTAGGCACGGAAAGCTACCAAAGATAACCCTTGAGATGCATTATTTGAAGCAATCAAACCGCGAGCCTAACCCAGTAATCGCACCAATTCCATTGAAATGGAAGTAGGTACATCTTGAACCTTCAGAACTTTTCCATAGGTTCTCGTTTCGAGTGAGAAGGCCAATAAGCTGCCCTACCTGAGCGCTGGATGTTACTTTATGCAGCCAATCATGCCCCCAAGCCACTTCTCAGCCCAGAGAATTTTTATGAAATAGTTTCGGAGGCAGCCCATTAATACTCCGTATATCATCCAATCTATTCACCTACCAACAAGGATCCTACGATATGCCCTGGGTTCGTTCACCGTATAGCTACCCGGTCTATCTGGCTTGTCGTGATTCACAATGGAACCAAGGAAGGGCCAGCAGAATTGGTTAAAACGCAAACTCAAAACTGCCAAGAACTATGTCAGGAGGAAAGGAGACGATGGGTTCCTATTTGAACCCTCCCATGTAAGTTTCGTGAGCAACCGTATTTGAGAATTTAGATACCTTCTGACTGGGGCGATCACGAAGGCACAATCTCGAACACAAAACCCAGTCTCCGAGGACGTCTCGGTGTTGAATCCTAATATAGTGATAAACCAGCTCACGGGTATTACCCCGCCAGACACAGCCGCAGGCAGTTCCAGCGGCAATCCGACAGCCTCACAGCGCATATCGTCCGACCATGTAATTGATGAACACGAAGCCTCAAGCGAGCCCTCTCATAGCACGACATATCATACGCAAAATGATGGCCACGATTCATTATATACACCAGAGCCTACTTCCCCTACACACGCAGAAAATAATGAAGCCGAAACAGAAGTGGCTACTGGCAACGAGAGTGCGGATGATTCCGCAGAGCTTCTGGGTCCAAACAAGCTTTGGGCAGCAGCATACAAAAAGCTTAGGGACGAAGACCCGGATGTTCTAAGAGCCTACCAAAAATTATTACTGGAGAAAGGTCTTTCTAGGCAGACTAGTGAGTTTATTTGGCTGCGTAGAGAGGTTCTACTAATTCATATGCCAGACGAAGACGAAATCCCACTTAGGGATGGAGACTGGGAAGAACAAGTCCAAAAGCTTGCCCAAGAAAGGCTGCAGGCGGTTCAAGAAAAGAGGTTAAGATTGCAGATAGGCGGCAGGAACATCGTCGTTCGCGATCAACTCCAGAAGGCAATGGGCTTCATCGTCTCTACTAAGGACCTCGTGTCAGCCGCTATTTCATCAGAGCCCCACGCCGCAATAGCGTGGGCCTCTGTCATGTTCATTTTCCCAGTAAGTCAAACATTGATTTAAATTCATTTCAAAGATAGGTACTTATACTAAGTTGAATGTTGTAGCTCTTAAACAAAATGCTGCAGCAGGATAAGGATGCCGTAGAAGGGTTTGAATATATCTTATCCCTTTTGGTGCGATGTAAGCTCATGGAGAACGATTTTCTTCAACCCACGGCCGGAGACCCGAAGTAAGACCATCCTTCCATTGATCATCGAATATTTCCTAATACATAGACCTAGTTCTTCCGAAAACCATCATAAGCTTGCGCTTTCTCTCCAATCGAAGACTATCGAACTTTACTCTAAAGTCTACAAATACCAAGTTAGGGTTATCCTACACCTTGAGCACTCTACTCTTACTAGACATTTAAGAGATCTTGGAGTTAGTGACGACTGGAAAGGAATGATCGAAACATTAAAGGCCACGGAGAGGGAGATCAAGGATGATCTGCAAGGTCTATCTAACCATACATCTAAAAAGATAGATGAGAAGTTTGAGGATTTCCGTTCCAAAGTCGACGTGTTCTTGGAGATATGCAAGAAGACTATGGAAAATATAAAGGTAGGACTGAACTTTTCATGATTTCTCTAATCGTATATTAACTTGCGCAAATCAGGACATTGAACAAGCTTCACATCTTGGCCATCTTCCTGTTGCCCATTCTGCAGCGTTTAATTCTTCAGAAATTGAACGAGAACGTTATTGCACGCCGGGTACTCAAATGAAGATCTTAAACGATCTGCAACAATGGCTCGAGAGTCCCACGGGAAAGCCAATCCTGTGGCTTCACGGTATGGCTGGCACAGGCAAGTCTACTATTGCTCGGACGGTCGCTATAGCCTTAAGTAAGAAAGCTCCTTTCGCAAATAGTAATCGGCTACTGGACAACATATCCCTCGGCGCTACTTTCTTCTTCAAGCAGGACGACGCTAGGAGAAACCACGCTGGGGTATTGTTTACTACCCTCGCACACCAATTAGCCCATAAACCGCTCGGTCTCGAAGGTGAGATAGCTGATGCTATCAAGAGGAATGCTAGTCCTGGCATAGGCGCGCGAAGCCTAAAAGTCCAATGGGATGAGTTAATCCTGAAACCCCTTAAAGCTCTTGAAGAGGAGTCACTATCCTTTATACGCCTTGTCCTCATCATCGATGCTTTGGATGAGTGTCAGGCCAAGGAAACCGGGGCCATCAGAATCAACGCCCAACACATTATCCAATCGTTGAAACAGGTTGAAGAGCTGTCTAAAGTTCAAGTCCGACTTCTTATAACTAGTAGGAATGAAAGCCACATTGATAGAGCTTTCAAGAACATACCGGAGAAATCTTATGACGAAATTGAACTCTCGAAAGTCTCACTCAATAACCACCACGATGAGAAGAAAGATGATATAACGATCTACCTTGAGAGCGAACTGCTCAAAATTGAAAACAACAATGGGCACAATTCAAAGTGGCCCAGTGCGGATGATATCCGTAAGCTGGTTGAGAAGGCTGGCGGTTTGTTTATATATGCAGCGACTACTTGCAAGTTCCTCGATGTCCAGCCAGACTTAGCCAAGAAGCGATTGCATCAGGTTTTAGAGGGAAGACCCAACGAGAAATCTCCGCCATTCCTTTTAAGCCAAATATACAGTACAGTGTTGGACTTTTATACCCGAGATTGGACTGAGGATGAAAAGCAGGAAGATCATGAGTTGAAGGAGATTCTACGGCTAATCGTAGTGCTTTTCAAGCCTTTACCAATCTGTTCATTGGCTAAGTTCACAAAATCACGAATATCGGCACCCAGAGTCCAGGAATGCCTCGAAAATATACGTTCCGTCGTTGATCTTCCACAGGATCCTAAATCCCCCGTGAGCCTAGTACACCTCTCATTCCACGAGTTTCTCTTGGATGAAAAGAGATGCAAGAAAGCAGGCTTTCTAGTTGAGCCAACCATGGTGCATATTCAGTTGTTCGAAAGATGTCTTGAAATCATGTCATACCACCTCCATATGGACATGTGTGGCCTTCAAAAACCGGGGATACTTTCCGTCGAGGTACAACCGGGGTTGGTGCAGCAGTGCATTCCACCGCATCTGCAGTATGCCTGCAGGTACTGGGTTGGTCATCTCTTGCAAGCAAGGGAATTCCAAGAGGCCCAGGATGCATTAGTTGACCATGGACGAATTCATAAATTCCTAAGAGGATATGTCTTGAGTTGGCTTGAGACACTCAGTCTGGCAGGGGAGCTTGGAAGTGCTGTTCATATGATTAGCCATCTAAAGGCCTTAGTCAATGTAAGTGAATATCGCTTGCTCTTCATCTATCACCGACTTCATACTGACCGGGTACCTTAGGCACGAGAGAATCGGAAACTATCCAAATTGCTTCATGATGCAAACCGCTTTATTCTTTTCAATAGGCGTATCATTCAAGAAGCTCCTCTTCAGGTGTATTATTCTGCGCTTTTGTTCAGTCCTACTAAAAGCATTATACGATCTCTATTTTTGAACTTACTTCCTGAATGGGTTATGAAGCCCCCCGCAGTGAATGAAGACTGGGATGCTGAATTGATGACCCTCGAAGGGCATAAGGGACCGATTAATTCAATCGCAATCTCGCCAGACAGCAAGATGATTGTCTCAGGGTCGAGTGACGGTACAGCCAGACTTTGGGAGGCTGATACAGGCATCGAGACTGCCAAGATTGATTTTCGACTAACGGAATCTATCCAGTCGGTTGCATTTTCATCAGACGGACAAACCATCGCTTTGAGTCCATTCTATTCACACTCTATTATGTTATACGATGTAGCGACGGGCGAAATCTCAATACCATTTGACCATTTGAGAAATGTTCGTGGTATGGCCTTTTGTCCACGTCCTGGTAGCAAAATGTTGGCCACGATAGCAAGTGACCGGACGCTTCGCTTGTGGGATATTTCGACGAAGCAACAAATCTGTGTGCACGATATCTGGGAAGAGCAGCCGACTACTATCGCATTTTCACCTAATGGCAACCTAGTAGCCGCAGGGTCTGGAAAATACGAGAGCGGGGCCGTGCATATATGGGGTGTAGAGACAGGGGAATTGATAACTAAGTTCAATTACCAGATTTCTGTTCGCTCTATTGCATTCTCTCCCGATGGAGTTACCATGGCATCAGCAACAGATAAAGGGCTACTTGAGATACGGAATATCGAGTCAGGGGTTACACTTGCCAGTTCATATCTGGGAAAGCAGACGTGGATGCCGCCAAAAGTAGCATACGCCGCCAACGGGGGGATTCTCGCGACTGGTCTGGCGGACGGGACGATACAATTTCGAAATCCGGTGTCTGGAGAAGAAATTCGCGAATTAAGAAATAACGTCTTGGCCGTAAGCGATATCGCGTTTTCTTCCAATGGAAATTTTATGGCGTCCGCATCAGATGATCACACCATCCGGCTATTCGACATTGCGTATAGCGACGAGACCGGAGTCGTTGAAGAGGACAATATCATATCTATCACAACTTCCAATGGTAGTGATATTGCTATAGTAACTGGTCTTGACACAACTACGGTTTGGGACTTGAACAAATTCGAAGCTAAACTAACAATCCCTTGTAAGTTGATGCAATGTACGCCTGATGGCAAGATTGGCGCCTCTTGTGATGAGCCCGGGGGCATCCAGATATGGGATGTCACTACGGGTGAGCGAATCATGCACTTTGAACACGTTAGGGACACTCCTTTTTGGCTTAATAGTGAGTTCCTGGCTTTTATTGTAAAAGATACAATACAAATTCTGGATATTATCACTTGGAAAGAACAAGCTGTATTCAAAATCGAAGGTAACTCTGATTTCTGGGAGATAATACTCAAGATATCCGGCAAGGTTGTCTTGTGGGCGACAGATAACCCCTACCCTGCACGCCTTGGCAACCTGGAAACTGGCGACACATTCTATCGGGCAGAATACCGTCACGGGTATCCATGGCCTACATTGTCGCCCAACGGCAGGTTGGCGGCCTTCCAGTCAGATGAAGGAGGAAAGTGCGTCAGTCTACTGCAAATAGACCCACCAAGAGTAAAAGGAAGTTTACAACTAGATGGGGACGGTCATGTACGGCAATTCTTATTCTCGCCGGACAGCACCCGCATTATCACGGTGACGGCGAGGTCTGATGTTAAAATGGAGATCACCTTATGGGATACGAACACAGGGGATAAAATGCAAACTCTACGGATGGATAGTTCATTCTGGGTCCTTGCGATAGCACTGGATGGAAAGGTTGCTTACACAGTGGACGACAATGTTTTTGTGTGGAACCCGGTGACAGGTGAACTGTCAGATCGACTGATTGGTTCCTTCGTAGATGGGTTATCCTTCTCCAAGGATAGCAATTATTTAGAGAGCCGCCGTGGTCGCCTACCACTTCCATCGACTATTGAAGACTTCGGTTGCCTTTATGTCGACGATGACTGGGTGCTTCAAGGAGGTGAGAGATTGCTATGGCTTCCCAAAGCATATCGTCCGGATATTCGAAACATAGTAGTACGTGGAGGGACTATTATGCTGGGACTCGCATCTAAATCCGTCACATTCATCAAAATTGACCTTGAAAAAACGCCTCTGGCGATGCACCGGAAGGCATCTTCCTAAGTTGAGAAGGGTGATGTCAAGGACACAGAAGTGGACGAGAATACGCCTTGTTCGCCAATTCTTGACGCCACCTTAGGTACTTACCTACATATCAAATCTATACACCGCAGCAATACGTTTTACGACCAGATGGATCTACAAAAGGGAGGAAAGGGTGATAGATATGGAAGTATCAAAGAGCCAAAAAAAAAAAACATAAAACATAAAACATAACACATACAACACCAGGGATTCGCTGGTCGTCACCGACCCAACTACTAATCTGGCGGTATCTGGTTTATCGAAAGGGGAGCGAACGGGACCCCGAGTTCTCCAGATCCTATGGTCGTATGTGAGAGTTTTTGGTGTTGTTTTGCTCTTATATCATACTACACTGTGCACGGTTGGACCGACGGGATGGGGGGCATCGGGGTAGACACACGAGGACAACAGGGGCAAGCTGCAAATAGACATCATTCATTATCCCTATATCAATTCCATTTTGATGTAATTTCTGAATCTGGTAAATGACTGTAATGCCACTAGGTCCTAGTCGTCTTACATTGATTCAACTCCTTAGCACGAACTTACTCCAAGTTCTTACATCAGTCCACACTATACAACGCAAATACCTATATATTCAAGCGCAATATATTTTACTAGAAACAACTAAAGCGCCCAAGTCTGCGCCGGCCGAACAAGCGGGCGCTTCCCCTTAGGATCGTCGGTGTTCCTCCGACCCCTCGCCATCCTTTCGCGCTGCCTATCCTCCATCCGCTTAGTCATGACGCGTTGCAGGCTCACCGGCAGGTCCTCCACCGCGTCCTCGCCATGATCACCATCTGCGGTGCCGTCGCCGCCGCCCCATAACCCCGTCGATCGACGCCTTAACCAAAAGCCGTCATCGGGGCCTATACCGACGGCCGTGCCCGTCGCAGTGCCGTGAGACGGCGTCTTCCCGAGTGTGAATCTGCGCCTCCTGCGCATGAAGCTGCTTCCAGATTTGCTCTGTGTCTTCCGGACTTCATGCTGCTCCGCTTCTGCGGCAGCGGTGGCGGCAGTCGTAGCCGCGTTTCGGTCCGCCTCGCGCTCCTTGATCTTCCTGGCGTACTCGTGGAATTTCGGGCGCTCCAGCATTCCGCTTCGGAACGCGTTGACCCCGACTAGTAGTTTGGCTAGGTCTACCAGTTCTTCTAGGTATTCGATGATTTCCACTAGAGAGTGCGAAGTCAGTATAGTCAAATACAGAATGTTTCATATGGTTTTTAGGAAACATTTCATTCGGTAAGGGGAAATTGCCATCTAATTTTAAATAGCTGGTTTGGTGTCTACAGCCATGTCGGAGACCGGTCGGAAATCACAATTTAAAAATTACTTACTCATTCCCGCAGAGCTAGCATTCCAGGAGAGAAAGCTCTGCCGAGTCATCGACTTCAGAACGTGTGGCTGCAGTGGAATCGAACCCCCATTTGGGGTGGCCGGGGTGTGAGTACCAGAATTATATGCCGATTTGCTTGAGCGCTCGAGCAAGAGTTCACGAACGCGGTTGATATATCGCAGCTGAGCCACACGGCTAGATGGAAGGAACTGCGGGAGAGGAAGCCGTGTCGTTAGGGCTTCGCTAACAGCAAAGAGAGTTAACATTATGCTCGCGGCTACGTTGCGACGATAAGGCATGACTTCTGTATTAAATTCCTCGAGCACGCTGCTCCCGTAGGCTTTGCGAATGTGTAACATGTTGTCCATGCGGTCGATGATTTGAAATAAGACATAAATCATCTCGTTGTATATCAATGCTTGCCCCTTGAAGCTACCCTTGATCCTCGGTTCTGTCCTACAGAACGGTAAGAAAGTGCGGGCTGCAGAAAGAGCTTGTTCGGCCTTTTCCCTGGCGTCGTTGAAATTCTCACTGAGCGCGTTGGATCTAATATCGATATTCTTAGGCGAGTCGATACCCACAGCTAACGAGCCTTCCATCTGCGATATCTGCTGGATGGTGGAAGCCAGAGATTCGACTAGTCTGTCGCGAGCTCGGACAGGAAAAAAGAACATCTCAATACAGAGGGCTACTGTACCACCAATGAGGAAACACACCATGCGTTTGACGAAAATCTCCCATGTATGCTCTCCAGGCGGTTGAAGTATCGTTGCCAATCCAACCACAGACATACTGACTAAAGATATAATGCCTGTTTTGACGTATGGCGTACCAAGTTGGACATACGAAGAGGGTATGATGCCGAATACAAGAACGACTATAGCAACCACATGATTTCCTTGCCCGATTTCGTAGGCAAGGAAGCCAACAACGCAGCCAAACACAACCCCGAACGCCCGAAGGAAGAATCCTTGAAATGAAGTTCCTACTGAAACTTCGAAAACGAGAACCAGCTGAAGAGAAGCCCACGATCCACGAACTGAGTTGTACCATTCTGCACAGATATTTAGCAATCTTTCAATAGAGTTCGGGTGTTTTCAAATTACCATTATACGCCGGCACGAACGCAGGCCACGTAATAATGTATGCCGCTACGCACATTTTAAGTGCGAAGGCGAGATCGTCTGAGTCGGCAAAGAACTCAACCGCATCAGCGGCAAGCCCGCGCAGCCATATGGTGGTGCTAGCTTCGGACTTCTGGGGTCCTTTTCGCACTGGAATCTTGCCCTTCTCGGGAACCGTAGGCTGCTTCGAAATAACATGACCAGTCTCTTCATCTCTTTTATGCCCTAGAAGCTGTTCGTTGCTATCGTCTGTATCATCGTTACGTCCGCCCGGATCTTCTCTCAGGCCGTGACCAGTTCTTGCTTCTTTTCTTGCATTTTCCGGAAGGGCGTTGACGTCTCGCTCACCACCGGTCGTTAACCACTTCTTCCAGCCAATCTTCGGGAAATAAAGCCGTCGACGATTTTTCCTTTCTTGTCTCTTTTCAACAAGAGCCCTAGAATGTCTCAGCATATCCATGGTTTGGCTAGCTGCCGATCGGACGCTAATCAAAAACGAGGATATCAAGTGTGTTTCCATCCGAGGCATTATATCTCCCTACATGAGAATGATATCATTAGCGAACATATTTTAATAAGTTTCACGAGTGAGGGGATCATCGATGCCATAATTCAGCTTCGTGTTGAACTTATCGCAATAACGGGGAATCGGTATCCACGCACCCGTGACTCTCGACGATACTCTATAGAGGCTGCATGCTCTAGAGCTGCTGCGGAATCTTGGTCGAACAACGATAATGCTCTCGCAAACATGTTTATTCGGAGATCAATTTCTTCCAGGGTGATACCCTTGGGTGTTGGAGCGCCTGATGGAAGACGGGGCACATCGTAACAGTAAGCCAAAGCAGAGGTTATAACATAAACAGCTTCCTGTATGTGGTTTTGAAGCGTCCTAGTTGGGCCGCGTATCTGGCAAAGGATATGTTCCAGTAGTTCAATATCACCAGACTCAATTTCTCGGATTGGTTTAACAAGCTCAAGATTCTTTTTGAACTTGGATTTCCTTCGTGACTTTTTAGCCTCGTTTTCCGACTTTTCAGCGTCACTGTCGCTTTCAGATTCACTGCTTGAGCTACTATCCGACTCTGATTCAGAGTCCTCGGTATCAGTAGTCCTCTCCCCTGTCTGTTCTGGTCCGCCTTCTTCGTACTTGTATCCTGCTAGCGCATACTTGCTCTCGCAAGCATTGATAAGGCAGATGGTAACCTGAACAAGGCGGGACATGAGAGTCATGCTGATGGGCTTCAAAGAGCGTGGGGGGAGGACCGCAAACACCAGCTCGAAATTGGACTCTGCCTGAGCTTTTTTACAGCTAGCAAGCCGAGCCCTCAGCTTCGCCTTCTTCTCGGTCAAGGCTATGAGCTTAGTTCGCAACACCGTTGATGCTGCCTTCTCTTTTTCCGCATCCCCACTGTCCGGCTGTTTGGAGTCGGCCATGAACCAATCCCCAGATTCCTGGAAACAGCTGATACTGGCGCATAATGTCTCTATTGTGGATTTTCCCAGGAAGTCACTGGAGAATTCAGGGAAAATTGTGATGTTCGCAAATATTATAACGCCGACTGCCGTCAGGATCGGATATGCTATGGACGTAACGATGGAAGTCGATACGGAAATAGCAGTGCTCGTTAAAATGGTGATGTTAATGAGCAAGAAGAAAAACACAAATAAGAATAATCTGGGTGTTGATGAACGTAGAACGCCGTGTAGAATCAATGCCAGAGTAAAGAAGACAGCCCTGATGCCCCATGCAGCTTGGATATTGCCATCGTAAACGAGGCTAGAAAGGTATAATCCTAGGACACCCCAGCCAACACCGACGAATGTTCCGAGGGTGATGAGCATTAAAGACTCAGCCATCTGACCAAACCGCTGTCCGGGATGGCCGAAGACTGAAGCCATAGCTCCAAGGTACGTCGATTTTCCATATATGGCGATTACTTCCGGGATGAGGCCGATTATTAGGTTGATAGTGGTACATATTGTGTTTTTGATTATCCTCTTCCATAGATTGTTCGTCTGGAGGTTCGACTTGATTGTAGATAGCCATTGTTGGCATTGTCTTTGAAGCTTCCGCTTCAATTGGCGGTCTGTTACCATTTTCCCACCGATGACGGCCCAAGGACGATTTCCAGCCGCGGTTGATAGTTCGATGGAGGCATGGTGGTCGAATTCGACCAAAGTCGGTGGGTTGGAGCCGATCTAGCTACTAAAGGACTATTCTCGTGATTTCAAAAGTAGTACAGCGTGTTTAGCTGAGTAACGACAACTCTGGATAGATAGGTATATAATTAGATAGTGCCGATTTCCGTGTCCTGTCCCAACCAGTACTGACTAATAGCCCACTTCCTCCTAACGCGTATTCTCCCAAGCATCTCGTCGAATGAGGTTTTTGGTAAAAGCTGATGATCAGCACCCCACTCTTCCCAAACTATCTAATCTGTCTTGGCGCTCCACGAATGATATCATCCCGTAATTCGTCAAAATAACCGATCTTGGTTATCGAGCTGCCTTTGTGTTACTGTTACACTGACAGGGGTGGCTCAGCTCTGTGGGAATTTGTATAGTTACCTAGATTGATAGCTTCATTGTAATATATTATAAAGTATCAATACTTCCTACACGGGCGGGGGTTAGCGCAGTGCGCATTATCAGACATGCTTCCCGGGGACATGATCTTCAGCGGGAAGCTTCCTAATCACAGTAATTGTAAGACTTAGTACTACAACCACTCATCTGCGAAAAGAACCCTTCAAGCCTTCGGGCTTCTCACTGCCAAAATGCCTCCATCAGCGACTCTGGTTGTAAGGCCATCCTTCCATTTTTGTCCCCTAGGGCGCGAACCCGTCCATCTATAGGATCTAGGCAGCTAATTGATTGCTCGAGCATGTAGACGAAGCTGAAGGTTCAGCTGAAGTTATCCATTGCGCGGCTGCGCATGGTACAGCAGCGCGATGAAGCAATGGGCAAGACACAACGAAGAGCAATGGCTCAATTGTTGGAGGTTGGCAAGGTCGATTCCGCGAGAATAAGAGTCGAGAACATCATTCGATCCGATATCATCACCGAACTCCACGAGATCCTCGAGCTCTACTGCGAATTGCTACTGGCGCGGGCGGGACTCTTGGAAAGCCATACATGTGATCCTGGATTGGAGGAAGCAGTGAAGAGCATTATCTATGCTGCCCCGAAGACAGAAATCAAAGAATTGCAACAGGTGCGCGCACTCCTTGCGGAGAAGTACGGCAAGGAATTTGTGCTGTCTGCCATGGAAAACTCGGACCAGAAGGTCTCTGAAAAAGTCATCAAGAAACTTAGTGTCGCTCCACCTCGAGAGGAGCTTGTCCAAGGCTACCTGGAGGAGATCGCTAGGGCTTATGGAGTCGATTGGCCGAAGCGACCTAAAGATTTGGGGAAGCCCCCAGAATTCGTGGATGATGACAAGGACGATAACCCAAGTGGTGGACAGGCACAGAAGGAGCTCGAGCCAGCCCTCCCTGCTGACAGTAAAGCGGCCCGGGAAAGGGAAGCCTTGAGTCGCGAGACACCCCCTCGATCATTGGGACATAGTACCCCTCTACATATCAACCTCCCAAGCCCTACCACAGACAATCCACATCCAAAGGTTACGTTAAACTCAGTGGAACTGAAGCCTAGTCAGAAAACAGTTGATGCTAGTGCATCGGGGGAGAATGATAGTAAGAAGACTGGAACCAGCGTTGACGAGCTGGCTGCCCGCTTTGCTGCTTTAAAGCGGTAGGGTACATGATCAATCGCGACATAGGGAGTATTGGGCTTTAGGGAGGTGATATTATTTTTTATGCAGCGTGCCTCTCGCCATGAATTTATTCTCTTAAGAGACCTGTTCAAATCGGACTTCACTGATATTGTTAGCATAAGGGCCTGCGATTCGTACGCAATTTTCGAATCCTCTCTAAATACTTTGATGAAGACTGGTGTCTCTAGGACTTTCTATCGAACTATTGCATGTGGTAAACGGTGTGGACAATATGTGATAAATAGTTCGTATCATACAGGGTATGGCATTAGCATTGATGAATCTTTGCAGAAGAACCGGCCCAAGCATCCACACAATCGTTTGCACTTTCGTCCTTATATGGTTGCTGTTAGTTTTAGTGACTAGAAGCTTTGACAGGACTCCAGTGTAACGTAAGCGCTGAGAGGCTCGTTTGAACTAATAGGTACTAAATCCAAGCAAAGCTCGTCTTTTGAATAAGTGATATGTGCAGCGTGTAACCAGGATCAGAGCGTAGGATCTCTTCAAAGGAGTCTCCAGAAAGAATGAACCAGATCTGCAAGTTCGTACCCCAATTTAAACACATTAGAGACGTCTCCTAGTCCACCGCTAGAGTCATATCCAATGTACTAATTATCGGTAGGTTAATGCTGGTGGAGATGCCAAAGAAGATATAGAATACGAAGACGCTGAAAATAAGAACCAGGAAAACAGCAGAGAAAACAAGACAGGGAGAACAGAAAGGTCGGGGGGCAGCATGCTTAAAGGGGAAGTATCTAAAAATGACAATTGACAGTAACGTCGAGTATAACTGCCAGAGACCAACTGCCCAAAGTCCAAAGTAACTGCCTTTGGTGATGTTGTTAGCATCCCAACCTTTTCTGAAAGGTCTAATTCTATACCGAGGATGCACCTGCCACAGGTATACGAACTCGAACTACCGAGAAAGAATGAGTGCTATGTAATGTATCCTTATCGAGCGAGATTATGGGTCCTATTAAGGGGTTCCCGCCTTTTAAAAGCTTTATGCAGGTGCATTAGGTGATAGTTACATGTGAAATATAGACACTTATCGAGGAAGTTGCGTATACCGGTTGTGGTTGCCTCTTTCCTCACCTTAGGTAGGATAAGGGAAGTTCTATTAATCATAGTCTGAAAGTGCTACTCATCTTGAATTCATCTCCAACTTTCCACCTCCTTTCATAATAATCCTCTATCACGTCTATCCTCCTTTACACTACCTCCTATTCCTCCATACGACCGTTCCTATCAGACTCTGTCGTTCACGCTGCAACTTTCTATAGTACTCCCATTAAAGGTCGTATAGCAGGCTCCAAGATCAAGGTCCATTCATATCTGCAACTCAAAACTTGCATATATGCACTGGTGAGCAAACGGGAACTGCGGTTGACTGCGGTTGACCGCTTCTCGTCCTCTCTCCCTGGATCACATCGAGCACCACATTCCCTACATTCCCTCCTATACCGCCCATACCCGTCTCCTTGCATTAAGTTACTTATCAAGTTAGTACTTTATGCAACATTGATATTTTTCCATTCAATTTTAATTTATTTATGACATTATCCAGTGCCACTATGGATCTCCAACCTCCCTTGGAGGCTCTAGGTGCAGACGACCTAGCGGATATCACCCTAGAAGAACTCAAGCACAAGGTTGCCCCTATTCAACCAGGAAAACTACCTAGACAGAAGCTGCTCAGATTCCTCATGGGGTGGCTTTACGAGCAGATAAAAAAAGACATCCAGCAGAAAGGGCTGTTGGCCGACTTTGTGAATTTGTTATTGGTGGGTGGGGAGCTGCAACAGGAGCCGTTCAAACAAAGTGAGGTAAGAGCAGCTTACAAAGAGTGGCAGACCGAAAATGCTGCAGAGTTCTCTGCAAACCGACGCAGGTTCGATATGGTAGAGTCGGATATGATTCAGCTATTTGAACAGATCGAACGGGGTGTGGATTTAGTTGCACAGAGCCCAGTCAACCCGGACAACACCATTGACCGGGAATCCAACATCCCGTGGATAGTTGGAGGAGGAAAGCAGAAGTCAGGTGCTAACGAAATCCCCCTGGGAACGAGGGTTGTCCCAGAGATTTTACCACGGAAGAAGGCCCCACGTGATAACATCCACCAGAAGCTCGTCAAGATCAACGAGGACAACAAGAAGAGGGATTCAATTAAGGCCCTAAAGAGCGCACCACCCGTCGAGCAAACAAGCAATCCAGCCATAGCAATAGTTCCCATGAAGACTTATGATACCGTTGCACCAGATATGTCACCAAAGACGGCGGGATCTTACTCCAACTCTCCCTCAGCGTCCTATGTTTGCAAGCGCTGCAACGAATCAGGTGCGTCTTACATGCTAAGGAGTGACCTATATCTACTGACGTAGATTACAGGACACTGGATTCAACTTTGTCCCACTAATCTAGATTCGAGATGGGATACGCCTCCGCCGCCTGACTATCGATGTAGTGTATGTAATAAATGGGGTGCTCATTTTGCAACCCTGTGCCCTCTTAATGAGAAAGAAAGCTCATTGAATAAAATGCGTAAGAGATATGCAGCGCGCCTTCGAGCTCAGCCAAGAACGCCTACGCGAGAAAATCCCGACCGTCGCGACCGTCGCGACCGTCGGCGTCTCACTCCGCCTTCTCGACGCCGCTCGCGAAGCCCTAGAGGTCGATCTCCACGTAAAGGGCATGACACCTATAGACCAGATGATACCCCGCGAACTTGGTCCCAAAATTCGGGTGGAAGACGCCGCCGAAGTATTGGCCATAGAAGCAGCTCGCCTTGGGCACCCCGTGAGCGTATGGCGCGAGAACCAACTCGTGGCGAGGAGCAGTATCCCGAATACTCTCCAAGTAGCTACCATCGAATTCGCCCTGACACGTCACCTGGCGAGCGCATAAGCCGTCGAGATAGAGAGGCCCACACTTCTGAAGAAAGGCCGCACTCATCCATGAGGTTTAGAAAGCCGAAAGAAGATGTGAGACGGGGGAGATTGTCCTACGAAAATGATGTATTCATGGGACCCGATGCTTCTTCACCAACGCTGCGGAAATCTACTCTGTCTAAGCAGAACATGCTTGAGACGAACGAAAGCGAAGATGAAGTAATGGTAGATGCATCGTCACTGGCTATGAACACCCCCAAGGATACCAGTGATGACATAGAGCGAGCTATAGCGGAAGCCGATAAGTTTCTTGATGACCTTGCAGTTGAGCTATTCTCAGTCGAATCCCACGCTCAACCAGGAAAGGCGGGTCCCGTTCCTAGCAGAGGTGTTCCAACGAACAGTGCTGCGGGTCATCCTGGTGAGAGGATCATCGGTGAAGGCGTGGGCAGCCTTGTATATGTCGAGCCCGCAGAACCGCGCGTCCACGAGCCAAAGTTCGGACATACAGTCATGTCCCTTTTTAAAAACAGCGACAACCGTATCATTCATAGCAAGGCCGATAGGGAGACCGCCAGTGATATGATGGACAGGGCCCATGAGTCGACACCACCCCAAGGTCACCTGCACGACTAGACCGCCGTCGACAAATTGGCGTCTAATTCTAGTCTATTCTCACAACCTATGGGCTTGATAAGTCTTTCCACAAGACACATAACGTCAGGACGATAATATATCGACATGATGTCCTAAAATTTGGACCATGATGCAAAATGGATTTGATATGGAATGCGCATCTTGCCCTCAAGCGTAGAGGGTTATGCGTTGAACATTAGTACAGTCTCTTAAGTTTTCTTTTCTTACATTTGGGGTCTTCCATAGTGTCATTTCGGTCTACATCACAAAAGGGAGTGCTATGCAGGCCGTTTCTCTATAAACGTTTAGTTGTCTCTCAGCACCAAATATTCCTCTTTAGAATCCGAATTGGCTGCTGTCACTTCAGCTGTCATCATACCAGATTACCGAACCGTCTCGTGTGTACTCTCACAGTCAGTTGAAATAGTCAATCTGCCGAGACGGATGCTCGAGGAGGATATGTGCTGAGATCGAGGGCTAGGTTAAGTGCTCTTTGCCTTTGTAGGGACGTGGAGGTAGTCGACAACGACGGCTACGCTTTGACTCGTGAGATTGAAACGGGCCAAATGGAATACCCGTCCTAACACGGACACTATACTTCTAGTTTAGTTGAATTGACGTTGCATTATTAAAATTCAAGGAGCTGTCGGAGCTTTCGAAAGTCTTTTCATGGACCAATGACCGCCCTGTACGAGGATGAATATGCTGCTTGCTTCAATTGAAGCTTGTCTAAAAGACGCCCGTATCAGAAATGCTTTCGCCCGCTCGAGAAAACTTGCTGCCTAGCAATACCATTTTTGCCAAAAACGCCAGACGCCTCTGCCTAGAAATGTAATTCTTCATAACCTCAACCTAACGTATACGCCAATAGGGCATCCACAAACTCGTCTTTCTATCTCTGCCCTTGGAGGCATTCACAGCATGCTCTTTCCCCTCTATACTGTCCTACTCAAGTTTGTCGAGGTGCTCGAGACGGGTGAGGACGACCTGCTTGCTAGTCTCTTCTATCTCTCCGGCGAGGAAGACCTCGTCGAGGATGGCGTAGACCTTGTAGAAATTGAAGACGAGGTCGAGCTCGCAGACGTTACCGAAGAAGGCGTCGAGGACCTCGACGAAGAAGTGGATGGCCTCGAGGTAGGCGAGCTCGTTGTCGTTGGTGTCGACGCAGGCGCAGAAGAAGAGGCCGGCGTAGCGGCGGTAGACGATCTTGTAGTTGCGGAACTCGACGAAGTTGGACTGGTACTTTTGGTCGCGCGGCGCGACGAGCCGGTGCACTTCGCCCTTCAGCTTGATCTTCTCCTCGTCGCTGTACGGCACGTACCATTTCGCGAGCCGCGTCTTGCCCCTGTTTGTTTTGACGAGTTTGCGTGAGTACATGTAGGTATGTAACTAATTGCGGAGGTCGGGTATCGGGGACGGATTGTTTGCTACGTCGGATATACTTACTGTCGGTTTTGTATTAATATGAAGGACAACATCTTGGCCCGCGTTAGCGATATGGTATCGCAATTCGAGGCGTGATGAGCTGCGAACCGAGGATTATGGATGTCGAGGTGAAGTTCTAGGGGCTCTTTTGGTAGTGGGGTTATTGAAACACAGTGTGGATATTATAAAAAACAGAGCAAGTCGCACGTTGTGGCTTGGAAGGTACGAAGCCCTAAAAGCTTAGGTACTTGCCTCCAGTTGTAAGGAACCTCTAATTTAACGAGCATCCATATATCACGACTCGATTTCACGAACATAAAGGTATTCATTTGCACATCTTGTAGATCTGCTTTTAACCTGAGTTGAATTCTATAAAAGACTGAAAATGTACATAGTACCTAAATATCGAACTTCTCGCCAACCAGATCCTCACTCAACTTCCACAGCTTCTCCGCGAGCTCCGGATCCGTAGCCCATTCCTTGATCCACTTGGGGTCGGTAGTTATGTTAGCATCATGCATATACACTCCCTCCTCCTTCAATAGCTCAGGGTCCAGAGCTGCGCGGATCGTGGTACTGCAGCCTTGCTGCACCGTCAACCACGGCTCGGCTTCTCTCTGCTCGGCTATGCCCCTGCCCATTACTTTCCTCGAGACGTCGTCCATCACTGCCATCAGCCGCTCGCCGTCTATCTTCTTGACATGATCTTGGAGGTTAGTCTCGATGCTCCCGGGATGCACGGCGAAGGCGCGGATGCCGCGCGAGCCGAGACGCTTGTTGAGCGCCACCGCGTATAGGATAATGGCGCTCTTGGATTGAGAATACGCCGCGAACTCGCTGTAGGAGCCTGGCTCGGTGAAGTTTGGATCCTCGAAGCGGACTGGTCCGTATCGATGGCCCGAGCTGGTGAGGAGGACTAGTCGGGCCCCGGGTCCTGCTGCAAGGATCTTGGGCATGATCTTGTTGGTCAGGACAAAGTGGCCCAAGTGGTTCGCCTGCAGCTGAAGCTCTAGGTTGTCCTCTGTGAGCTGGAAAGGCGTTGCCATCACCCCCGCGTTGTTGATCACCACGTCGATCTTCTCGATCTCCGGGTCATCAAGGATAGCCTGGGCGGCCTTGCGGACACTCTTGAGCGACGCGAGGTCCGCCTCAACGAACTTGACCTTGACGCTATCATTGACCTTTTTAATCGCATCAATGGTAGGTTGCGCCTTCGCCTGAGAGCGTCCAACGAGTATGAGTTGCGCTGGTGACTCTGCGGCGAGGGAGATCACCGTCTCAGCACCAATACCACCAGGGGTTGGGCCAGTCAGAAGGACTATTTGCTATTAGTCTGTGATGCTTAATAAGGGGATATGTGGAAAAGGGGCAAACCTACAAGTTCTCCCTTTTACCTGACCCGCAAACTTATGTACCAAAGGAAGACCTTCGGTGTATCTGTTATAAGTAGACATTGTTGCGGGTAAGCTTCTCACTGATAGGTTTGACTAAGTGCAATAATAATGATTCTAGATTAAGCAGTCTTGTTATTGTTATGCTGTCACGTTTTAGATTGCTTGGCTGAAGCAAACACTGGTTCATCCGTAGTTGTTTTCATTGAGCTTTTATAGAAATGCTGTCTAAAGGCTGTGATAGTCCCGCTGACGCCATCGCTCCAGTTACGGAATTATATTTTGTTATTTCGTAGAAGCTTCTCTGCAAGTACCGGCCTTAGTCACATATCGCCGGAAGTATTCACTCCACGTAGGGGATTTTCCTGAAAGTTGCCGAGGGACCAATGCCACATTGGTGCTCGGAAGTCCAAAGGTCCCGTCAAGTTTACTAAGCGAATTTTGAGCATGATGAAACATTAGGTAAGATGAAGTGGTTGATGAGTAGTCATCGCTGAAGTCATTTGAAGCTATTCGAATGCACGAATATCGTATTTAGTGGGTAAAAGCCTGGCTTGGCTCCGTTAACTCCAAACCCCGAAGATGGCTGCAGATAGGGGTTCATTCACAAGTATGTATAAAATATGATTGGTACATCCTGTACGAGATCAGGGAATATAATCGGCTATAAGCATGACGATTACCTCTTGTCTTCTGTCTATTTAGTGCCTGGAGCAGTTTCAACCATACCACCTATTCAGGACCATGATGAACAATCTGCTCAGGGGGTTAGTATATACCTATATAATGGGAACATCGATATATTCAGACGGGCGGCAAAGGCTTGAAATCATCCAGTTAGACCTGAAGGAGAAACATTTAGAGGAAGGGGTTTGTGAAGGGTAGTTCTGGAATGTAGATGTTAATTTTACATACAAACGTAGTTGACAAGTTCGAAGTTCCAAACAAATAATAGCAGCATCATACACACTGACAGATATTCAGCATAGATATCCCGGTTAAAACGTCAGTCTTCTGCAAACTAAATTGCTATTTTCCACTTCAGAGCTGACTCAGTCGGGCGATTGCTGCCATGCGTAATACTTATTTATAAGATCCATTGTTCCTACAATTCTTATTTCATTTGAAATACACCTATAGACAAGTTGATTCAAAGAAAAGAATATATATAAATATATAAAATCCTCGTAACGAAATGTTAAAACAGAAGGACGACGCTAAGGAGGACAAGTCAAAGTGACAGAAACACGTAAATTATGTAAGCCGAGACAGGGAAGGCAAAGCCACATCTAGATATCCCTGGATTGCGTGTGGTGTAGCCGAACACTTACGCATCATCCAATCCGGAGTTCTGATTGGCGGTAATGTGTTCACGACTTTGACATCTTGAAGGCTTCAAATAAGATCACGAGTGTGTTATAACTGGCACTGTAAGACTACATCTAGTTTCAGCCTCTGTTCAGCTTATAAGCAAGGCCCTTCTAAAATGGCGGTACCTCCTTAAGACTTATTCTAACAGTGTGTTGAGTCATCACGGGCCTGTTGCGTTTTGACCACATCGCCAACCTTCGCGCCGTCAACTTGCTGCCAGCCCGCTGTCACTTGATACACCTGCCTTCACACCTAAGGTGGTAGGTGTACATGTAGGTGTACATGACTGTATGAAAATCTACATCGATGGCCGTACGGTGCACACGAACACCGACCATTAAAAAATTATCACGTACTGTCAGACCCCGCCGAGATTTCATATTTAACCCTTTCTTCTAAGTACGCCGACACACTCATCTCCCGTTTCTCGTGTCTTTTTTAATTTGCAAAACTGATCACTCATCTTTCACTTTTTTAACCCTTAAACCCGAAGACTCAATCATCCATCGTCATTTCTCCCATCCTTGAGCCTACATACCCAGTCTTTCATCTTTCATCTTATCAACCCTTCTCCCAGGTCCAGTGTGCCATAAATCTTGGGATCCTTTTTGGACTCTTTTCTTGTAACGCGATGGCTACCCCCTCTACCACCACGGGCCATCCCCCGAATGTCTTGTCCATTCACTGCCCTCGCAGCGATGGCATGGCATTTGAAGAATCCCGCTTCCCTCCTCAGCACGAGGTTGTACAGCCCAGCGCTGACCAGCCATGGCTGGCTAAGCTTGGTGAGATGCTGGGTGAGCAGCTCTACCCTGCCTCAGGTTTGTCAATCGTTGAACATGAACATGTTATGACGCATGCTAACGTCTCATCAGGTCGATCGTTTGTGCTGCGGGCGTTTCCGGAGCACTACCACCTGCGTGTGAGGAACCGTGATGATGGTAAGTTGCTCTCATCCTATATTGAATATTATTCTTATGTGAAATAATATAGGCCACCGTCGCGATTACTACTTGTACGGTTACCCAGACATCGAGGGAGAGGACAGAGGAAGAAGAGGACGGGGCCCCAAGTACTATAGGTCCGCGGTTGATTTCTTCGATCATCTGCTCTGGTTAATCGTCGACCCGAGCCAAGATCGAAGGAACTGCTTCTGCAAGCTTTGCAAGACGCCCGCTGAGACCCCTGAACAAGCGCCAAATGTTGCGGTTCCGTCCCAAGCAAATCCCAGTACCCCTGGAAGCTATCCCGCAGCACCAGGAGGTGGAAATGCAGCAGGCCCAGCACAAGCACAAGCAAATCGCGGACCTGGAAACCATGTCGCAGCACCAGGAAACGGACCTGGAGCACCGACTGGGGCAACAATGTCACTTATTCCAACCTACTTGATTCCGCCTCAAATTGACGGGTCGTCCCTATTCAGAGAGGGAGAAGTAGTATGGTTCCGAAACTTGCAACAGGCCTTTCGCCTGGGCATCATCCTCCGGAACCTCCCAGGAGATCCTAGCACCCAGACACCTGCGAAGAGCATAATAAAGCCGCTCTCTCACTCCCGAAGCGCCATCGATAATATCGAACGATCGGAGGTTGACATGCGACCATTCTTAACGTTTAGTGTACCGCCCGTCACCCCCGTCCTTCAGAATATAATCGATCAACCTATGACTTCGATTCAGTGGGACGCGTTAGAGGCTGACCTTCCGTTTGAAGAGGGTGCGAGACCACAGGTCCTGAGCTTAGAGGCGTCTAAGATAGCCGCTTGCCACATTGACCACTCGTTCTCGCTCTTCAACCCCTCCTCCATGCCCTGCTCCTTCAACCAGCTGAGCTTTGGCGGCGTGTTTTTCGGGTGTGAGAAGATCAGTGTCTTGGAGCCAGTCCGCGTACGAGTCCTCGACCACGAGTACCCAAAGAAGGACGATACCGAGTATACGTTCGTGATGCACGTCAAGAACATCATACTCGACCGAACCGAGGACGGCAAGGAACGCCTTCTCTTCCAGGGGGACATCTGGCTGCTTCAGGAGTCAACATTGCCACAAAACGCGACCAATAGCAATAGGCTCCCGGGAAACGCCATGCATCGCGAGAAGGCTTTCCGAGACGAGGTGGCCAAGGTCCGGGGTGTGCATTTCGAATGGGTTCTCGTCCTCATGAACGTCACGAAACCTGAGGAGCACATACGAGGACGATTCTACGAGAGTCAGAAGCTTGGTCCCATTCTGTATCAGTCGGAATGGGAACCCCAGCTACAGCAAGGCATAGTCCCGTCGATCGAGATGCGCCTTAACAATCGGCTTGACTCCTTAGGATCCTACATTGGCAGGAAGCGTTCGCGACTCGACACTATCGCGGGAGCTGTTCCTCCCGAGACCGTTTTGTCCTTGGGACCCCGTGTCATTGAGTGGTCCGGTTAGTGGTGTCTTACTGGGTTGGACAGGAATATTGTGACTTGGAGCTCGCAGCTAGGGAAGAAAGGAAAATGCCTAATTACATATTGCACTAGAGGTCTTGGTGACGCACACTGATGCGGATTATTCACTGGCCTAACTTAACCCCTACCCTTACTTTAGATGCCTTTACCTTACCTTATTTTGCCCGTTAGTGGTATCTTGCGGGACTGGCCAGGAGCATTACGGATTGTAACTTGCGATCGAGGGGGATAGGGAGGATTACATATCGCATTCAAGTTTATAATGACAGATGTGTGCGAATTGTTGCCCTGGCCCAATGAGTGGGAGGAAAGTGCGGTTACAGTTACTTAGGCAGTTTATGATAATTCTTATGAGCTACCTCTTCTGACTTGCTTTCAGTCTGAATGATGGGATCGTTTACATCGCCAATACGTACATAAGTGATAAGTGACAGGTAGAGTTAGTCTTGCCACAAATAAGGCAATCTAAGGTAATTTATTAAATGCTCACGTCTTATTAGGTATGGTGTTGTTTTCTTCATCCCTCGTCTTCTTTCTGTTTCTCTTTTGTCTAATATTCCTTCCATGAACTAGGTAGCTTTATCGAACACGTGCTGGCTTTGCATTTTCATATCATTTCATTATCATAAACTAGGAATTAGCTCGGAGGAGTCTTTAGGCAGGGGTGCCCTTTTCGTAGGAAGCTTGCGAGATTTCGATCCATACAGCCGCCAGTCTTAAAGAAGATCTGAACCCTAGTTGATGATCTCATAGATAGACATAGCAAAGTAATTTGACACATGGCAACTCGGCCGAATGATGTACTGTAGGGAACATGAACCAGAGTTGGGATACTCGCTGATAGACCGCAAAGAGTGGAATTTACCGTAGCAACCCTTGCTCCATATTTACCTACGGTAGTCTTACTCAAGCGATGTACCGCCAACTATGGAGATCGTTTTTCTACTTTTCACCATGTTCCTCTTCCCACTGTGTTCTTTCATCAACGAAGATCCAAATGGCGGTCGTGCGCATCTTCAGAACGGGGCGTCGCGTGGCAGCGCCCGGTTTTCGTGAGATTAGGTAGCCTTCTACGGTAGAGCTCCTCGATAGTGTACCGTAGTGTGTATACCTGTCAAAACGGCACGTCCCACGTGGATTAACCCAAGGAAGGACACTGATCGACGACAACGAGGACTATTTGCATCACATAGCGTACGTAATCAACCCCACGCGAGGCAATGCCGAGACATTGATATTTTCTAAATTGGGGAAAACTAGTGGTCATAGCAAAGGGGGCAGAGATTTAAACCTGGAGCTCCGCCTCATCTTACGAACTGGGGAATCATAATACATACATACCATACATCGTAGCAGGGAAGTTTCGGTGACAAGGCTAGGGGAATTATTGATTTATTGGTAGTGATGGACATTGTCTTATTCCCTGATGGTCTAGCTTCGGTCATAATGCAACCCCCACCATCATGGACACCACAACGGGGCGAATGCGAAAGGGACGATGTCGCGAGACAAGGGGCACTGCGGCCGTTGGGGAATGACGTTTCAAACGATAAGGGGGTGCGGAACGGGGATGCGGGACGGGAGTTTCCGCCGCCGCCTCGTGAGACGATACCGATGGCTGAAAAGTGATCAACAAGACCTTTTTTTTTTTGTTTAATGAGATGGCGCACGCGCAGATCTGGTCATCGCAGTTCGCATCGGTAGGTGCCTTCCCGCATACCGGAAAGCAACCCGATCACATATCGACTACCGCTGCAGCAGTACCTTATGTAGTCGACCGTCGGGCGAAAGCAAGCCACTATGCAGAGACAACTCGGACCAATCAATCCGGTGAGAAAGACGTAGCAAGGGTTACCCCTTGATCTGACGACAAAACTGCTGATGGTGTGAGAAGCTTGAATGAGGCTTGACCGAGGCTTGACCGAGGCTTGACCGGTGAAGGTTCCGTGGTGAGATAGGCCCTATTGATAACCGATAGCACCTACCGATGTTGCTGACTAACCCGACACAATTCAATGCTGACATAATGAAAAGCGGCTTCCGAGGGTTAGCGCACCAATAAACTCATCTTTTTAAGGAAAGAACCCGTAAATCTCCCGGTACTAGCCCAAATTAGATCCTCGGTACCAAATTCCCCCTGGGAAAGGGCGTGTCGGAAGAATTACTGAAATCGAAAACCCGAAAAAACCCGCTAGCCCAAAACTGGGTTGGGCTATCCAAGCTACCGGGTCGCTGAGTACTTAGTGACTTATATTAGTGACAAAGCAGAATTCTGGGACGGCCGGGTCCGGGTTTTCGCTCCTTGTCATCGCTTTTCCTCGTCCGCGGGTAACTGTAGGGGGGCCCTGGGGGGGCAGAAGCTTGTCGCAGATCTCCATTCGCGTAAGGACCGGAAAACCCATGCCAGACTGCTACAGTACATCGATAACTTCGGAGCAGACTGCTGCATCTGGTCCGTCTTCCTATCCACTTGGGCAATTCGTTTAATTTAGGTTTTCCCCAATATGGGCGTTTTGCCCCCCTTTCGCTGCCCCGGTTTGTGGGAAATTCCCAGGTTCTGGGTGAAGGGGGGTCTGGGTCACTGTTCCCGTTACCGTTCGCAATTCGCCATTCGGCCATTCGCTGGACCGTTACGAAGCCGCGAAGTGCTCAATTGGGTCAAGCCAGCTTTGGGATGGTGAGGAGAGCTAGCTAGGGGTGTTTCGTAGAACAAGTTACAGCCTGACGCTTAAAACAAAGAATCGAGCGCTTAGAATAATTGTGTAAGGCTCTTTGATTACCATGCGAATGTACAATTTGTACTCGAGGTACGAAGGATACTAAGAATGCACAGTATTATGCACGGTGAACGCACGTGTTGAATTTGATTGCTCCAATCTCGTAGCGAGGAGGCTAAGGAAAGCCACTCGCCCAAACTGCTGGATCACGTTGGTATCTTTTTGCTTTTTCAATGTATGCATTGTGAGTGGTACCACTCAGACGGGAAGCGCCCTTACCGACCGCTTGGGAACCGCCACAACTTCGTGTCGTCGACCGAAGCGCCGAGGAGTGTCTCGGCGATTGCATCGGTCTCGTCGGAGAATGAAAACTTTCTGCTTCGGAGCATGTGAGATTGAGCCGAGAAGGCTTGCGAACTTGGCCAAATACTTATTAGATCCGGAGGATGTGAAAAAGGACTTTCTTGCTTTTAGATTGTAGCCCCCTCATCGCCAATTTACGCGGACCGCCACATACCAGATCATGGTTCGAGCATACTGACGTTGACGTTGGTCTGACGCTTTATCTAATCCTGTAAGCAAGCCGGGCCTGCCAACGGAAGAGGCACTGCTCATGTAAGCCCACTTCAGAATTGCGTCACAAGGGTAAACTGAAGCGCGACATCAATGGACAAGCAGTGGTTCTCAGAATCGCCGCATACACTACTTAGGGTGGATGCATGAGGATGAGGATTTGTTCTTACTTCATCATGCGAGTGATCGAAGGAGCATGCGGTGCAACCATTGTCAGAAATTGGTCCCAGATTACCGTCACTATCTTCTGGGCGGTAGTTTGAGCGGGGATGAGGGATGATGATGGGTGGTAGGGAGGGTAAGTAAGGTTAACTAATTATGGGAGCTAGACACAAACAAGAGTCAGCCAGTAGCCCAGTGCCGGCTTGAATTGCCCAATACGAATAGCCGTTGTCACACCCGAGAATGCCGGGCAAAAATGCGCCGTTACATAGGCCCCATGGAATTTGCCAAAATGCTGGGTTTATTGTAGATCTCAGTAATAATAGGTATACCTAAGTATTTGAAGGAAGAGAACGACATTTTTAACTATATGGTAAAAACGTAATACCTCGTTTCGATGTTCGAAGGAGGCGACATTGACATAAGTAGGGCTTAGTGGCTTGCCATCGCAAACCGCCAGTAAAACTATCCACTTAGCAGACTGTCTTGTGCGCCCGTCTGACTCGCACACGGCCAACGTAGTATTTCATGTCTCCAAACCGACTCCTTCTAATCAAATGTTCGTAAGAGAAAGGAGAAATCGCAATAGGGTTTATAAAATGGCAATGCATGCTGGTGGTATAATGCGGCTCAAATCGTAATTCGTTGCACATCCATAACGGTTCGATTGGAAAGGCCCAATATATACATATTGCTCGAATGCGACGCATTTCTTTCTCGGGAGGTCATCCGGTCTAGGTTCACGCTACAAGGCAATGCCGACTCGTAGATAGAATTCGGGCAGGTTGAGGTTCGCGCCGCGCTTTTTATTAGGACTAGGAAGGCAAAGATTTTGGCACTGTTAACTTTCGGATGTTTTTAAGGACTCCATACGAAGTCGTAAAGATTCCATAATTTCGGGATCGGGTTCAGGATCGACCTTCTTCGGCTTGACTCGTGGACAATCAGAACACTTTTTGTGAGAACATTTCGAGCATTCGGTTCCGTCGTCTGCGTTCGGTGGGAATTTCCTTCTACATTCGTGACAGGCGTAGACCCCTTTGAAAATCTGACCGGGCTCATCATTCGGATATCCGTAAGGATACTTCTTCTTGGCGTCACTATATAGGGTTAGGATCGATCCATTCTTGCTCAGGACATGACTACTCACGGGTCTCTCGGGCAGTCACCACAACGCCTGTGACCACAATTATCGCAAACTCTCGGTTGTTTCGTATTGCCGGCGATGAGAGTGTTACACACGTGACAATGCCTCCTAACGCGCATGCGAGGCTTGCCCTTGTAGACAAGGTCCTGTCCGGTCTTCCTAGGCCGCTTCAAGACGATATCCTCCGAGTAGTCGTAGCTTGGGATGATGGGACCTAAGTACTTGTTCCTCCGAATGAGAGCCTCCCTCTTTTCTCGGTTCGCTTGTCTTTCCTCTTCGCTGCGAGGCTTGGGCGGATGGCGGGTGCACTTCTTGCAGCGCTTGTGGTGGCAATTAGGACACTCATTGCCAGCGCCGAAGGCTGAATGGCAACGATGACATTCCCGGTGAATACGCATACGGACCGATTTTTCAACTCGAAGCACGTCTCCTTCAGTAGAATGCCATTCGTTCGGCTTAATCTCTAGACCAAATCTGGCGCCGAGTTTCTTCGCACGTTCCTCATGAATCTGAATCCGAGGAATCCTTGTAGCGCCTTCATACTGAGGCTCAGGAGCCGCAGAAGGAGCAGGAGGAGCACTCGACGACTGTCAATATCCGGTAGTGACAAATAGAGAATTAGAAATTTACCTGGTGATCACAGCCGAAGCAGGGGCAGTTGGTCCGGCAGTCCCTTTCTTAGAACGACCACCTCTTTTGAAAACAGTCCTCACTTGGTACAAGACCTTTCCCACGCCCTTTCTCTTCTTGTCTTCCTCCGAAGTAGCTCCCGTTGGGAGTGTAGTCGCAGGTGAACTCATGATGCCTCGTTTATCTTTACCCTTTTGAAATTGCTGTAGAGTAAAGTGCGACAACGGGCGCTTGCGTTGTGACTAGTTGTTGTGTAGCTGGCAGATCCGATATATGAAGCCTCGAGTTATGTAAGTCCCGCCCAACTCAAGCCGTGCAACCCTATATTCGCACGTTTAGATAACAACGCCAGATCCAGAGGTGCCGGCCCTTTTATCCTGGGGGGTTATTGATTATTGACTGGAAGTCTTTGAACGAGTAGTCTCGGAGGTTAGGAAGGCGAGGGGAACCGTAGTAGGTACGGTAGGTAGTCTTGAATATCGATATAAGCTCTTAGTGTCACGACTTAGAATATTTTAAAACCGTCAAAGCCAAGAACCAAGAGCCAAGTTCGACCTTTCCACCCCCTGTAATTACTAGTCAAAGAAACGACAGGAAATATCAGGTTTAAAGGAAAAGTGATGCGACAGCAATTACGCAAAGGTAACTAAGAGAGCAAAACATCAATTGATGCTGCTGTTAGTACCTGATGGTGACGAGCATAAGAGTGTGAGGGAAGGGAGAAGGAAACAAGACGAGAAGACGGAGAAATGTGGGAATTGCTGGCTGGTTACAAGTCAGTTTGTCCCGGCGCTAGGTCACCCCAGGTGAGGAAGCGTTTGCTGGGTTTGGTCTAAGTCGAATTGATAATAAATAGAGGATGGAGATGTGGGACGGGCCTGCCAGTAGTAGTGCAGCAGACCAACAGGAGAACCAACATACAGGCAGCTCCGTCCCGGTGGGTATCGACTTTGCTTGGCAGTTTCCACTGAAGCCAACATTGAAGTGTAGCGTAGTAGTTTTGGTGGGGATGTACAATTGCCCTTTCCTGCTGTACAATGGATACGATGGATAATACAAGGGGACTGTAGGTAGTGTACTTTCGGTATACTGTATGAGAAATACATAGGTAGGTACCTACATACATAACATGTAACTTACATGTGTATGTAAAGACAGGTATCCATGCATTCGATACCAAACAATTAAAGTCCTCGGCTACATGTACACGAGACAGGCGACTGGATGAACATGTCTCTACATGTACATGTATATGTATGTCTATAGAGTACGATGATCATGAGGCGGACAGTCAAAATAAAAATAAAAAAGGGGGTCTCTAGATAAGAGGTAAGAATTGGAGAAGAGTTTGTCGTTATCAAACGAGCTCATATTTACGTACTATCAGAGTTATGTCCATCAATTGAAATATTTATGCTTGAATGTAATGGGGGTATCATACAAGTATCCCGTTCCATCTCGGCCTAGTGCAATACATACATACATGTATGAAAAACCCAGGATTTTGTTCGGTAGCGTTTCTCGGGTTGTCACTCCAACCCTGTCTCCAGCAGTACGGCTTTGGGGTCTCCAGACCTCCAGTCGCTAACGAGTTTGGAACTTTTGCAATTTCAGGCACCTAGGGGCGGTAAATCACACACAATTCAGCACATCGGTACCAGCCCAGAATACTACTGAGGAAAAGGCACCCTCTAAATCTACTGACGATTTAGCATGAACGAAAGAAGAGAACTGCCCATTAGAAAAACATGTTTATTCTATAGACTACTGCTCCTACGCTAATATCTGCATAGAATTTATCGGGAATCCAATCATCAATCGTAATTGTCCCAGTACCATGCGTCACCAACGACGGCACGGGAATAGGGATCTTACATGTTGATGACGGCCTATTGGCGAGTCAGGTGCCTTAAAGGAGGGTGGGAGCAGAAAAAAAACAGAGTTTAATACAACGTTTCTTTATGTAGGCATGGGTATGTACGTCGGTTTCTAAAAGTTAGGTAAGACACTGCACTTGGGTACAGAAGGAAACGTAAGTGGTTGAAGATGCACATGGTCGGTTGATGCATTTGAAGTGGTTTGGTCGAATTGAATGGGTTTTCTCCCCGCAGTCGCATCAGTCCCGGAAGAATGTCGTCGTCTGTGGTTTTCTGATAGGTTTCTGATAGGTAGGAGCGGTAGGTACAATACATATGCATAAATGGAACTGGCACGGTGCTGGCATCCTGTAGGCGGTGGACCTGATTCCCGAGCGACTGGACATTGGATGTTGTGTGATGTGCGTTCCCACCTGTGCGTTTGCGCTGATGAAAAAGAAAAAGGGAGGGTGTGTATATACATATCGACGTAGCGAATTAGGGAGCTAGAGCATATCCGCGCTAAGAAACTGCGGACAACGGATCCAACTAGACGGGACGGGAAACCAAAAATGCTTCCTTGGGTCCAAAAAACTTCCCTTCAATCATCTTCTCCACATTAGTTTCAATTAATTAGTACGGTACATGTATGTATGTATTCTTCCACCCGCAAAAACCCATCAACCCATCAACTACCAGGTACCTACTCATCACCCCCAAAGTCGTCTTCTCCCTCTCTCTCTCTCTCTCTTTGATGGTGTCTGCAACCAAACCCAACCTGGACATTTCTGCAGCAACATCATGCTTTTACCTAGACATGTGGTCTCTTCAACGTGGCGTATCTTCGAATTATTACTAGTCGCTTGCCTACTTTAACATGCAGTTGGTGGAGATCTCGCGCGACCTGGCTTTGCCAACAGCCATCCATTCCCCCTTCAAACCCTTACCCCGGCACATTGTACTACACTAAACCCGCTACATACAAAGGACTCAGTCGAGAAACCGACGAAATAGGAATTGTAACCGAGTCTTCTCTGCCCACGCAGTTACCCAGTTTCCAAGTTACTACACCATGTACTGTAGGTTAAGTTAAGTATGTAGGTACCACTATATTACGTATACAGCTATAATAATTCACAGTGCCTTCAAAATGTTCGTCGTGAGGACAGTTGCTGGCATACGCATACCGACTGACTCGGCAATGAACGTATCTCATCAGACAACCATCCCTCAGGATGTGGGTGTGAGGCACTAATATTTCTGCTCCCCGCAAAGTTACCGTGTGCGCGGCATTCAGCTGATCTATCTCGTTTAATAAGGTTGTTCTGGTAGCTTGGGGGGTGGGCGGAAATCATGGCTTTAGCGATGACACGTCGCTTGACACAACGTGTTTTCATAACGGCTTCGATAGCACGAATCAGCCGATATGCTGCGCGCTTGACTTCACGCATTTCAATGATTCAAGACTTTCCGAGAAAGGCTAAACATTCCCAACCCCTTCTCATGCATCATTGTCGCCGACAGATATCCCCTCTCTCCATCAACCGCATTTGGAAGGATAGGTAATAGGTCGACGATTCTGCAGCGTAGAGCCCCGCACGCCATGTAACCCTCCTCACGCTGCTTCAATCAACACAGCTACATACATAATAATTGTTAATGAGACCTGAATATCTCCACGGCCTTGCCGCCCCGTGGAGGGTAGAGGAGATATTCCCGGGACTATGTATGCCGTCTTCCATACTCCGACGCCCGTGAGGAGAAAGGGGATGATTTTTTTCTTCTCATCCTTCTTCCTTCGATCAGATCGTTTTTAAGTGGACGGTTCAAGCTTAGTAGAGAAGATGTCTAAGATCAACGATCACGGGTCAGATGGAAATTTAACATATGGATCAATTTTCAGTTTGCATGAATTCTTACGTCCAAGACACATTGCTACTCGTGGTAAAAGCTTTCTACCTAAGTAGTTCCAACGAATTGGATTCTCGGGCCGTTGATATGGGACCACTCATGCTTTAGCATTCCCAATGCACTGGAACGCACGATCCCGGCTGGTCGTGAAACCACACTGTACACCTAACACATGCGAGCTAAAGTTCTTGGGGATCAGCCACCTTGGATATCATACGCTATCATACGTATGTGTCATCAAATACATTTGCTTTCTCATTCTCTCGTCAGTCCCGGCTTTTCGGTGCAGCAGCGCCGCAGGCTCGCATCCACCTTCTTCTTCCCGCGCCCGCCTTTCTTGCGAAGACCCAGCCGTCTGGTACGCTTCTTATTCTAAATGGTCGATAACCCCTTCACCGCTTCGATTCTTCGAGGAACCGAGGCTAGTAGAGTTTGAACGTAGCAATCGACTGCAAGGGCATATAATCTATCGCAGCGCACAGTCCTCCTCTCCATAATTTTAGTTGTCGACTTACGAGCGACTAAGAGTCTACCGCTAGGATCCCATTCGAGTCTATAGCTGCAGTACAATGCACCGATACACTGTTTACTTTATAGTAATATCTATACACGTTTCTATAGGCTAAGGCAATGACGTGCAGAAAGGCATGGTCAGATCGGAAGTATCCCGGCAGTGGAATGACCCAGGGTGCCAAGTTGCTCAACCGCCGTTACCTCTTGGACCTCGCCTGAGCTGAGAAGTCTCCAAATCCATCTAGGGGACATTTCGATGCATCAAAATCGTACCATTTGGATCCCCTTGCTACGTCATGCTTCTACCCTCTGTCACATTGAGAGATAAAACTTGAGGCGCATATACATGCCTCACTCCAAAGAGATCGCCCTCCGTGCAAAGTTCCTAGATCTGCACGCCGGCTAATCCCTTTACATGGCCGTCTTGGCTGCCACCCTTTCCGAACCCCGTTGGATCCTCAGGACCCTTTTCTGTTGGTGTCGGGAACCCAATAAATCCCGGTAGCATGTTGATGAAATTCACTCCGGATCGCTGCATGAAGCTATGAGCCAGCGAAGCGACGTTGGCCAAAAATTTGGTATATCCATGTTACACTACCTGATGAATAATATCATCTGAAAACGTCTTCCCCAAATCACACCGAAATCGCGCAAGATTACAACGTGGTACTATATACATGATAGAGGCGATAGCATCCTACATACGGAAGAAATTGTTAAGCGACGCAATCGTCGAAAGACCACTTGCCGATTCCAGGACTCGTGCATCTATATTTAATTCGTTTTCTAGACTCGTGTTCGATGCAAATACACCCCCTTATTCTTATCATGAGATCTAGGTACAAAGTCATCATGACAGACTATCTTTCTTTACTGATCACAAATACATATGACACGAGCTTAGCGATATTTCACTATACCCAGTTCAGCAGAATATTTGATGTCGTATCAATGAGGCGTCACGACAGAAGCGGCCTTAATATACCTACATTAAATGTGATAGGTGACTACCACTGCCACAGACATGATTTGATGAGCTATCACCAGTTCAGCCAACCAATATACGCACACAGTCAGACTCGTGGTCGTGAAGATGCGAATGAAAACCCTGGTTCACACTGCCGTAGGGCTATAGGCATGCAGTCACCACTATAGTCAAAGTGATCGTGGCCCTACACCACCCTTGCTTACGATGGTATTCCCAGATCTGCCGACGACTCTAGATTCGCCGAAGCTTCCTTATTTCCATGAAGCATAGCAGACTTCCAGCAGTGAGACTTGGCCCTATCCAGTATATGATCCAGCTATGACTTGTCTGATTCGTACCAATACTTCTGACCAACACCTGCAGCTTTCCTGCAAAGTTCGGTCCCAGGGTCGTGGCCCGTCATCTTCAGCAGCTTACCCGGCATCGGATCATGCAAGTTTTCTAACGCGAGCCAACATCGTGATTATCTGGGTATTGTGTCCTGCGCAATGGAAAAAGAGAACCTTAGATATTTTCTGGTTAAAAGGCTCTTACTTAAGCCCATCGCTCATGTTAGATATCCTTTAAACTATTTTGCGGACCGTCTCTCCAGAGTGAAGCTATCAGGCTTATAACCTTAATACACCATAATGGATCTAGGTGACTACCCCTTTATAGGACACACCCCGCCTGTATTCGGCTAGAACATCATCAAGAGGTTATATTTCCCGTCAGCGGCAGCACGCATGCAACCCGTCACCCATCGGTTCCTCGCGTAAAGCTTAGTGCTTCAGGATCTACACTAAAGATAGGGCTACAAAAGGAATATCCGTGCCGAGCGGGAGAAGTCGGTTCATTATTTATCTCTTTATTTGCTAGGTCGTATACATCTCAGGACTTTTATACCCATCATGAGGTTAGTTTACGGATTGACAAGTGCTTTTCACTCTCTCGGAAGTGTACTAACGGCTACGGTAACGTGGCCGTAACCCTTCTTCTCACCTTCATCTCGGAAATACCAGCTGGCCGGTCCCGACGAAATTCGGGAATACCATCATATTCCAGATTCGGGACGGTGTGCTCCCCATACGGCAATTATACTCGAGTCATGCAGTATTCACGTTGAAGTGCGACAGTCCATTTGACCCGACTCAAAACTTTTGCACTCTTGGCTTTTTCAAGGGTCGAGATTGCATGGGATCTTGGCATTACTCGTTGAATTGATTAGGAGTTCGCAGATCGGGGTCAGACCGGACTCGGGAACCCCACAGCGGGTTCGATAGATCGCGGGCAACCACACCACTGGCACGCCGAGGAGCGGAGTACCCGATGCGGAGTAGTACAACCCTATCGAACGATATCGTGACAATGACAAGAGGCTAGCTGATGCTTGCAATGAAACACTCCCCTTCGCTCTTTCGATACTCTTATGGAATCTTTGGAATACCACGGGTTGCCAGATAATCGTCTTTGCCACTTTCTAGAATTGCCGTCCAGCTTAGTGACGTTGTCTTTTTCTTTTGTACCCACAATTGTGATTTATTAGAAATATCAATTAAGAAAGAGAGACGATCCGCGTCATAAACACATTAGTAAGATGACAAACATCGTGGTTGTAGGGTATGCTACGGCAATTCCCCCATCCACCCTATGAGTTGGAACGTGAAGACTAATTACACCTCGGGTGACAGTGCTGGAGTGTCCGGCCTTACGTCGGCGTACCTGCTGTCGAAGCAAAAAGACAATGTCATAACGGTCGTGGCGAAGCATATGCCCGGCGATTATGACATCGAATATGCGTCACCCTGGGCTGGCGCCAATGTATTACCGTAGGAAAAGTGTGACCCTATCTACCCCGAATAGTATGACTTACGTTCGGGTAGAATGGCTACAGAAAAGAATAGCTCCTGGGAGCGCCGTACGTGGCCGGAGATAAAGAAACTTGCTACCGATGTGCCTGAAGCCGGAATACATCTCCTGAGTAAGTAATCCAAATATGACGTACATAAATATGCAAGCCTAAGTGATGAGTATAGAATCTCGCGTATACCGTCGGGAGAAGGATCTAGAAAAAGTGAGAGCTGGGGGCTACAGCTTCGACGGCCTCTTTGAAGAAAATCCCTGGTATAAGTCTCTGTTCGACGACTTCCGGGAGCTCTCCAAAGATGAGCTCCCCGAGGGCATGGCATCGGGCTGTGAATTCGGCTCTGCGTGCATAAACGTCATGTTATACATGCCCTGGCTCGTAGGACAGTGCAGGGCGAACGGAGTTGTGTTCCGCCGTGGCCAGCTGAAACACATCTCGGAGGCTGCAGCCCTCAGCCACAACGGTGCGAAAGCCGACATTATAGTGAACACGACGGGGCTCATGGCTTCTAGGCTTGGCGGGGTAATGGATCAAAAGGTGGTACCGGTCCGCGGCCAAGTTGTCGTCGTCAGGAACGAGGCTCCATACATGGTGACCAAGTCCGGGACAGATGACGCCGCTGACGAGCTGTGCTACATCATGATGCGGGCTGCCGGTGGAGGCACGATATTAGGTGGCACCTACCAGAAAGGACAGTGGGAAAGCCAGCCAGATCCGAACTATGCAATGCGGATCATGCGGCGAGCAGTGGAGATGATGCCTGAGCTTACAGACGGAAAGGGCGTTGAGGGGCTAGATATTATCCGCCATGGAGTTGGTCTCCGCCCGTACAGGGAGGGTGGCGTGAGGATCGAGAAGGAGAAGATTGACGGTAACTGGGTTGTCCATAACTACGGACATGCAGGTTGGGGATATCAAGGCTCATATGGCTGTGCGCAGGATGTTGTTTCACTTGTCGGCGAGATTAAGAGTCGCGCTCGATTATGATTTCCCCAATATTGAAGGTATACTGCCATAATATTTTCGAGTTCTGGCTAGACTTCTCGATTTTACCTTGGGCAGCCTTCAGAGATGGACCTCAGGAACGGATCTGCGGAATGATTTAAAGATAAATCTTCAGCTGTCTATAATATATTATCAACCATAAAAGATCAAATGTTGCGGGTTTAAACAGATCTGTGAAGTAAAGTATATGAAAAGGGGTGTTTGTGTAGGACCAGGGCAAAGAAGTAGCTGCCAAATAGTGAGCAGCTGGCAGCACCTGCTTGTTATCAACCATGCAATCAACCCACTTTACGTAACGTGTCTGCATGTCTTGGAAGCTCCGGCGCGTCGAAACCACTCCTCGAAACGACAACGTCGCAAGTCAGAATGGCGAGCAAAGATTCCGGTCTCGTCTCGCAAGCCGTGAGACTGGCCTTTGACGTGGCCAATGGTCGTAGCGCCTTATCAAAATTCATCCCGCCATGCTTGTTCGTTTTAGATGCGGCGCTTTGCGCACTTGTCATCTGGAAGATCCCTTGTAAGCTCTCTAAGCTTCAGTATACGCACGGGAGGAAACTTTTCGCTTATGACCTTTTCTTCCGTAGATACCGAGATTGACTGGAAGGCATACATGGAACAAGTTGCGCAATTTGTGTCCGGTGAACACGATTACACTGCCATCAAGGGAGGTACTGGACCCTTGGTTTATCCGGCTGCCCACGTCTACACGTATACAGCGCTATACTATTTGACGGATGAGGGTAAGAATATCTTCTTGGCCCAGCAGATATTCGCCGGGCTATACATGGCGACTCTAGCCCTAGTGATGACCTGCTACTGGCAAGCAAAGGTATGTTGTTCATTTGAGAGTTATGGGTACTACCTAGGTATCTACTGACAAGAAGCGCCTGCGAGTAGGTCCCACCATACGTCTTCCCGCTCCTGATACTCTCGAAGCGACTCCACAGCGTCTTCATTCTCCGCTGTTTCAATGACTGCTTCGCTACGTTCTTCCTCTGGCTCGCCATATTCCTATTCCAACGTCGAGATTGGACCGCTGCCAGTATCGCATATTCATGGGGTTTAGGGATCAAAATGTCGTTGCTACTAGTGCTCCCGGCCGTCGGAATAGTTCTACTTCTGGGGCGAGGCTTCTCAGACAGCCTGAAATGCGCTATGATCATGCTTAACATCCAGATCGCCATTGCCACCCCATTCCTACAGGAGAATGCAAGCGGTTATGCCAGCAAGGCTTTCGAGCTGACTAGGCAATTCTTTTTCAAATGGACTGTCAATTGGCGTTTCGTCGGGGAGGAGGTCTTTCTCAGCAGGCCTTTCTCTTTGATTCTACTCGGCATGCATGCTTTGGTTTTGATAGGGTTTATTGTCAACAAATGGCTAAAGCCGGCTGGGAAGCCTCTATCAGCGATTGTCATTCCAATCCTCCAACTCAGTTCGCCGTTCAGTCCACGGGAGGAGGCAGTGGTGGCATCGCGCGTGACCCCTGAGTATGTGATGACTACTATCCTCTCAGCCAACGTTATCGGACTCCTCTTTGCGCGCACTCTTCATTACCAATTCTACTCTTATCTCGCCTGGTCCACCCCATATCTCATCTGGCGAAGCGGAGCCCATCCCATCGTTCAGTATGTACTCTGGGCTCTCCAAGAGTGGGCTTGGAACGTTTTCCCGAGTACCCCTATCAGCTCGTGCGTTGTGGTTGGCGTCTTGGCCTCGACGGTTGCCTTACTAGCCATCCAAAAGGACGAGGATGCCGTACCGGTTCCCGACTCTACACGGGATCGGAAAGACGCTTAAGCCCTAGCAAAGTGACCGATCCTCATTTAATCCTCATCTTCTCCCGAATCCGATGGTGGCATCTTGCCTACAGTCGAGTCTTCGTCCTCGTCATCCTCGTAGGTAGATCGTGGAAACTCCTTGGGCCTAAACACAATGTCAGCCTCATAACCTTGGTAGTAATGCCAAGTCAACTGACCAATAGTTCTGTTTGCGCCATTCTTTCTCGTCGCGGACGACATTCACGATCTCGCCCTCTACTTTACCCTTTTGCTCCTTGGGCGGAGTAAGTTCTACCAGGACATATCCTCCGCGCTTGATCCAGATGGTATTGCGAAAGCGGGTTGCGAGCTCGACGAGTACTGTTCGCTGGTTGGGTAGAGAGCAGGTATAAAGACTATTGCCCTCGGCCTTGATCACTTTAGCGAGAGATTGCGTGTCTGTAAGTTGTTCTGGGGGCGTCGTTGACTCTTCCGCAGCTGCGCGAATGTCACGCTTTGGTCGACCCATCTTCAGTTGTCGAGAATCCGCGGCTGCAAATTTCCTCCTCAAATTTCCCTGATGAGCTGAACAGTTTGGTTGTTATTCAATCAACAGCAATTGAATCTCTCAGTGAAAATATAGCGGGGCTAACGCTTTCTTGCCAAGGTTATCCGTAGTTCTACCGATGGCGTAAAAGCATGATCAAATCTGAAGCTTACTGGACGCCACCAAATGAATATACAACTGTTGCTCTATTTGACAGGTACTGTGCAGTCCGTTTCTCAAACGAAGGTGCGGAGAACTACTTTTGTAATATATCGACATTCCGTCATTAAGATTACTTTTTGTAAGCACTTAATATTCTACAACTTATTCTTCATTCCGGTCCGACGGGATTGTGCATAATCTTGAATGCTTCAGAGTATTGAATATCGATGTGTAGATAACGCGTGCGGGAGACGGGAAGCATCTTACGCGTGCCTGCGCGTGTTACACGGTAGACTCGTCAGACCAACCAAAGCTGCAAGTGCAAGGTAATAACTTAAAAATCAAAGCTGCCGCTAAATTGTTCAAACCAAGCAATGGCCCGTTTGTGGTCAAGGCTTCACTCCGCTATGTGTCAGACAGTTTCCGTCATTTCCATCGCTTCCATCGCTCTTAGAACGACAATTTCGACGCGTCAAACGCATTTCGTGACGTCTTCAGGTTATCAGCAACTATGGCCAACCTAGACACGCTCCCCCCAGAGATCTTACTCATGATCGCCAGATTCTGCGGATATGTGTTGTCTGGTCAAGATATCTTGGAAATCACACTAGCTCATCGCGACTTCGCGTCCTTAGCCCTTGTTAATCGGCGGCTTCGTAACATATTCGACCCCATTCTATGGCGTTTCAATGCCAGATATGGAGTCTACGACGAAAACACTCTACCAACTGTGTCCGCTGTCTACTGGGCCGCCTCAAGAAATAGGATTGATATCCTGGAAAAAGCGCTGAAATATCACCACCCACTAGGATTATATCTTAGGAAAGATCCTATACATCGCGCTGCTGCGAACGGGCAAAATGCTGCTTGTGCTTGGCTGCTTGATCACGGAGTGCCCATAGATTATACACCGTCCGAACGAGTAGATGTTGATTCTCCATTCCCCATTCGCCCTTGGCCTCGAGATCATGTATCACCTGATTGCTCGCCACTGTTCACAGCAATCATGAAAAGAAAGGAATCTACAGCCATTCTTCTACTAAATCGCGGTGCCAAATTTCAGTTCAAGACTCAGGCATTAGTGAACTCGGCTCTACATTCAGCTGCCATATTCGGCTTAACAGCGGTAATAGAGTACCTAGTCAAAGCAATGGGAGTCGATGTCAACCTGCTCGATTGTCAGCGTTTCACGCCTTTGTATTACGCAGTACAACGCCGCCACAACTGCAAGACAATCTTGACGTTACTAAATCTTGGTGCCGACATCAACGCCGAGCACAACTTCCAACTTCCCCTGACCAAAGCAATCATGATGGGACATTTCAGCAACGCAATGCTGCTGGTAGATGCCGGGGCAAGAGTCAACCCGATTAATACGAACAGGGATACGTTATCCCCGTTGATTGTATGTACATGGAGTGAGGATAAATATGATACGGTGGATGATCCGAAATATTTTGAGGCAGCAACTCAGCAAACCGAAGTACTACGGAAACTTATTGCGAAAGGAGCTGATCTGAACGGGTCCTTCGGGGGAGAAACTCCACTCTGCACGGCTATCGAAGAGGGCACTATTTCCGCCCTCTTTGAGCTGCTTAAAGCGGGTGCTGATATAACGAAGCCTAGGGAAGCAGATGGCATGACCCCGTTCGATCTGGTATGGAGGGTCGATGACCTTGTAGATGATCTTATTGCCAAAGCGAGTCTTCTAGTTGCAGCAGGCGCCCGTCTAGACACACCGAGTCCCGATAAGCACGGGAATACACATCTAGAGCACGCCATTGATTATTGCATCGGAGAAGACCCACGACCCCTTGACGCGATCTTGCGGTTAGCAACGAACCAAAACATGTGCCCCGGATATCTCGACGAACTCCTCGAGTTTTGCCTTCTCTCTAGGTACCTTGGTCCAGCTAAGATGCTGGTATACCATGGTGCATCTTTTCCCGAAACACGTGACCACGCCTTTTCTTGGGCATTGCAATTGAACCAAGAACCTGATTCAGGACATGAAGCCTTCTCTTTCTGTCTAGATTTTCTATCCAAGAATCAGCTCAAGTTTCTTCTCCGTGATGCTCTATGTACGGGGAACGAAAGGCATAGCCAATTACTCATCAGCCGTGGCGCTCTGTCTCTTCCCGAGGACGAGGACCCATGGCTTCACTTGGCCGCAAGGGCCGGCAGCACTGCGCTTGTACGCCGGCTGATTAGCGCCGGTATGGATATCGACGCCCTTGACGACAACTTCGAAACGCCTATGATGGCAGCTCTGAAGTGTGGCGAGACTGAGGTTGCCGAGGCACTTTTCGAGGTCGGGGCAGACCCCTTTGAGCCTCGCCCAAGCGCAGAGTGCCGAAAAATGCCGAATATGTCCACACAGATTCTCTCGCCGTTCGAATTTGCTATTCGCGAAAACCGACCTATAGACATAAGAAAGTGGTGGATGGATTCTCTTCCCGACTATCGGCCAAAAGAAGAGATCTACATTCCTCGAGTGCTAGATCACGGCCCCTGGATATGTAGATTCTTGAAATTCTTACGCTCTCAGTCTGACAACGACTCGTCAGGGTATAAGGATGAGGATATGGAATCGACAAAACGGTTCGATATGGAAAAATTCGACAAGGATTCTGAGAGAATCCTCAGACTCATGCGCACCAGGCAGTCACTGCCAATTATGTCCGAGGCATATGACTAATACTGACAGGTGTGTGAAACCCTTTTCCGGTGGGAACACGAATATCTCAAAGGTCTCGACTTATATGCTTGGGTTTCGGATTAGTTGATCTCTTTCACAGACTGGCGAGACCCCTTACTTATCACATTGATCATTAACACTAGTTTTTCGAGCAGATTAGTAATGGCGGCTATCTTTTAGCTCGCCCGCAATCTGGTCTGTTTGTCATTGGAGGCGGAGAATTCTAAGTGGCCCTGAATATCCTCCGCTGGCGTACTACGTCTTCCAGACTACCTACCTCATTATCACCACATTAGCTCGTTGTCAATACAACCCGTCTGCTGACACGGAAACTTCTATGAGGCATGTGCAATTTAGGGGGGTTTGGTTTTGTCACTTTGGTCTAGTTGACCTGGAATCGCTTTGCTTGAGAGTCAAGCACATCCCCAGAATTAGGAACCATGTATCTTAATAGAGGCAGGTATTATACTTTTAACAGAGACTTTAGAATACGTAAGATCTATTACTACGTGCAACCCGGCCATAATCCTACATATTGGACTCCTGAAGGTAATCATTCTAGTGGATATCGCAAACAACCATCCCCTTCAAAAAGTTCAACCCAACCAGTTATTTAGGAGACAGCCTGCTACCTATATATGAATGGCAATGGCGCATGTAGTCGACTAGCTCAATAGGTACATGAAATATTGAATAAAGTAGTGACTTCTGCAAGGGGATACTTGAGACATACATACATACATCTATGTATGTAGGTGTATTAGATAAGTACCTAGGCATCTACTTGCTTCTTTGCTATCTGATGTCCTTATATACACACAAACAACTCGTTCCTGCCGTCATATAGCTGCTTGCTCCCAACTGGTAGACCACTCATAAGTCAATCTGTCAAACGAAACTTCCAGTAACAGAACACGCCATGGTCAAGTGGTTTAACTTGAAGATTCCAAGCTAACACATGATCCATAGGTCTATCTTTCGAATCATATACTTCTCTTCTTAGGTAGAGTAGTTAAATTGAGATTGTAGGCTAACCCAAGAATCCGATAGCATTCCCTGAGGGGAATGGTGTTTGATGGGTAAAGTGGGTGGCTGGGCGGACGAGTAAGTAAAGACTGCTCCCCCTAATATCCTCCATATTGACCATGGCGGTCGTTCTCGATACACTCCTCTTTTTTTTCTTCAATGGGGAGGAGTGGAACGAAGCTCGGCGGCTTGATCTACTTATTGACTCGTTTTTTATAATGTATATATATATATATAAGATATATATCTGTTTTTATGTAGGTAGGTACCTAGGAACGGCCATTGTCAAATCATGTCGAATGAACAGGTAAGATTGGGGACGCCGTTGCCGTGCGAACCTTCCGTCTTCTTAGACCAACGCACCTAAGCATGTCCCATAGGGTTCTTATTCCAAAATATTAGTACACGATTACCAGAGCCAACCGAAGTACTCTTATATTAAACTATCAGATAAATCTCCCACCTGCAGAACAACAGGAATGGTCAAGTGGTAAAGTTGCGATTCATCAAAGCTAACCAATTCTACAGGACTACTGTTCAAAAATGCTAAAAAGATTCCCTATCTGATTTCTATCAAGTGCGCCACCTAGTGACCTAAGCCTTGCATAACTATCAGCGTGATCCCATCCCATGAATAGCCTCCCTATCTACATATTCAGTGAAAGCCCATTAACTGTAGAAACAGCCGTCAACTCAAATACGGCCCCATTCTGATTGTTAATGTAAGTACATCCCCCAATCATCCTGTCCACTTGACCATGACTGTTGTTCTGCACCTTTACTTTTTTTTTTTTTTTTTTTTCCCACCCAAGAGCTCCCTCCTATGTTCACACCTTATAGTGTGCATAGGGCTGTGTTTATTACGCCTGCCACTTATTAATACCACAGCTTCTGATTGGACAATTGGAATACTTCCTAGAGAGCTATTTACTTTAGTCGGAGATGGAGATCTAGTTGTATCTTGCGAGAGCTAATTTCCAATTCTGGATTCCCATCGACGTCATCGACCAGAAGCTATCAGCATTGCGTCACAGCGTAAAACAAAGTCATGCATTATCAACTTCGCAATAATCTACATGCTACCATTCCCAATAGAATTTACTATTCTAGGTGATCAAATATCGATATATCAATTGAAAACCCGAACACCACCTTTCTTGCCCTCCCAATTATCACTCACAATGGACCCCTCAGGACCCTCCCAACCGCCAAAACACGCCCCGTACGAGACACAAGGGAACCCAGCAACCTCAACTCCTTCAGAGCAACGCAGCGCGCAGCACCACCACCACGGGAAACCAGTAGACGAGCGCGTACCCCCCAGTCAATCCTCCAGCCTCAGCGAAGCCGTCCCGTCTAGCTTAGGATACGGGATCCACGGCGCGCCAGCGGGAGAAGAGCAGTACGGCCGCACACAGGAGCAGGTGGGCCGCAGCCGAGAGCTGGATGGTGAACAGATGCGCGCCCCGGGAGAAGGCGACGTCGCGAGCGCGGTTGAGCGCAAATCGGGGGCTAGTGGCGAGCAGCCGGATTTGGCGAGTGATCTTGAACGGTACGTTGGTTGTTGAATGAGTCTCGTGCGACGTGAGAGTAGAAGAAAGGGGAGAGAATGGAAGGGGCTGGCTGCTTGAGAATATGCTAACACGTGGACTAGCAAAAAGCGGGAACAGGCTCCTATGAGGGAGGCGATTAAGGAAGAGAGGAGACAGGGGAGAGCGCCTGATGATGGGGATATTAGGGCTGGCGTTGCGACTTGAAAGGATCTATCGGTTGGTTTGGCTAGAGGATGGGGGGTTAGTGTAAGATGATGATGCTGAGGAAGGTATTCATATGATAAAAGTTGTGTGTCAAAGATCCTCTTGGAAGGATACTTGAATCTGCTAGCTCCTTGGGGGTCGTTAAAGGGGATTGAGCAAAGAATATTACATGAATGTGTGGACATGGTTATCATGTGTCCCCTTGTGGTCGGGGAAACGCCGGTTGTATACAATATTGTCGGGTTTGCTATCTTGGGTCGGCAATAGACTAGGTACCTAAAGGACCGGGGTACAAATATAGGTACACATATTAAATCATTATTTTTCATAGTTGTTCGCGTAGTTTGATTCCATGTAGGTATGAATGAGTCCTTTCCTATTGTTTCGTTAGCGGACATCGCAGTTGACCTAGTATTCCCCTGAGAATAAACTGTGTTTACCAAGATTTTACATACGATGGACAAATCTCTCGGCTATTTAGACAGACGAGCTTCATATAATGGGAGAGACAACGGTAAGAGATTGCTGTTCCTAAGTGACGAGCCTAATCAATATATGGCTCCAGAAAGCTGTGTGAAGAACCACGTACTGTCCATCGGTTACATGAATCAGGTTCAAGAAGCAGAGATCAACTTGCAAAACCTCGGATCGCGTGAACTAGAAGCGCAAAGACGGCCTATGCACTTTGAGGCATGACAGTTGACTATAGCGTTTACCTGGGAGCTTCACAATGTCATCTGACGAATTGAAGTGGATGGAACCTCAGTTGAGAAGTACTTTGTCTTGCGGTGAACGGACATTCAAAATATTCGGATCTACCTCGATAACCTACATGACAAGAAAAATTGTCAAAATCTGCCCATTGGCATGTAGTCTCACCACTCAACAAGGAGGTACTCAAGCGGCGGGAAAAGATAGCGATACTCAACCAAAGACGTGCCCGGGCAAAGGACCGGCCAGTTGCCCTTGGTGTTGTGAATAATGTCATAGAATTCCGGCGAAGTACGCAATATGACTCTCTCCTTGTCGAGACAATGTCTGAATATGGTGACTTGTGGTAAGTTGTTTCTGCGGATCCGATCCCCGGACAGGATGAGGTAGCCGAGGCAGAATTCGGTGAAGGCGTATACGGGAGGCATGTGATTAAGCTACATGTATGTAAATATTCAGGCTTCCAATAAATGCCGGCAATTCAGATGAGCACATGAGACTGGTCTGGTCTCTAGGCACCCTCTTTCGAGAGTCTATCTTAGTAGCTAGTAAATCTGTTGCGTCACTAAAGATTAGAGGTTCGTTGCGTTGTGTTGCGTTGCATTAGGTTCGTGATAGTCTGCGGGGAACCCTGAGAGGAGGCCAATTGGGCTCTAGGTATATGTTTAGTTCAGACGCTGTCTTTACACTGAGAAATGATTGACAGCTGACGCTCGTGATCAATATGCACCATGTTGGGGTATGTGCTGCTCACCAGCGTCTTATTTTTCCTGACACTCGGCCAGTATGAAATGTTAAGACTCAATCGTAAGATACGTGAACATCCTAACCTGCGAGTATTGCAATCTTTTCTGGAGGCTTATAAAAGAAGGCAAAACATATTGCGATGTTGACCCAAGTGTCATTCGCTCACCTAGCGGCCGTCAGCGCATTCTTACTCGTTTGCGCTTTTGCTTACTACGTAGTTCAGCTGACAAGGCACGAGCTGAGGATCAAAAAAATAGGAGGAGTGCGCGCTCCCGGCATCACAAATAATCCTCTCAGGGGTAAGTTTCCGTCTTAAAGATTGTGCAAGCAAGGCACGACTTTTAAATCGAGAATACCTTCTGACATACAATATGTAAAATAAACAGCGGCCTGGTGGTTCCTTGATACAGCCAAGGCTCTGATGAGGAATGAACTGCTGGAACAGTATAACAGTTTCTACGACGCGGCAACTCCCGAATGCCCCCATTTAGTCGAGATTCAGATCTTCCCTCGGGAGAGATATCTTTTCACTAGAGACCCGGAGCATATAAAAGCAGTACTAGCGGGCCAATTCAGTGATTTCGGCAAAGGCCCCCGATTTCACGACCTGTGGCGACCCTTCCTTGGCGATAGCATCTTCACGACCGATGGCCAGCTATGGCATGATAGTCGCAGCTTGATCCGGCCAATGTTTGTCAAGGATAGGGTTAGCGACCTGGCAACGTTTGAGAAATGGACGTCAAAGATCCTGTCGAAGCTTCCGCCTTCGGGGGAGACGGTAGATATCATGGATCTTCTGTATCGAATGACTCTAGACGTCACTACTGACTTCCTTCTCGGAGCGAGTGTTGACAGTTTAAGCAAGTAAGTGAAGTAGCTCGGAACACACGCACCGGATCGCGTCGCTATCACTGATGCTAACTCGATTCAAGTCCCCAGAGTGAATTCGCGAAGGCTTTCAACGACGTCCAAAAGATCCAGATGATGCTAACTTCAGTTGGGTACGTGATAATCCAGTTAATCCCGAAGTGTTCGATGTCGTGAATTGCTCTACTAACTCATGGGCGCAGTCCATTTGAAGTATTCATTCCTCGTCGTCGCTACAACGAAGGGATCCAAGTAATAGACCGGTTCATCATGCCGTACATCGAGCAAGCACTGGCGTTGCCGCAGGAAGAGCTAGAGAAGCTCTCTAACTCTGATAAGCACTTCACTTTCCTACACAGTATTGCACGGTATACTCGCAACCGTCAGGTACTTCGCGATCAGATCATTGCCGTACTCCTAGCCGGTCGCGATACCACCGCGGCTACGCTGTCGTGGGCATTCTATGAATTGTCTCACTACCCCGATAAGTTTAAGAAGCTCCGTGACGAGATTATAAGCTCTGTCGGTCGCACACGCACCCCTACGTACCAGGATCTCAAGGACATGCCATATCTGCGGCATACTCTGAACGAAACACTGAGACTATATCCGGCCGTGCCATATAACCTGCGGGGCGCTTTAGAGGATACGACATTGCCTTCCACACCAGGGAACCCGCCGATCTCGGTGGTAAAGGGCGACATCGTATTCTATAGTACGCTCGCGATGCAGCGACGGAAAGACCTATACCCACCTGTCTCCGAGAAGTTCGAAGATCCCGCACTTTTCTCTCCTGAGAGATGGGAGAACTGGACGCCGAAGCCGTGGCAATACGTACCCTTCAACGGCGGACCACGTATTTGCGTTGGACAGAATTTCGCCATGACTGAAATGGCGTATTGCAGTAAGTCTCTGGACAAGCTATTTTCCGATGTAAATCCGGAAAATGAGATATATTAACGCTGTCCAATTTTAGTGGTTAGAATCCTTCAGAAGTACGACCGTCTTGAGTATCGCGGAGACTGGCACGCGCAGCAGTATGAAGCAGAGGTTGTCGGAAAGCCTAGCCAAGGGGTTAAGATTGGTTTATATGAAGAGTGCGTGAACGTAGTTGAAAATCCGGAGCCGTTGGGGATTTAAAGACAAATATTTCTACTTTTGTATGATTTAATGTTCTCATGTATTGAACAACTGAGTGATGAACTCCTTCGCGCTAAAGTCAAGTGGTAATTTGAAAAGAAGCGCTGGTATGATGACAGAAGCAATCCAGCAAGTCACCTCTTTAGATCCAACCTTGAACATTTATGAAGACGATGGTGCTCTGATGACTCAGCCGGTACTTACCTAGCCTGTACTATGCTGTAGGGCTGTCCCCACTGTAAGGCCCCGCTAAAGCGCGTAAATTACAGCGGTACAACGCGTCGCGATTTTAATGGGACCCATTTCTTAGCGGCCGTTTTATTTGGAGCTTCCCAAGCAATGGCCAACACTGCGATAACCGCCAGGTGTTTCGCCCTCAACCACAGACATAATGGGCTTCCACATGGCCGAGTTTCCTTCCAGCTAACATCTGTAGGCCACGTCTTAAATATATACCTGCCGCAAATCACAATACCATGGCCAATCGGACGCCCACCTCCGGTCGAAGAAAACGACCTCTTCCTGAAGATGAGCCGGACTCGTCTCCCGCTGTTACGCCGAGTATAACTACCTCAGTCAAGAGACGTAGACTCAATAGTCTTGCAAATGCCTCGCCGTCGACTCCCAAAGGGTTTTCTGCCATAACTTCTGCCATAACTTCTGCCATTGACAGCGCTCTTGGACAGGGTCGGAAGGGAGGTGCAAAGAATAGCACTCATGCCAACCACGCGAGTTCGGCCGACGGCACTGCTTATGACGTACCCGAATCCCCGGAAGATGTCAAAGCAGCTGAAAAGTCGCGCATTCCCCCAATAAAATACAAGAAGCTTGGTCTTGCACCACCGAATCAGAAGCAGCGTGCCCCTAACAATGTTTACGAGGTCCCCGATTCTGACGGTGAAGTCGACCATGGTCGAGGAAGGGTAAATGAAACCGAAGATGAACTTCAATCCACACCAATTAAGAATAATAATATAGGTGGAGTGTCTAGCGCTTCTTCAAGGAAGAGTGTAAGCACTCGGTTGTTGGAGTCGCGGAAGAAGAAACCGGCCGTCCCAATTCACGATGATGTTAGGCAGGATGATACACCGAAAAGAAGGGGAAGACCTCCTAAGCTACAGGACAAGCTTGATGTGCCTATTCATAGCAAGAGATCTACTAAATCGCAGGTTTCAAGGCTGACGGCGAATGCGTCACCCGCAGCCAAGCCGTTGCCAGCTATCAAGGGAATATTAACGCCACAAAAGAAGAAAACTGGTCGGCCCCGAAAGAATGTAGCCTTCAACGACGAAGATCGTGGAAAGGAAAATGAGATTTTCTTTGAAGACATATCATCGAAACCCACAAAGTCGAGAGCGCAGGGAAAGGCCGTAGATGTTGTGATCGATGCTAAGCCACCCTCCGAGGACGAAGAGAGCGAGGCCCAAGATAGCGAGGATGATGAGGTGTGTGCTATATGCTCGAAACCAGACTCGGAGCCGCCCAACGAGATCATTTTCTGCGAGAATTGCGATATGGCAGTCCATCAGAAGTGTTACAACGTACCTGTCATACCCGAGGGCGACTGGATTTGCAGAAATTGTTCACAGGACGATGTTCTTCCGGGACCGAAAACGACTCCAAAAAAACAGATACGTGTAACGGAATCGACTAAGGTTCCTAATATCCCAAATTTCGAGCAGCACTTACGACATATGCAGCGAGTGTTACTAGATCGCTGCTCTGGAAACCGTCGCATTAAGCTTTGTGGCCAAACTGAAGCTTATGAAAAGGCGTTTCAACTGGTAGAACAGACTGTCTCAGCTGGCGAGGGCAACTCGATGATGGTCATTGGTGCGAGAGGTTGTGGCAAGACCACGTTGATGGAAGAAATCATCTCGAATCTTCGGGCCGAACATCAAGACGAGTTCCATGTAGTTCGTCTCAATGGATTCATCCATACCGACGACAAGCTAGCTCTTAAGGAGATCTGGCGTCAACTCGGCAAGGAGATGAATCTTGAAGATGATTTGATAAACAAAGTACGAACAATTATACACCATAACTGATACTGGAACTGACATTTTACTAGACAAGCAATTACGCCGATACAATGGCTTCTCTACTGGCTCTTCTATCTCATCCTGCAGAAATTATGGGAGCTGAGGACGGCGTGACGTCAAAGTCCGTCATATTTATTATTGACGAATTTGACTTGTTTGCCACGCATGCACGCCAAACTCTGTTATATAACTTGTTCGATATCGCACAAGCGAGAAAAGCGCCGATCGCGGTACTAGGATTGACTACGAGAATTGACGTTGTAGAAAGTCTAGAGAAGAGAGTGAAGAGTCGGTTTAGCCACCGATATGTCTACATGTCCCTCCCGAAGACGCTAGCGGCTTATTGGGATATCTGCAAGCAAGGACTTTCGGTTGATGAGGAAGACCTTGGAGACGAGGGCTTCGATACCGGTCTGCAAGGGCTCTACGAGTTCCGGGACTATTGGGATAAGAAAGTTGAGGTAATACGTGATCGCTATACTTTACGATGCGTATGAACTTTGCTAATGCATTTTAGACCCTACGCAAGACACCGAGTTTTGAAGACCACCTCGAATATCACTACTATACGACGAAATCTGTACCGGCATTCCTCACCTCATGCATCCTACCTATCTCGGTAGTTTCAACCACCTCGCTAGATTTAGCAATACCTTCCCTGTCGACGGGATGCGTCTCTCTTGAGCCTGCAGAATCGAAGCTTCATCTTTTAGCAACATTGTCAGATCTCGAGTTAGCACTGCTAATTTCAGCAGCTCGTCTCGATATCGTTGCTCATACTGACACGGTCAATTTTGCGATGGCGTACGACGAATATAGCTCTCAGATGGGTAAGCAACGAGTCCAATCAGCATCTTCTGGTATGCTGGCGTTAGGGGCGGGCGCAAGGACTTGGGGTCGAGGTGTCGCTGCGGTAGCCTGGGAACGCCTGGTGTCGCTCGGTATTCTTATCCCAGCCGGCATAGGCGGTCGGAGTAACGCTGTGCACGGCGGTCTAGAAGGCAAGATGTGGAAACTCGACGTTGTGCTTGATGAGATTCCTACAGCATGCGAACTGCCGGGATTTCTATCCCGGTGGTGCAGTCAGATCTAATTCAGAATAGTAGATGGCATTCGGCGACGGGGTTTGAATGCAAATGGAAATGAATAATTATTATAAATACACGACCGTTGGTCAACACCGACTCAGCCCGCCCGGAATCGAAGAGACCCGTGAACGATTGCAGACCAGATGACAGATAAAAATATGTTACTGCTTGGAGAAAATCGAGCAATGACGCTTGCAACGTCAGTAAGACAAACAATGTTTCCCGTATTAGGTACGCTAGGATTGATACATACGAACTGACCAACCACTGTATCGTGCTAAGGGGGTAGTGCATACACGTTCCGTCAGCCGTTCTATTTTGGGCGTCTGGTCAAGCCTAAAGTTCGATACCACAGCCTCATAAAATGCAGGGAGAGGTGTCCAGAAACGCCAACGCTGCATGCAACCCAGCCAATAACCCAGTAGCAACCTAGTAGCAACCCCCATTGATCGCCCAAAAAATAGAGCCAATCAATTCAGCTGGCGGTGATCCTTGTTTCGTCTTTATTTCGACCTTAACAGTGTAAGAGTTCGGTTTCCTACATAGACTACTCCATGAAACAATTCACGATGGAAACAACGTCTTAGAATATCTAGATTTCTGTATTCTCCATCCTTCACTACCTATATGACCACGTATTTGATTTTTATCAATCTACAGATTCCATCTGACATTTTTCTTTCTTCTCCCTTCACTCCTTCATCCGATCTCATCTACGTCCTATTAGTTACCTAGCTAGTTGGTTAGTCAGCTGATCGCATTAAGACGTCTGACATAGCTACATCACGCATATACGGTTCTTTGTTAGTTCGATCTAACAAATCTAACTTCGAACCGATCTCTTGGCTAGTGAGAAGCTTCCTCGTTTATCTGACTTCGTCTTCGATCTATCTTCCGGATCAATTACAAGCAGCCAACTTTTCTACAAGTCATTCTCCCCCAAATTTCCCCGGTAGCACAAGGCAAGGTTCTAGTCTCAATTCCCGCGGCACCTCAGCCTCGCCAGGCTATCTGCCTACCTGCCTACCTGCCTACCTAGGTATCTATCTATCTATCCATCCCGACATTTAGTATTTCAACCCAACTTGCGCACATACGTCATGGCCATGTCGAAGCGCACGACATTCACGACCATCTCGCCGCTGCCTCCCGGCATCACGCGCGAGGTCGTCATCAGCTTCCTGCACAACCACGTCGAGATGATCGACCTAAACCCGCTCGTCATCGAGCGGCATCCCATCTCCCCGCCTCCGCACGCCCCCGCCGAGGAGCAGCGCTGCGTCTGGTGGAGCATGACGGACAAGATCTCCTATCTACCCGGCGGCGTGGTTACGGGCGACGTCACGTATACCGCTGCTTTCAACGATCTGCCCAATGGTATCCAGACACATGTCTATGCGCCCATGGGCACTGATATCCGCGAGCGCTGGAGCTTAAATGGAAGTTTGCCCGGCGAGCCTCCTGAGCCCGTTGAGTTGGGGATTGGTGCGCCGAGACAGGGACTCTATCTGCGCGAGGTAAGCACGCTTTTTCTCGCGTTACCGTTTCTTGATGACCAGACTAACCAATATGTGTGAAGGACGTCGAGTTAAGATGTAACTTCGTCATGTCCTCCTTCGTCAAAAAGACGCTGAAGAAAGCCCACGGAACCCTCGTGGAGCGGCTTTTAGAGAAGGCCGCACTGGCCCCGGGTCAGAGTGCGTCTGCTGCCGCGGTTCACCAGCACCACACGGGCTCCAGCACGCACAGCGGGAGCACACACTCGAACCACTCTCACTCCCATTCTTCCGGTCACCCTACGTACTCCGCACCTCATAACTCGCAATACGCGGCGCCGTACCAGCAGCACTCACGGCCGGGATCTACTAATTCGTACGGCCATGCGACGCCACCGCCGACGAATCCCTCACCCTATGGCCATAACAACTCCGCCAGCACAGGTAACAACACCTTCGTCCCCGAACCGCTACGCATAAACAAGCGGACAAGTAGTGGGCAGTACCATCAAGGCCTCGAAGTAGTCCCCAACCAGCAACAAGGGCAAAACGGCAGCCGATCGAACGGGAAACCCGTATACGGCCACCAGGCGCCACGGCCAGATAATAGTGGTGGGTTTCCCGCGGAGTTGGAGTAGAGGCGCTGTTTCGATTTGTCTTGGGCGTTTAAACTATGGGTGCTTTTAACGTATGGCTGGGAAACGGTATACCCGCATTCGTTTAGCGATGGCTTTGATACTTTGATTTACGGGGTGTTGGGGGGTTCAGAGAGTTATGAGACGTAGAGCTTAGTCGGCGGGAAACGTCGTGATATATACCCCGGGAAGATGTAGAAGTAAATGAAGAGGTTCAAGACGGTTTGAATTGTGATGTTTCTTTTTTTCTTGGTGTATGACCTGCTGGACTCGGGTTCTATACACTTTTTTAGAGAACTTCTATGGAAAAGTTGGCGGCGTTATTATTATGGCTTATGACTCAACTCTATAGGTCAATAGGTACCTAGGTAATTAGCAGCTCCAATCCCAACATGAATCCGCAATAACGTATATCAAGGGAGTCGCCTAGATGGGCTCCGTATCCCTGGCATTGATGTCTTGCAAGCTCCTAGGAGTCCATATGATCAAGAACGACAAAAATACACATTAAGCTCCGGCAGCAAGTTTCCATAATCGGCCTGAGCCGTGGGTATATATGAATTTTACCCATTTTCGGAGGTTGCATTAGGTAAATCTTAATGGAGCCCGAATATTCATGGTCGGTCTTGGGGGTAGGATTAGTCTTTCGGTACCTCCTATCTCCGCCGTAGTGCACCTTATTAAAGGGCAACTGATGGTTTACTATTTAAAGGGTTGGTTGTGGGTTCAGCTTGTGTACATTTCTATACATAAAGTGTACTGAGGAGTAAATAGCGGGCTATGGTACATGAACTTCCTCTTTCTTGTTAGTGTGGACTCCTTAGAGTTATGATCACGTCCAACAGCTTCGATAGAGGTGCGGAATATCTAGCTGGGATCAATATTGGGCCCTCGACTTTTAATAAAGCCTCTTAGATGTTTTAGACACCCGGGGGCGTAGAATACCTGATTACGAACAAGTCGCTGTATTCTCAATGTGAGGCTAGAGGTATCTTAGAAGAGAACCTTCCTTATAAACATTAAGCCTAATTATAGGCACAGACTCACAGTTCTAAGAATACCGACCAGATCATCATTATAACCATAATTAATCCGGGCCTGACAGGTTGGTTAACGATCCGCGAACCGCTACCGTGGATGAACCTAACCTGGTTATGTACGTTATCCCTACCGAACCTTGCTGCTCTTGCCATCCATGGATGTGCTGGTCCTGTTACCTTCCTACCGAGTGCTGCACTACTCAGCTGAGCCTCGTCCCTTAGAATAGCTGGAGAGATAGCAAGCCCGTCAGGTTGGGACGCTTGCTCATAACGGCTAGAGAAACCTACCGTGTGTATTTTACTTGCTAGAATAGGCCCGATGTTAAAATCTAGAGAATTCCAGGCACTGGAAAGCCAATTATTCCTGAGATTGCTAAGACCTGGCGCTTACTGACTCCATCGACATAGACGCCTCGTCTCAAATCTAAATATGGCTGGCCCACTGGGATATAGTGTACAGATTCGATTTTCTTTTTTCGTGTTTTCAAAGCGTGGAATGATTTCAGTTTCTCTATTCTAATGTCTCATTTTACTAAGATGGGCTCTCTGCATAATGGCATCCATACGAGAAGTGTGGTATAGCCCTCACTCTCAATTAGCTAACGCCGCGTGTTATAATTATCTCACAATATATTATGTACTTGCACGACTGTAGTTCTGTCTAACCTAGTAGATTACCGAGCCCGTGGATTCGTGCCTCCTTTTAGATTAAGAGCCGCAGGCCGTCGGCATGTTGCCGAGCTGAACAGGGCCCAGCTATGACTGGAAGAGCAGTGCATGCGCATTACGGCCGAGAGCACTATAACCGCAATTCACGTATCAGACCATTAACCCAGACCGTCAGAGTTGATTGCAAGCCACCGTTTAGCACGCGGCCCGAAGATTCGGTTTGCAATCTCGGAAGAGGCTGAACTCGCCGAAGTTTACCTGTCTTGGCAAATGAAGCTGAAGAATACAGGGCAAACTTGGATCGCTGGAGAATTATATTAACAGAACCTGCTCAGAGAGGAGCCTAAGTTTCGGGGACAGACGCGACTACCGCCTTTTACCAGCACGATCTGCAAAGACCAGCGTTTCGGAATCATTAGTATGAAGATGTACTCAAGCCAAGCCACGTGTTCGTATAGGAAAAAGGGAAAAAAAAAGAGTTTTCGGTGATTGCCATGCGCTCGATGGGCAAGGTATAAGCGGAAATGGACGACACGGCGCAATCTACGTGGCGAACTTCTAAAACGTCTGGAATATCCAAAAGGCGGTATGCGACCAGACAGCCACGAACAGCGAAGTGAATCGACCCAATTGGCGGTCTTCAATCATAGAATTGGTCAACTGCCGTCGTCGTCGCCCAGTCTCGTGCTCAACCCCTACTCCCAGTCTCACGTAGCTGAGACAAACAGGTAACCTATTGTATGCAGTTGGTTCGAGCGCCCTTAATTTGAAGACACCTGAGTTGTCCCTAGGAGTTGTTACAGAAACCTGCTTCGAGAACCTTTCCGCGCGCACGGTGTTTGAATCCCGACCAACGTAAGGGTAGAAGATTGGCCCTTTATTACGACGCTATCGCAGCTGACCCTCATGAGCCGGTCCTTTCGACAGCTCAGCTTAGAAGATCAGTGGAGATTCGCATTGTCGGCGTCCCCGTGTTGCCTGGGGCAGTCGTGACAGGACCATTGTCGCGAATCTGAGGCTAGTAGCCGTTGGGAAAGACAAGATCAATCTTAGCCTTACTAGGCATGGGCTTCAACACAGACTTGTAACCGGGGCAGACCCAGTGAGCGACGCAAGGGCACTCCCTCGTTTCGAAAGCGCAAAGTTCCGAGACCCTGAACAACCTCGTACAAGGGACGATGTCTATTCCGTAGATCTCGAGGAAACTAGCCATTGTATGCGATATGTCTCGTAGCAAGATAAGCGCCGCCTATTAAAGCTGTCTTGTTTCAACCGTGGACTCGGGAATTCGTGCGCCTATAGAACCACTAAGATAGATACAGCAATAACTAACCACGGAAAGCGGCTCAAACAAGCGCAAGTACGTGTAAGTCCCAGCACGTGGGATACCTACCCGTTCGCTGGTCAGCCGCAACGCAAGACAAGGCGGTACCGGGAAGTCGGCCCAGGGATCACCAGATGTGTTCTCGCATTCGGTGGGACAGGCTTATTTCCCGCCTCTGGGGCGGGTTGGTCTCATACGACTCCAAACATCCTAGAACCCGATCAATCAATAATACCTTGGAAGAAGCTGAGCAGGTAGATTGATTCGTGGATCGCATGAGGGGGTCTGTTTTAAGATAACACTATTGAGAGCCTAATGGCCCTATGAGTTCAGGGGCCCTTACCTAAGCCGGTTTCGAGAAGCATTCCGTATTGACCGTGTGAATGCCTGGGTATAAGGATGTACACAGATTATATGCTATATGCACGTATGTCAATACACTAGTAATCCATTTCGTGCAGTTGGAGTACCGAGTAGATCGTGTTCCCGGGACCAGTCAAGACAATCTCCCGTGTCTTGCTTGCCTGCCACGTGTGAGATCGCCAAGTGTTTGAGTTTTTTTTTTCTTCACTTCGACTTGTCTGAGAGCTATGCCCTGTCGGGTTCTGTGGCTAAGGTTGAACGGGACTTGCGCGGCCAACGATAATTATCTAATGTATGTACGTGCGCTTGGTCCTTGGCAAGTTGTCTTCGAGGCTTGGTGGCTGGACCCTTGTTGACGTATGTACAATGTCCTAATGGCGGTGTGATAACGTCGAGGTACCTACAATCGACCGCTGTCAGGGTACAGTTATATTCCCGGATTGACGGTATAGTATATGCACGTATATCCATCCATGTCCGCACTTTACCATATAATTATCCTGGATAACAACTATTGGTACTTAGGTATGAAGGGTGAAACACGCCGTCAAGAAAATCGACCCATGAATATCCACCGCCTAACTGGGGTGAAGTACTATGTAAATCAGTCAGTGTTACAGAAGCACATGTATCAAACTCAGCCACTGATTGATGTGTTGCGGAAAGTAGTAGAACGCGAGCGACTTGTTACGAACGGTGTGACGACTTTAAAGACGGTGGCGGTGGCGGTGGCGGTGACTACAATGATTGATAATGGGCATGGAGAACGATAATGATTCTGCAAGAAAGAGAAGGTTTAATGGCTATTACTGTGTGGTACTGTGCGTAGCGCATTTACTTAATTTAGACAGATAGCGGTACGTAATGCATAAGGTGCACATGGAGCTCGGGGCCGAACGGCTCTCCGTTTTCCTGAATTTCCTCTTGGTGGCGCCGATTTCTCGACTCCGCGCTGGTGCAGTTAGGTGCTACTAGCACAGCATGGGAGATAGATAGGTTAGCTTACTATTTCCACGTGAAGAAGGTGGTCTTCGCGAATGCTATGTAAAATCTTATAAGCGCAGTATACATAGGTAGAGATAATAGTCTTTCCGGCTAGGATAGAGCTGAATGTGAAGTGGACCTAGAGGTTTTTTCATGGTAACGAGAATAGAAAAGTATAACATAGGATATATACTTTTGACATAAAAAATCGTGACACCGCTGTAGCGCGAGGACCGACCCGGGGACTAGCTCCGATATCCCGTTCAACCTAAGTTGAGACGAACAAGTGTGGTTTGCATGTTGCGATATTTGGTGCGTTCTATTATAGGAGTGGTTGTACGCGTTCAACACAGCTCGGTAAAGGAAAGCATGGCTCTTGCTTGACGTCTCGGAATATCTTAGGCACGCTGCAAATTGACGCTCTGAGCTGCCAATTCGGTGGGAATCCGTATTGGCAATCCATTTTCGGGGTGAGTTCTACCTAAAGAGCCAAGCCCTTCCTCTTTGGCATTAGATATTCATGTACGATAAAAGTCGCTTGGCAACGGCGTCACCGCTACTGTCTTGCCACAGGCTATATTTGACCCACGTCCTAATAGAAATTAGCTACAGATTTTTGGTGCTGAAATGGCCGCATAACGATTTTGAGAACCGAGTCTGAAGAGAAGTCTAGATAGCGGTCAACGGAATGGAAGACATTTCGAGGCACTATTGAGCTGACATAATCCAATGGGCTCTGGACATAAAAGCCATTTCGCAGGTATCGGAGCTAAAGTTTTACGGTACGTACTGATCAAAGCTGACAGGTACCTTATAACTTACGTATTCCATACATGTAGAAAGAAAGTCCATAGCTAGACAAAATTAGAAATTATACAAGCCGGGAATCCGCTAGGAAGAAGGCTCACTGGTCGACTGTATCATTTAGGATAGTAAGGACCCAAGGATTCACTTGGAGGAGGAACATTGTACATTCGTTTGCGACTGCAATATTGGAAACTGCTCTGGTTTTTCCATGTCGATTTTACCGGTAATGCGTGTAGTATTAGGCCTGCGAAGCATAACTCGTGTATCAACTACTGAGTTCTAAGTTCCTTACCCTACTATGGTTCATTGTGACGTGAACTGGCACGTAAGGGCTACAATGTGTTTTTGGTGAGATGCGGCCGTAATCATAGGATTAGTATATTTTCATGTCATGCGGCCTGACGATTTCAAGTAATCTCTTGACGAGTAAGGCCTATTACACCAATACTGATGAGAGGGAGAGGTCACTGTGCCATCCCCATATGCTCGTCTTACTGAATCTGGCCACAATAAGCGTAATAGTGGACATTTGGAACTTGAAGGTCCGCATGGCCGTGTGTCCCTTCGTGTAAAGTTACACGCCTCCCGATATTGCGTACCTAAAAGGGTGACTTGGATCCATCGCGAGTGGATAGAAGAGAGTTGACAGGCATGCTGCATAAGATACCGAATGCGCTACTCTCCAGATGGTGTCGCACCGGTGGCAATTTGCTACTAACGAAATGTTAACAAGCTATTCCGGGTTCTTGGGTCAACAATCCCATCGGTATCCGTCAGTGTAATGCATCTAGCCGCGCCCAAAGATTCAGTGAAACGGGCTATGATGACGGGATTCAATGCAATGAAAGAATCGTTCCAGAATGGACAGGGTAGACCTAGTCAATTGCCATGTGGCCCAGCTGCAGGATCGGGGATTTGATCCTTTGGAAGGGGGACCATGAACATCTTGGTCGCAAAGAGGGTGATTTGTCTTGATTCTGGTAACGCGGCGTGGTTTGGTGAGTGCGACGTTGGACGATAGAACGGTATAGAGACGCGAGATGAGGGTTTAGCCATGATACCAATCTCACCCAATCTCCCTGCATGGTAAGACGGGACTTTCGAAGCATCTTACGAGGGATACATACGACAATGTTGTAGTGTATGTAGTGAATTCGCGAATGTCCCCCTTGTTAGGATTGAGAAAAATGGTTCCATCACATTGGTATATACCAGATAAGTAAAGGTATGCAATTCGGAGTACCTAATATGTAGTGTAAGGCTGTGGTGGAATAATAACAACTGGATTGAACATTAGAAAAGTGACTATACATGTAGTTTACTTTTAATTACTACATACATGTATGTACCGTAGTTACTTTTAGTACACGGACCATGAGATACAAGCGTAACCAATTCAAAATTGCTTGGAGTTGCTTGGAGTGGAAGGCAGCAAGGGTACAAAATGTACAAATGTACGCTGCTACAGCAGTAGCCTCGTTTTAGATCTGCATGAAAAAATGCCTGATAGGGCCGGCAATATCTACGCACGCGAGAATTGACCCATACATACTTTAAGTTGGTGGCTTCTTGTTTCCACGTGGCGGATCCACCCATAACGTGGGCTGGTTTCGGCAGAGATTTCTAATCATATATTTAGCGATGTACTAGTACAATACTATGTAGGTATTGCCACACGATGGCTGCGTTGGAGAGAAAAAAAAAAGGGTTGCTTCCTTGTTTTTATTTATTATCTTAATTATTCTTTTTTCTTTTCTTTTTCGACCTTCCCTTTTTTTGAATGCTTGGCATCATGTCTACATACATACTAATCTAACAATCTGTGTAGGTTAGTGTATGTACACTTTGGATAAAGAACACCGTATTCTAAACGGTCGCTTCAATGGTCATTTCGTATATTCAGACTAAAGTTGGTGGCGTCGGGTTTTGAATGATGAAGCCGGGGATTGAACGCAGCCACCAAGAAACTCAAAAAAACGACTAATCATACAAGAGAAACTTCAGGAATTCCATTAGCGCTGAGAAAGGCAGTGGACTATGTTCGGTGTTTGAAAAGCTAATATAATACACATTCAGCATTGCATGCACATCACGAACTAAAACATCAGCGCGTAGTAAGCATTGTATGTATAGCGGCTAAAGTGCGGTTCGACAGCTCCATCAGGGGTGTGCTCCTATGAAGGATATGTCGGAAAACAATGATGTTACCCATTTCTGCCATGGCTTACCTTTACATCAAAGCTTTTGCAAACCCGGCATGATAATGCATCTCGTCTGCTCGGACGGATCATAGCGGTATGCAACCCTAAACACCTGCCGGTTTATAACTTTTGTATAAAATTGCAGTACTGCGTTCAATGTTTATTCATCCGACCAATGACACTGTAACTTCGGATGAGGCAAACTCCCTTCTTAGATTTCGTAAGCGACGCATCTTTTTGGGGAATCCTTATTATAAACGGCATCCTTCGAGAAAGGATGGGGCTCCGTGTCCACGTGAGTCCCTTGCCTGTCGCTGATATATCAGATATTGCGTAAAGTTAGGATCATCGTGGTTCGATGCAAGCAAGAGGCTAAGAAGCATAGATTGGTAGATCCTTGGATTGGAAGACTATGATGTAAGCATTGTAAGGAAAACAAAAAGTTAAACACCTTAACGTACCTCCCAAAACCGATGCTATCGTCTTTTTGGAATGGGGGATTCTATGTAAAGCGCTTGTGGCACATGTTCTGACGGTTTTATATACATACACTACGAATAAGTTAGTTGAAGCTCTTGGCATTGGTCTTTGCAACCCCTTTGTTTGACCGCCACTACGGTAGCGGCCTGAGATCTGGAATATTAAATGATGAGTACTAGGATCGCGATGCGATCCGTCAAGAGCATTCAATTCCTTGTAATTAATCACGGCCAAACCGAAACTATTTTCAGGGTCGAAGATGTTTTCTTTTTCTTTTCTAGAAACGCTAGAAGCAGTGGAGAGCCTATATTAGCTGGGAGGATCTGGTTTTGGTAAATTACATATGACGGCAAGTCCGAACACTATGGATCATACCATAGTAGTTGATATTCCACGACGAAACATCACGATACTGTATTTGTTATCGTCATCATTCAAATAGTAGTAAGATGAGGCTGATGAGAACGTAATTCGCACCAATCATATAGCACTGTGCATAGATCCGCCTCTAAATTTGTGTGGTAGCAAACAATGAAGATGATTCGGAAACCATGAGTCGACTCTATTATATTTCATAGCCTATCAGTGTATTTTATCCGTATTTGACTGTAGTATTATTCTTAAGCTGTCAATTGTGGCACTCGGAGAAAGTCCACCAAAGCTACATGTATGCCATTCTAAGTTGGACTGGAAGTACATGTAGGTGAACATCTTGGAGTGGAGTGACATGTACCATAGTGGTATATGCGCTTATGTACTAGGCCTTTTGCATAGAGAAATAAAACCTCCAAGTTTGCCGGGGTATATCCTAGAAGCCTTATGGGAGACACTCATCGCCAAGGCCCGATCCCAAATACACACAAGACTGAGCCGGGAATAACGGCTTGAGGAACACATCATGGATATAAATTATGTTGCGTTTTATCTTGGACTAAATGTGGATAAGAACATCTAAGTAAAGGACTGGTACATATACTATACTACATAGTAAAATTCCGTTAGGGCATCAACTTAGACTGATGATTTCGATATCAACTACTGTACCTTCCAAGGTAACATTGATTTTTGAATATTAGGGTTCTGCAGCGAATGCAAGACTGTTCCGAACTCCTTGAGGTATATAGTGTTGCACCGTGGTTGATAGATAGGGTTGCATACTCATGTCTCTCCAACTGGCTCAGATTACTATAGGCAATCAATGTATTCACATCCAAAATCAACCTCGTGCGGCCTCGCATCGAGCCATGCAACGCACTGCCGTGGCCATGTAACAATAAGGACAAGCAGCAAGTGGCGTTGTTCCGCTTTGGCATCAAAGTTCAATGAACCACATGGCGATCGCACGTGGAACTGGAGCCTATTGGTTCTAACCTGGTGCCTCAGCATGGTATGCAGTATCGCACATCGATAGTGAGCTTAATGAATTATTACAGGCATCCAACACCGCATCGTGAAGGTGATAAGTAAGTGTGGGGCGTCGGATCTGGGTTTTACACTCGACGTCGAATGTGACTAGGCTTACCAGTTCATTATACCGGAGCTATTATTGTAAGGCAATGAGATATTCCTGTTGCCTTGCAGCGGACTGGAACAATGATAAGTTTGAATTCATGCCCGCCGAAGTCGGTTCAAGGAGGTAAGAAGAATTTAGAAGTCTCAGGCTCGGAGTAGGATGCGAAACTCGGAGATGCTTTTATGTGCCGAGCTTGTCAGCTGTACTGGTATTCATGGCTGACAGCTTGACGATACAATACGGATGTAGGTGGTACGAACATATACTCTTACGTCTGCACGTTAAGCACACAGTGTTGGTAAATTATTATATAGACTGTGAGTACCAAGTCATCGAGACCAAAAGGGGTTTGGATCATCAATCATGACTGACACAAGACAAGGAGAAAAGTGCGGTCTTCTGCAAGAAGGTCAACCATACTAGATGAAGAATAGTGCTGGTTGGTGAATCCATCCCTGGCAGCACGTGCAGATCTGTCGGTCTGCCAAATGTGTTGGACAAATCGGGCCACCTGGAGAAAAAACATGCTAGGCATGATTGAGAGCGGAGTAGGGTCGCACCCAGGTGGAGGCGGAAACGAGCTTGGCCATTGATGAATCTTTATGGCCGCAGGGTTGAATTGCTGGGGGGTGTCATCCAGGAGGACCGGTGGGCGTTGCGCTTGAGGGATATGGGGATTAAAATGAGGGAAACGGGGGCATCTAGCATCCTCAAGCATCAACTATACATCACTCGCTGTGTCTTTCCAATTCGGAATCCTTCATACGATTCTCCCCGCTTTGTGACCCCATACAATACTTATGAGGTAGGTATGTATGTATCCCAACCTAGACAGTTAGTGGGAAAGGCAACTGCCTGAATTGTTTTGCTTCGCCATATGTATGACAAGCACTTGAGTTCTCACCTTATTTGATATTCAACTTCTTTTGATATAACTGAAGGGTGAAGAGGAGAAACATGATATGTACGCAAACTCGAAGATACCACCTCAGTTTCCATGGTACCGCATGAAGTCGAGGAATCACCTACTCCCGTTTGCGGCACGTTTCCAGGAGAATATGGCGCTTGGCAATGCGTTGTGGCCATGCAGTTTTACTCCTCTGTGCATGTTTTACTTATATCTTCTTTGCGTTCGTGTAACTGAGATCAGGTGCTATTCGTGTTTTAAACGCTGCCGTGGATGGTTGCTCCTACTACCCGATGATCCTCCTGTTAAAGCCTACAATCAACGCAGTATTAGTTAGGAAGGGGGTTTGGGATACCGCGTAAAGAGCTTTAGTTTTGATATTGATGATAAATACAAAATAAGTAGAACCGCCGTTATGGTTTCCACGTGATGGAACCTATTTGAGTTCAAATGTTTATAGTGTAAAGACTAAGGTTCAGACCCGCGACGACTAGAGAGTACTACATAGTTAGTACCTTGTCGCAAAGAAGTCCAGAAATTGAATAGTTTCAATGTTAACTGAAAACCTCCTTTTCAAGTTACAAACGGTGACGTGACAAGGAGAGGGGTGATTTACGGTTATCTACGGAGCACTCGCCGCCTTGGAAACCTTGGAAACATGGAATAGAGCGGAATTAAAAAAGTTCGGACCGGGGCTTGTTCAGTGCCTCGTGCCTCGTGGCCGCCCCGGCAGTGTAACTAATAACCGTGGTGATAATATGTAATATGTACGCAGTACTTTAAAAAAAAAAAAAAAAAAAAAAAAAAGAAGCGGTGGTCGTGTGGATGCGGATGCAACTGCAGCGGTACCTACGTGTAGGTACTTGATTCTCCCCAATCAGCACACCAGCCTTTCTTAAACGAACGTGCTTACACTTTCTTCCACGCACATGGCAAGCCACGAATGACGGGGGTTTCGACCTCCAACGGCAGGTGGCAGCCCACTTAGTAGATGCGCTAAAATGGAATATCCACTTGGCAAATGACCAATTGATTCCATCCCAAAATTCTTTAACTGGCTCAACTGGGCTGGGTTCATGTTAATTCAACTTTAGATCCGAAAGCGGGCTTCTTGATGGGGTATTCGAATCAACGTACCCTACGGTATTTACTAGATTGTCGACCAAAAATGAAGTCGTTTTGAGTCACCGGGATATTCGAATAAAGCCCTGATCGGGAAGTTTCTCATAAATCATTACCTGGGTACATGTATCCATGTTTCCATGTTTTACCTAGTGGGAAACCCGCGGTTATTGCAGTAGAACCTGACACACCGTAGAAAAATTCTCGACGTATGGATTGTATTTTGTCTACGGTGTCAGGGGTTTTAATCTATCGTCCGCCTAGCCCATCGTGGCATTGGGAGCATTGGGAGCATTAAACCAGGGAGGTACCTATTACGTCGCGTGTACCGTTCTGTAAGTAAGCCGTACATATGTATATGTAGCGGGGCTCGCATGTGGTTCCCGCCTAATACTATAATACATGTAATACCTACATGTAGTAATACGTATCTCATAGGGCCTGTATACTATAAGTACCTAATTTGTACTAACCCTTAGAATGCGGTCGCGAGAAATGCGTGACTGTAAGTGCCTGTAGGGGGTACAATTGACCTCTCCATATCTAAGACCCACCTACTACACTGGACCTAAGGTAAAGGACGCTAGACCCTCCAGAAGGTTTAACGTTGATGACTGGATTTACATGTACAAGGTCTCATAATCTATTTTCGTACCTGGTACATTATCTTGACGCCGATCATAAGCCCCTCCACAAGTCCCCTGGACTCAACTAGTTTGTCGCCTTGGCCGCCCATCTGAACTGGGTACCTAATGCATGCACCTATCCCGTCAGGCAAATGACTGGAGTCCCCAAGTACCTCAAGTACCTCATTGCACTGCTTAATCGTTTCTCTCAGGTACTTTCCAAAGACTGATATTCTTCGAACCACCCCCGTCCCGCTTCTCAATTGTTCCCATTCTATGCCTTCAGGTTGAACTCCACTCTCTCCTCTCTTCTCTGCCTTATTTCACTTACTTCTGCTAAGAATCGATCTGTTATATTGATCCTAATGTTTTTGTCTCGCCTGCTTGTGCCTAACCTAAAAGGAATCGTTTGTTTCACCCTCTTAATGGTAGTTTGATGGCTGCAATCTCTCAACCCTCCCAAACCACATCGCTACCTCTACACGACCACGAGCCTCACAAAATACCATCTCACTCGAATTCCGGTGGTAACGCCGCGGTGCACGTTAAAGGCCAGAAATCCACATCCACCATTAGAAAGGTTACATATCCAGGCAGTCCTGTTGAACCGCCCACTGAGAGCCCGGTTCCTTCGAACAATTTCCGTCAACTCCAATTAACCCCCTCTACTGGCTCTACTTCTACTACTGCTACTACTACTAAGAACCCAAAGTCTGGAGGGTTGTTTGCCTTAGCTGCTGCTGCGATTGACAAAACCATTGCCAATATCTCAGAGCCTACCATTCGCAGTCGTCCATCTGCTTCTGCACTTAGTCGCTTGTCAGTCGTGCTAGATTCACCAACAAGCAGCGAGAACTCAAACTCGGACAAGTCAAGAATCCGTAGCTTTTCAAGCAATTCATCTGCACCTTCGACTACGTCTCTTAGCCCTGTTCCCGACGCGAAGCGGTCGAGCCAGGTGTCGTTGAAGGATCCTATCTCGAAGCCTTATTCCGAGACAGACGCAAGCCGGCCCCCTCCAATCTTGTTGCCTGGCTTGCAGAACAAAATGCATCAAACCTCTTCCAGGTTGCTCCGCATGACGGATGATGACCGTCCATTCACCAGGGTAAGTTGGAATTATATTCAGTTGTTTAATAATACACTCTTAGTAGTTTAGGCAGGCCTGACTCGCTAGCTACTCCTTTACTACTTCTATCGTATACTTGCACATTCTAGTAGTCAAGTTTCGTCGTTCTTTAAATTTGCCGCTAATATTTTACAAGGATTTCAAGGACCTCTTCTCGACTCTGATTGTCAGCTTGCTTCCCTTGTCGGCTCACCGAGTGCGATTAACGAGAATCGAGCACACATTCCTGTCAGAAGATGCTATCAATAATTTGGGCTCGTTAAAATTTTCCCAATCGAATCGTATGCCTGACCCAAAGGACCCGTCACGCATTGTGACAACCACTACAACGACGACATTCTCTATGGCTAAGGATATGGCAAGGTCGATATGTCAACGGTTTCTCGACGCTAGGTTCATCGAGTCAGCTGATGGCAAAATGCAACAGGTCTACACAATGAAAGGTTCTGTATGGCAGTTGACACCGAAAGGAGTATGCGTTTTGGATCGCTTCTGCTCCAGGAATGGTATCCAACAAAGGCAAATCAGTGATCTGATCGCCCTGGGAATGAGTTACTTGTGCATTTTGGAAAGAGATAACCAAACCGATAAGTTGGTAATGGACAGAGGAACGATGGAGGTCATATTCAGGAGAATGATTGGTTCGAATGGTCTTAACATAAAATCAAGCGTCAGCGCGGCTGACTCGGACTCGTTGAGTGACTACCGCGACGGCCTCACGGGCGTGAAAATGGCTAGCGAGCGCAAGATTAACGGGCGGACGTATAAAGATACGTTCACTGGGAAGGCGTGCTCCGACTGGCTGATGGATTGTTGCACTACAGTCGACCGCCGTGAGACCTATGAGATGGGCACTTTATTCGTTCAATACGAGCTTATGGAGCCTGTTCAGCAAGACCGAGCATACATTGCCTCTTCGCCAGGAGCTGTTTCATTTCAGCCTACTAAGAATGCTATCTATCAGCTAACGGCCAAAGGAAGGGACATCGTCAGTGGTGGTAGTTCGAGAGGGCGCACTTCCGAGAGCGAAGGAATTGTGTCGTCGCGTACAGGGATTGCTAGGGACTCAAACACGCAGCGTCTTGATAAGATCTTGAATGATGCAGCTCTGCGGCTGCTATTTCGAGAGAACCTGCGAGAGACTCATTGTGAAGAGAATCTATCCTTCTATCTCGATGTGGATGACTTCGTGCAAAGTTGCCGTCAAGCTATCAAGCACGCTCAGAAGAACCCCAGTGCGACGTCGATGGACGGTATCAAGGAAATCATGGCATCTGCATACGGCATTTACAATGCGTTCTTAGCACCAGGTTCGCCCTGCGAATTAAATATCGATCATCAATTGCGCAATAATCTTGCCACCCGTATGACGAAGGCGGTTGGACAAGATGTGGCTATGATCGACACATTGCACGAGGTTATGACTCTTTTCGAAGATGCTCAGAATGCTGTTTTCAAGTTGATGGCTAGTGTAAGTTGCATGAAAACGAAGACGGCTGTTTTCCCCTGCTGATAACTAACCTATCTCTAGGACTCCGTCCCTAAATTCTTGCGCAATGCAAAATATGAGCACACCCTAAAGAATTATGATTTCGACTCTATTGTTGTTGGGGGTCGCGGACCGGAAAGGAGCCAGAGCCAATCCAACCGCAAGTGAAGAAGATGATGACTTGGCCTATTTTTTTTTTTTGGCCATCCTGTGCGGACCAGACGTTTTAGGCCACCTTGGAAGATGATGGACCCGTCCATTCGATATCGACCGCAGGTAGTTTACTCATATTTCTTCCCGCAGCGACTTCGCTTTCCGACCTAATACCAATCTCCCCCGATATCTTACCGGCATCTCTTTCTCGACTAAGACTTTCTTCTTTGTTTACCTGGACGGCGTTGAAGGATAAACCAGCATAGACACCCATCGGCGTTCTGTACCGCACCTTTTTCGAGTGGCTCATATGAAATTTTGATTTACTGTGAAGTGCAAAAGGTGGAAAGCAGTCAACATGTACATGAAGGTTTTTGGCTCAGGATACGGGTCAGCCCACAAGACGATTCCCACCAACAACCCACACATGACGAAAAGCTCGAGGTGCATTGGCAGTCACTGTTATTAGTGAACTGGAGCTGGCGACGGTCGACGACATTGTGTCGAGCTTCGACAGCCCTTATAATGACTAGGGAGTTTTTAGGGATATAGAGGGTGGGCTCGCGTTGTGGTAGCCCTGCATCGCCAAAGCATATGCAATAAACAACTGTGGATAGTGATTGAAGAGCGAGGACACGTTCGGCCAAACTGTCGGCAAACCTGTATATACGATCGGCTAGAATTAGCTAGCCTACTGTCCGCTGTGGTTCTCGAAAATGGAAATGGAAATGAAAATTTGAACCAGGGAGACTTGTAGTAGCAAGACTGTTTGGAACGTGACCTGTTGTGTATACTGAGTCGTTCTCAGCTGCAACCGCCTTGAGTACCTAGGATCGGTGGAATGGAATCAAGGCCCAAGTGATTTACTACTGTGATCGGTGCATTCCAAGACATCATAGAAGCAATGGGTTCTGTTTTTGTTTTGTTTGTCTCTCCTTCTGGAACATCCCCATTCGTGGCTATCAGGCATTGCCTGTCTAATTGCAGATTCTCCCGGGTTAAGTCAACGCCCTTTGTCCCCTCTTCCCACATGTGTCCTTTAAAGACGGCTTCATCCCCCTCTCAACTACCCCTTTTCTCTTCCCAACCTATCCCACTATTAAGTCACTTGTCGTTCGTTAACTGTTGCGCCAGCCACTCGCTCAGGAATAGTCATCGCTTGGAGATTCGTAATCTCGACGAGGACAATTCAATATCATTTATATTCAAACCGTCGCAACATCTACTACGAAAATGCCTTTCAAGACCGTCGCCCTTATTGGCCTCATTGCCATCTCTGGTGTTACGGCCAATAATGACAACTACCCCACTGACGACTATCCTACTGACAACTATCCTACTGACGAGTATCCTACTGACGACTACCCAACCGAAGAATACCCCACGATCGACCCCCCGTATCCTACCTATTCGTCTTCCTACTCAACTCACTACTCGTCCTCATACTCCACAGCTTACCACACCTCCTCCTCTTACTCGGCTCCCTACCACTCCTCTTCTGCGGACCCCTACTCAGTCTCCAGGGCCGCCTCTTACGCAGTGAACAACACTGCTCCTACTTCCGTCTGGCAGTACTACAACACCACGATCCCTACTACGGTCGTTGTGCCCCAGTACACTACCGTCTGCCCTGACCCGACTACCTTTACCTACAGTGGCGTAGCGTACACGGCTATTACAAGCAGTCAGACTATCACCGTGACTAACTGTCCTTGCACTGTTTCTACGGTAAGCTTCATATATGCTTTTCTATCTCCTTCCGTGTTCCCGAGGATCCCGGCATAGCCTGCTTTTTATCAGCATGTGAAAAATCCAGTACTAACCTTTCATACCGTACAGACTATCAACACAATCACTTCTTCGCTCGTTGCTCCCGGTGTCACTCCCACCGCTGTTGCCCCTGCCATTCCGGGCACCACCACAACCGGCGGCGACAGTCCCGCCACCAACCCGGCCCCCTCCGCCCCTGGCAACAGTGTCCCTGCCGGTGCTGCTCCCGCGGTTCCCACCACACCTGCTGCTAGCGTCAGTGCGACCTACGCGTCGTCTCCTACGTCCATTGAGATCAGCGGCGCATCCAGCACCAAGTCCGGGATTGCCGTTGCTCTCTTCGCTGCCATCATGGGCGCTCTCGCTCTGTAAAAGGCCCTACAAAGACCAATCACCGCCACCCGCAAAGAACCCATAGACATACCTACCCAAGAATTTTCCAAAGAAGAAAATCGAACATGAATTTGCCTATTTCTCTGCCGGGATATCTAGGGAGGGTTAAAATAATATCTATTTAATAATTATTTCCTCTGTCTACTTTCCTTTGTTCCTGTTCTGCTTCTTCTGTACCCTACTTCCTTCCATCTAGAGATTGACGTTCACCTCTTGGATATTTTACGGTTAACCAACTGGGAAGGGGGGGGATTAGGATTTTGGGGGCGTTGATGTCGTTGCTTTTCTCGTGTTACCTACCTGCATCTGCATCTACTTAGCTACCTACATAGATGTGTGTAACTACTCCCGAACTATCCTTAACATGGGGAACTGTCTCAAATCAAAAACAATTCATTCCTTCACTTATCCCTGCGCCTGTACTTGTCCTTTTGTGAACTCGAATTTCCTCCCTTTAATCAGGAGAATGCGGATTCGATACCGCTCCTCGGCCCTACTACGGTCGAGGCTTCAGCCATGCCAACTTCTTCAAAGCCCTATCCTAGTATAATGAGATTGTAGGGCTGTAGCTAGGGGCGTAATTCTGTAACGTTGCCACAGGTATCCAAGTCACAGCTGTTGTATGAGTAAGCAAGTAAGACAATGGTGGCAGACGCTTTCAGAGGCGTTCACCGCGTAGGTAAGCGGCGTAAGGTCGGACAGCCCCCGGAACGCATTCGGCATTGTATGACGTCTTCTGCCTTTGTACATTCCATCCAATATGAATTACTAATTCTACGTTACGTTTATAGTCATCATTAACACGTAGATTCAAGCAACGGATGCGTACAGCTATGCTTATGGTATCATTTTTATTTGTCCTCTACCGTGCTATGCTATCAAGAATCTGGATTATCCAGGCAAAGGGCCTTTTCCCTCTGCTGCACAGTTCAATGATTCCAACGCCCTCATTCATGTAATAGACTGATTGCCAGTCATTCGGTTATGCCAGACGGGCAAGCCAAGAAACAGTGCCCTTTTTGCGTCCATAGTAATACAAGCAAATTATAACACTGGTGCTTATCATGCACTTTGTCTTTGTAAGTTCCGGAAGGACAAACGGACATTATGACTAGTGAAGCAAATCCAAGCTCAAACTCTAGTCAGAAGTGCCATGAACATTAGTCCTCCAACATCAATCGGGGTTCTGGTGGAGAAATGCAAGCCAACCTTGCAGAGCTCAGTCTCATATCGACGTAGGGGCTTGGTCTCGTCGCCAACCCTTGCTTCTCATGTTACCCTCGATTGCCTTCCAGATCTGCTCCACAACCTCGTGATCTCTCCATCGGCTCGATTCAAGCGTGTTGTGAACCGGCTCTTTCCACGGATCGATGCCCACGCTCATGACTCTGTGTCCCCAGTTACGTACGGACTCGGGTGGCTTATCGGTTCGCCATCCAACGTAGACGCCCAGGACGTGGCGGAATAACTCGGCGGGATTGCTCCACTTGTAATTCTTGAACTGCCAGCTCTGACCGGTCGTAAAGACGGCAACCACGCGGCTCCAGTACTCTGGCTTGAACTGTTCGGGGCCCTCGACGAGAACGAACCTCATAGGTCGATTCGGGTCGATGTCCTTCATCAGGCGGTTGATATGTAGCATGCTCGCACCTGTGCTTGAACTAGCAGATAACGAGTTGGGAGGCACATACTGGCCGTTCTCGAGGAAGCTCTTGATGTTCGTCATGCGGAGGAGAGACGAGGCCGATGGTGACAAGAGGATGATGGGATCGGGTCGGCGCGGCTTCTTATGCGTTGCCAACGTAGGGTTATTAGGGATGCTCGACGGAGGAGCTTGTTGCGACTTCTTGGACATGAAGGGCGCGGCATGTTTGCGGACGTGTGAGAAGTCCTACAGAGCAGTCCGTTAGCTTGTATTCGTGTCAGAAAAGGAAACCATGGGACCTACGGTGGGCTTAATTCCTCGGAGGACGCTGTTCCTATCTCCCATCTTACGTTCAGAGTTGTAGATGACGGCCAGTCTCGGATCTAATGTGCCCTTGCCAGTTCTTCCTAACTTCGCCCCTATCGCTGGTGCAGCTGCGCCCTTAGAAGCCAGAGCTGCGGCCGCGTTTGAAGTCGCGCCATCTTTGTCGCCAGCTAGCGGCTTGATGTATTCGCACTCCTCGCTAGCTCCCTCCAACCAGGTGATGAGATCTAACCGTTCAACGAAGGCCAGCATCCTGACTTGTCCCTTGTCGCCAAGTTCTTCATTGAGCTGCGAGACGGAAGTGTTGTACTCGGGAATTGCAACTTCTCGTTTCAACCAGGCGAAGTAGATGCTACGTAGGTCGACAGGCGTGTCATTAGAGGTAAATCGAGTTTGTGCATCGATCGGGATAGAAATGTGAGATGGCGTAGAGAATGTGAGGTGTGTCGCCTGCGACAAGGGAACTTCACCGGCTGCATCGTCGCTGGACGCGGTCGGCACGATTGCGCCTCCTGACGCGATGGACTGGCGGAGCAGGAGGAGCGGGTCTTGCTCTGCGGAAGCCATTGTCGCCGTCTTTCCAATTCTAGCGTGTTTCCGTTAAAAAGTGTTGTTGAAGCAACGGAAGCTTGAATTAGGATGTAAAGGATGAAGACGGTTGAGAATTGAAGCTCAGCCTTGAATCTTTGATTGACATACATACATGTATGTATGTACAAAGCTGGTACCCATGCATGGTCTAAGCGCGACGTGCACATGTGGGTCGGCATCTTTTTAAGTATCCAATCACCTTTTAGATCACGACATGTGCTTAGAAGGATGTTTCCTTTTTAATGAATCCTCGATTATGCACATATAGAGAACTATGCGTATATTACATATATCATGTCCTACTATCCCCTTCCTACATGTAGTCAGCCAGACAAGTTCAAGAGACTAAGCATTCTCTTATGAACCCGTATATGGGTTTAGGGAGCAGTTGTGATGTACGTACTTCCAATATCCCCTTCATCATTAAGATTCACTAACCCCTATTCAATGTGTTTCCACTTCCGCGAGGATTGGCCTCCTTGAATTCATCCCACTCCCTAGCTTTCATCGTCTCGGCATCTGCTTTCTCGATATTATCCTCGTCTGGTTCTGGTTGCCTCATACTAGCCTCTCCACCACCTTCGATAATATTACCTCGCCTTCGTTCCTCCTCTAAGTATTCATCAATCGTCATAGTTGGAAGATTGTGACCGGGGCGGAATACGCCCTTCTGAAGCTCCTGGCGGTTGGAGGTGAGCGTAAATGGTCGCAAGGGTTTTCCTTCTTTGTTAAGGAGTGGTCCGCTGCCTGAAGATAGGAGGCTGCTTAGAGGTGGATCTAATCTATCCGAATAACCATCATTTGCGTTTGTCCCTTTACGCCGCCGTTCATCGTCTTCAACTGTAGTTGCTTGTGGCATCAAGGGAATCGGGGCTTGCGCCAATATTTCCATCTCTCGGTTAATACCTTCCAAGCCCTGAAATGCCATATGCGTACAGAAAGCAATATTCGTGAGGTACAACTCGCGAACAGCCTCCTCGTCTCCGCCATCCTCCAGATGTCGAGGGGAGTTTCGCATGTACTCTAGCTTGCTCTTCAGCTCCTTTTCCATCTTAAAATTGGCGATCTTGGCATTCCGCCGAGCAGTTGGGTCTGCAGTTGATATTGTAGAGAAGGTTGAGGGGTCTTCATTGTACTTGGCGAAGAGTTTACTGTCTGATTGAGACAATATTGAATAGCTGTCGAGAAGGTGCAGGAACTTCTCATATGCATCACGAGCTTTATTCAACACAGTCTTTCTTTCAAGAGGTGACTGTGTCGAGACCTTCTGAACAAGCTCGGCTATGCGATAGTTGACAAGCAAATAAGGGAGATCGGATGTCGCAATATCTTCGAGACTTTCATTGGGGCTGAATAGTGAGATCTTATCTATGATATGGATGCATTCTTGGTATAGCTGTAGGGCCTCCGCAAGATCATGGCGATAGGTGGGTGAGTTCGCCTCATATGTACCCTCTAGTGCTATCCGTTTCCGCTCAGCGGCCTGGAATACCGACTTCAGTGTTCTTGGCTCCTCACTCATCATGACAAAACCATTAAATGATGAGTTATAGAACAGTTGACCTGGAAAGTGAAAAAGTTTTAGTTGGTCGTAAAATGGATAAGTTTGGTGAGTGTGCGAGAATGGCTATGAGAAAGTCTAACCAAACGCCTTTTAGCTCTGGTATTGTTGGTAGCTGGCGATACCTTTTATTAGATGTAGGGAGGGGTGGTAAGATTAAGACGTCAGCGACATCATAGGTAGCAGGGGCTTTCCAATCGCCCGGAAAGTTCTATGGATAGGGCACCGAATTTTAGAGTAATACCAATGTTATCTCAGCGAGCTCAGACCACTTTTTCCGATAAGTGGCTACGCCACTTTAGCCACAGCCCTTTGGCCCGTGCCATTGTATCTGTGGGGCATCCAGGTATAGCTTTTCGGAAAAGCAATTTAAGGCTAAGGTGTAATTTTCAACCTTAAATAGCTATATTTTTAAATAGCCTTATAATTTAATAACTATATATCGTATAACCTTTAAAAAATATTTTAAAGCGAGATATTTAATATGCGAAATTTCTTTTTTTTTTATTAATTAATTAAAAACGATTTAAATATATTATAAATATTAATATTATAATAAAATTAAATATTAAATCGTTTAAATAAATATTATAAATAATATTATTAAAAGTTTTAATAAAAGTTTTATTAAAGTTATTTAAAAAAATATTAGCGTAACGTTAAATTATATTTAAATTAATTATTAACTTTTTTATTTTTTTAATACGATTATTTTTTTATACGTATTAAATTAAATAAATATAATTTTAATTAAAAAAATTAATAAAAAAGTTACGTTATTTACGTTATTTTTTAAAGCTAAAATTTTTTAAAATAAAATCTTATAAGTTATTACTTTTATAATATAATAAAGTTATTTAAAAAACGCTTATATAATGTTAAATTATATTTAAATTAATTATTAACTTTTTTATTATTTAAATATAATTAATTTAATATATTTATTAAATTAAATAAACGTGGATTTAATTTAAAAAAAATAACTTAAAAAATAAAGTAAGTCGTTTAAAAAGAAATTTTATTAAATATTTTTAAACTATAACTTTTAAATTTGTTAATAAAAATAATAATCGATTTTAATTAGTTAAAATTAACTATAATTAAAAAAATATAAAAGAATTTAAAAAGGAAATAATTTAAGCTTATTAAAATAATATTAATATAAGTTTATAATAACTTTAAATGTATAAGTAAAATTCCTTAAATATATAAGTTATTTATATATACGTAACTTTTATTAATAAGCATACACTTATAATTATAAAGCTATTATATTATTAAAGTTATAATTGTTATAATTGTTATAATTATTATAACGAGTAATAATTATTAAAAATTAATAAAAATAATTAAATAAAAATGAAATAAAAAGGTATTTAATAAAAGAAAAATTTATTAAATATAAATAAATATTAATAAAAATTTAAATTTAATTTTAAACTTTTTTTTATTTTATTTAATTAATTATTAAATTTTAAATTTATTTTAATATGTGTAACTTATTATTATTATTATAATAAGTTATAATAATTATAACATACGTTATAATGTATATAAGGTTATATAATTAAAGTGTTAAATTATATTAATTAAGTAAAAGTGTGTTTTTATTATTATATTATATATATATAAATAACTTATATATTTAAAAAATTTTACTTATATATTTAAAGTTATTAATAAGTTTATAATTTATTTAAATACTTTTTAATATATTAAATAATAACTAAGCTTAAAAAGGCTTAAATATAAATAAGGTAAATTTAATTTTAAATAAATTTAATTAGTTAAAATTAAAAATATAAAACTTATTTATTTATTTAAATAATTAAATAATTATTAATTTTAATTTAATTTTTCTTTTTTTATAATAATAAAAATAAAAAAATTAATTTTAAAAATAATACCGTTATTTAATTATAAAATATAAGTAAATATTAATTAATAATTAATTATTTATTAATTATTAATTAATTACTTATTAATTAACGATTAATTAATATTATTAATAACTTAGTTATTTATAATATATTAATTATAATAACTAATTAAAAAAATTATTAAAGTATAAATTTTAAAAGGTAAAACTTATTAATTATTAATTAATAAGTAATTAATTAACCATTAATTAAAAAAATAAACTTATTATCGCTTATAAAAAGTTATATTATTAAATATAATTAAAAATTAAGGAAATTTATATTAATATAATAAGTTTTAATAAATTAATTATTAATAAATAATTAATTATTAATTAATCGCTTATTAATAAAAAAAAGTAAATATAACTTAATAATTTATAATATTATTTAAAAAATACTTATAAATATAAAATTTAAAATTTTAACGCTAATTAATTAAATAAAATAATATAATAATATATTATAAGTAAATAATTAATATTTTATTAATGGTTAATTAATAGCTTATTAATTAATTATTAATTAAAATTTTATTAAAATTTAATAAATAAAGTATTAACTAATTAAAAATTAAACATAAAAAAATAAAAATAAGTAAAGTTTTTTATTAATGGTTAATTAATAATTAATTAATGGTTAATTAATTATTAATTAATTAACGATTTTTTAATTTTTATTAAAAAAATTATTCCTTTATGTTAAAGCTATTAACATTAAACTAAGTTTAATATCGATTTCGATTTTAACTTTAACTTTAATTTTAACTTCGATTTTAATATATTATATATAATAAGTTAAGTTATTTTATATAATTAAGATTTAATTATTAAGTAAAAAGTTAAAGAAAATAAAGGAATTATTAAATAGGATTATTTTAAAAAAAAAGTAATTAATAGCTTATTAATTATTTATTAATAAATAATTAATTAATAATTAATTTAAAATAAAAATTTTAACCTATTTAAAATAAAATAAATAATAGGTTTTATTAAAAAGGCTTATAATTTTTATGTAGTTTTAAGGAAAAAAGTAAAAGGTAAGTTTAATTAATAATTTATTAATCGCTTATTAAGTACTTATTAATCGTTAATTAATTAAATTACCTTTTTAAAAAGCTTAATAAAACTTATAAGGTATAAAAAAAGTTTAAAAAGCTAAGCTTATTAATTAAAATTAAAGATAATAACGAATTAATTGTTTAAAAAATAGTTTTTAATTAATAATTAATTAGTAACTTATTAATTAAAAAGATTTTTTTTAAATTTTTCTTTTTAATAATATAATTAATTATTTATTAATTAATACTTTTTAAAAGTTAAAATTCGTTAAATATAATATAAAAAATAATAACAAATATTAACTTAAAGTTTAATTATTAATAGCTTATTAAATAAGTATTAATAAGCCATTAATTAATTATTAAGTATAATAAAAAAATGTATAATACCTTATTTTTCACTTAAATAAATTATTTTAAAGTTATTTTAAAGCTATTTTATATTTATTTTAAAGTTATTTTAAACTTATTTATTAATTAAAATAAATAAATAAATAAATAAATAAATAAATAAATAAATAAATAAATAAATAAATAAATAAATAAATAAATAAATAAATAAATAAATAAATAA